>CM046446.1:2770000-2907500 GCA_025506515.1 Flaveria trinervia
ATTATTGGTTTTCTCAAAAACCCTCTTGTGTGTGTAATCTCATAACGATCCATTCCTTACGATCTTGATCATAGGTTCATTTAACATGTTTTTATGTGTACATATTATTTGAACCCCATAACATCAACCATTAGGTGTTTTTAATTAAAACGGCTCAATAAGCCTGCCTTGTAATCAAAGGTTTATAGATTTAGTTTGGCTTTGTTTTGGATAATTCAAAGAATTTAAAACTGTATATACTATTTTGGTTGACGGTTTTACTTAAAACCTTATCGTTAACACTCTCTATTGCATTCACTACAACTTCTCCCAATACTACTCAATGATTTTATTCCACTTAGCACTAGTGGTGAAGCTTGAACATTTTTATAGGAGGTGTGTGGTTAAATTAATTTTTTTTTTAAAAAGCAAACAAAATATTTATATAAAAATTTACACTACCAAACTAAAATTTAACATTATCGACGAAAAAGAGAGCACCCCTCGACGCCCTACCATCCTCCGCTAATGCCTGTCACCTTGATTTGATCAAATACATTAATAAGTACCCCCACCCTTTGAAAGTTATAAGAATGAACCTCAACCATAAACACTAACGTTCATGCACCCAAAAAAATCTATGTGATAGACGACATGTAGCGAAAACATGGCTTTAGATCTCCCTACTCAACTGGGAATAAAAGTTATATATAATTTATATAAATTTTAACAAAAATTTTGGGCCCCTCGACAGATTTGGTCTTGAGTAGCCGCCCCTCCCTTGGACCGCCAATGAATATACAAATCTGAAGATCCTATGCTCACTAGAGAACATCCATACGACCCATATATCTATATTTAAAAAAATATCATGGGTGAGCATGAATGTAGGCACATAGATGACCAAGTTGATGGGGTTCACATGAAATGGAACCAGGTGATTAGGTGTGGTTTGAGCCATGCTTCTTGGGCTGCTGACCAACTCATGTCCATGTCCACACCCCTCTCTCTCTCTCTATAAACTCATGATGATGATGCATATGGACTCCCATTGGTCTTCATTGTAAGTGCCAACTAATATTACATTTGATGACCATGATGGGGGCAGCTATCATAAGATAAGATTAGGAATTGAAAAAAAACAATAGATATGTATATATATTGTATATACTAATACTAATACACATATATGAGAAAATATTAGATTCAAGTTCTCACTTTAAGCATAAATGTTTAAGGTTGAATTAGTGAGTTATCTAGTTATGAGTTTTCTCCCGAGTGGATTGGAAGTGCAGTTCCGGCTAGAAAATAAACAGGTAGACTCAATTAAAATAACACGTATCTTTCGAATCAGAATCGTACATTCTTTTTTTTATTGTTTTCTATGAACTAACAATTTATGGAGGACATATAGTATCCTAAATGTGCCCCTTTTATTAAATACACTCTTTGTAATTTGATAGATTTGTGATTTTTTAGGAAAGTAATTGCCATCTATAAAGCTTTTCTCCCCACAAAGTAGCACATTCACCTTTTTTTTTATTATTTCAGCTACACCGCCTTGCTTCGCTTTGTCCCATTTTATTTTGGATTATTATAATACTTTTATAAAGCAATTAATTTAATTTAAAAAATTATGATTTATAATACAGAAAGGTACTAATTCTTTGTTTTACCACACAAGTCTTTTTAATTAATTCATTTGTTTTATAATATTAACATTATGTTTTCACACACGATGAATATACCGTTGCAACGTGTTTATTTCTATCTATGTTTCATATAAATTTTATTTAAACCCAAGACGATCTACGTTTTCACATAAAATCTATCCAAAACTGAGTTAGATTAAAATATGATTTTTTTCCTTTCTTTTCTACATACGCTAGCAATTTTTAAGGCCTATTTTTACAGTCACATAATTTTTCTTGATTTAACTCGTATGAGGCTAAATATGAATTCTCGGTTTCTAACGAGTTGTTAGATGGTGTAAAATCTTTAACATTGTTCCACCCGTTAGTCTTAATGTATTGAGCATACTATGTTTGACCTCAATACGGTCTTACATGATTGAATGAAAAGCTTTAGAATGTATTTTTTTTCCTATATTCTTTAGAACCTAGAAGTATTCGAATGTAGTTAGGAATTCAACCGTTGAAATTTCTCATCAATATATTTCTTCTTAGCGATTCACCATGAATTATCTTGACTTAAAGTCTTCTATGCGTATATACTAGTTGGAAATGTCCGTGCGTTGCGGCGGTACGGTTGTTGCATGATTTTTTGGGAATTCGATTTTAGTCGGTATCGGATTGGTGCGTTATGACGTAAATTAAAAAAATCAAAACATAATTATTAAAAAAATTGAATAAAAGAAAATAATTACGTATATTACAAAAATCTTAAAAACAATTATATTATCCCAATAAGAATAGTGAAAATATGGGTTATATTATAGCCGGAAATCACTTATTACTTAGATTCTAGAGATGTTTATTTTATGAATGTATATTAGAGTTTTATGATCATCAGAGTTAGTTTTTGGTGATGATTTGCAGATACCGAAGAAAATTAATAGAGAAATTATCACTATAAATTATCATCTTCATTGTTATTAAGCTGTTAACAACTGATAAAGGAAAGGGGAAGAGGGATTATTGTTCAATCACAATATATAAACGACACTGAAAGGAAATGGCGATTTTGTGTTGACCACATGTATATGTTTTAGCATTTGTATTATAAGTAATCATATATTATACTTTATTGTAAGGGCATAAATGAAATAAAATGATTAATTTTTTAAAATTTAAGCATTACTTTTCATATGAGTGTCTTAATCCATATTTAAAATTATCATTCTATCATTCTCTCACTTTTATTATAAAAATTATAGATAAATATTAAAATTATTAATATAATATGCCCCTAGAAAAATATTATTATTATAGTTATTATAAATATGAAGATTTATATAAGTTATAGGGTAGCTTTGTAAAATAGTAACCAATTTTCAAAAGTGTTCCAATTAAATAACTCAAGTTTTAAAAGTGTTCCAATTAGATCACTCATTTTTATATTTTATACAAATTAAAAGTCATAACATATTTTTTAGCATGTTATACTTTTGGATTCAATTAAAAAATATTTTTTCTATCTTTTGAAGCTGATATAAAACGTTAACGTAAATTTTAGGCACTTTTTTTTTATTTTCATAATTAACATGTTTTTTCTATTTTTAATATAATTTTATATATTAAAAATTCTAACTCCATGTCTTTTCCATCATTACTTTCTTGTCATAATAAAATTTGGTAATGACTCGATTTGATCGTTTGGAGGTCCAATTTGAGAAAAATATGCATAAGTGATTAAATTAGAACACTTTTGAAACTTAGTTACTATTCTGTGATATTTTCCCTAAGTTACATACTTAAATATCTAAATAAAATAATATACTTAATTAAAATATTATTTAGTTATAATAATATAATTAGAATATATAAATTTAAATGTCAATTTAAAGTATAATAAATAAAATAAAATTTAATGAAGTGAATTGAATAATATCATATATTAAATAATATATTAATAATGTTTATTAAATACATGAAAGAGACAAGTGCAAAAATGTCAAGTTTATTAAATTTAATGGATAAATTTACCATATTACCCCTAAAGTGTTTTAAAATTTTAATCAAACCCCTATTCTACCCCTTTTAAATGTGATCCACTCATTTATACATGTTGCTTTAAAACTTGTATTTTTGACAAAATTACATCTCTATCCAAAGAGATGTATTATATAGTAGTATAGATGATTTTCCATTCAAGCTCGTGTCGCGACCATATCATGACCGTGACCTTCGACATGAATTATATATATACTAATTATCAACTTTCTTATGCATTATCAACTTAAAAATCTTCTATACTTTTTATATTTAAAATAATTATCGTTTGCATTCCAGTGACATTTTTGCGAGTTAACATGCCGCACTGTGCATATGTAGTTCAACGTTTTTACAATTTTTTTCCTGTTTAATGGTCTCATCGCAACACACTGGTCCAAGATCGACTTAGTTATTTTTTTATATATTTTGACGTTTCGTCTAATGGTGGTATGTCTTTGTTTCTATGTTTCGGTTGGTGGTCGCTAATGATTATGTCTCCTTATTGCTACTTGACATGTTTTACACCTCACGACAACGCGGGGGGCCTTAATACTAGTTGCTTATTTTTTACATCGTTCGAACGTTACTATCCCTAGTCATGGCCAGGATTTCCTCATTCTTGTTACATGTGTATCGACACATGTTTACCAGGTAATTCTGTATATTACATACGTTTTATTACTTACACATCTATCAAATCTTCTTGCAAACCATGACAAGTATAATCAAGAGATTATAATCAAGAGGTACCAATTCCTCCACTCATAGGAAGATGTAACAGCTAGGTCCATGGGTACGCGAGATACATAGCATCATCTTACTTCGTCATCCAGTATGATAAGACGTTACTTCAGCGGAGGAAGCACACATCTCAAGAGCAATCATACCATACAACTAAGTTACAGATAAAAAGCCCAAAACTCTAGCTTTTTTTAACAGTAAGGTCACTCGTCAAACAATCAATCTCACGGTATAAAAAGGAACACGTTAACAATCAATATGAAATAATTATATGTTTTACACTACAAATGTAAGGGTCAGTGTTGTATCTATATATGGTTTCGACGTCGTTACTTTCAATCTACATTCATCAAATGCCGAAAATTGACCAATGATACACGAGTGGCATTTGGCAAATAGCTTATATAGATGACAAAAAAAAACAAAGATAAATAATACATTGCGTCTATCGACTAGTTGGTTTAAATTTTAGGTCGTTTGACGGTTAACCGACGTGTCTACTTTTGTACCAATAATTCACCTGGTCCGGACCATCTCCTTTAGCTAAAAGTGTCTGGGTTAGTTTTAATTGTAGCTTGGTATGAACCTTTGGCATGTTGGCTCTCCATTTCAAGAGCCATTAAGGATTTTTGTCTCTGATATTTATTCCTCTTTGCAGCAAGAGCTGCGATAAAAACGTCAAAAAGAAACAAGACATTAGAGAAGCTGTTTTGTTTACAAATATAAGTGTTCACTATTCGAATCAGAGCTTCGGAAAAAAATGTTTGTACAGAATATCCGAGATCTAATTATATATACAGATTATCTATTTCTATTTTATATGTATATATTTCATTTTTTATTTGCTTTTTCTACCAGAATTTGGTTTGTTCGAATCAACCCAATTTGAATTGATTTTTCAAATACTAATTTGAAATCAGTTTCTAATAATCCAAATTTGAATAGCACATAACCTGAAAACCGATTTGATGAACACCTCTATGCAACCAATAAAGTAGTAGAAATTGTCCTTACACATTAACTCTTGTGGTAGGCCGAAGTCATATCATTACGCCGTCTTCTTATACAAATAAATGTAATTACCGAAGCCAATATAAATGCAAAAGCGCATGAGATTCCGACTGCAATTTTACCACCATTTGACAGGCCACCATTTTTCCAGAATAATGGACAGTCGGGCAAAGAAGGTACACCACATAACCCTTTGTTACCAGAAAGGCTGAACAATGATCATCAAGCATGTTAGATAAAAAGAAACCAAGAATAAAATCTTAATTGCAGTAAACATTCATCAGATGTTCTGAAAGTGTGTTCTTTTCAGTTTTCACCATGGAATATAAACAATTTATCAAATGAGTTCGTTTCATTAACCCAGCCTCTCACAATCCTGCACACACCTCCACCTCCCCCTCCCCAACCCGTCCCTTGTAAAATAACCCATTAAAAGCTTGTATTTTCTTAAGTTTCTTGTTATCATGAAACATTATTTTTCCTAAAAACTGGTAATAGAATTACTCAAGTTCTAAATAACTAGTCTATCATAAATATAGTCACACGTGACACATGAAAAAGAAGCTGATGTCATAAACATTTCAGTGGTTTTTGTTAATAAAAAGTGAGTGACCTTTAGTGGAATACTGAATAAACTTGGTTACTATTAGATGAAATATTTGAAATAAATCAAAAGTTAATTATTATTGAAAGAAAGATAGACTTTCTGTGCCTTATAATGTCCCTTATATCAAAAATGACCTCATGACTTTCAAAATTTGACATCTATGCTTACATTTTTAATACAACAAAAATACACTGGACCCAGGTTGTATAGATGTAAATGATGAACCAAGTCAAGATAAAATGAATAAAGAAAATTCGAGAGTTACAGATAACAGATTTAAATATAAGCAGAGATCAGAGATCAGATTTATATATAAGCAGTGATAGAAGGTGAAGTGCATGCCCAATAAAGAGGGACACATGGAAATATATACATGATGAAGTTACATATTACAACCTCAAAGAATAAAATAAGTACAACCATGTACAAAGTGTTCTAAGTTGTTCTAACATCCCCCTCAAGCGAGACGGTGACAGACCAAGACCAAGCATGGCCGAAAGAATTCAAATTGCGGTCGAGAGAGACTTTTAGTGAAGATATCCGCCACTTGGAGCTTGGTAGGAACATATATAGTAGGTAGTTTGCCAGCAGCGACGAGCTCCCGAATGAAGTGGTAATCCAGATCAATATGTTTTGCTCGTTTGTGAGACACTGGGTTTTGAGTGAGGAACAATGCGCTCTTATTGTCACACAAAAGTGTCGGGCGAGCCGCATGAAGGGCATGAAGCTCTTGAAGTAAGTTAGTGACCCAAACGATTTCCGCAGCAGCATTTGCCATAGCACGGTATTCAAATTCACAACTAGAGCGGGCAACAGTGGGTTACTTTTTCACACTCCAAGACACCAAATTTCCACCAAGATAGAATATCCATATGTTGATCGTCGAGTTTCAACGCAACGGGCCCAGTCAGCATCAGAATAACCAACGACACTAAAGCAAACTGGTTTAGAGAAATGCAGACCAAAAGCAACAGTTCCATTAACATACCGAAGGATGTGGTCAACAAGTTGGAAGTGAGTAGGGGTGGGTGTTGAAGAAACTGGCTAACTTGATTAACAGCATACAAGATGTCAGGACGGGTGATAGTAAGATATTGTAACGCGCCCACAAGGGAGCGATAGAGAGAGGGGTCTAGGAATGGATCGCCAGTGGTACTTAGCGACTCATTTGCAGCCAACGGCATCAGAACAGGTTTGGAGTCAAGGAGTTGAGCACGGTCGAGAACATCCTTGGCATATTTAGACTGGCTTAAGAATAATCCATCATTGGTGGAAGCGACCTCAATGCCAAGAAAGTAATTCAAACCACCAAGATCTTTGATGGCGAACTCTTTGTGAAGACGATCAATGAAAGAGGACATGACGGGTTCTTGGTTACCGGTTAAAATCAAGTCGTCGACATAGACCAGGAGATACATGATGCATGAGTCTCTCTTGAAAATAAACAAAGATGGGTCGACACGACTACAAACAAAACCATTTTGAAGTAAGAATGAGCTTAGACGAGGAAACCAAGCCCGAGGTGCCTGTTTTAAACCATAAAGTGCTTTATTTAGGCGGTAGACATGATTGGGAAACCGAGGATCCACAAATCCGGGGAGTTGTTCCATGTAAACAGTTTCACGTAGGTGACCATGTAGCCATGTAGGAACACGTTGTTTACATCAAGTTGGTGAAGTGTCCAATTGTTGATGACCGCAAGGGACAACACAATTCTAATTGTGGAGGCTTTAACCACTGGGCTGAACGTGTGAACGTAGTCTAAGCTGGGAATCTGACTAAAGCCTTGTGCCACCAACCGAGCCTTGTAAAGGTCAATGGTGCCATCAGGACGATATTTAGTGTGAAATAGCCATTTGGACCCAACCACATTTTGTGAGTGTGGTCGCGGGACCAGGGAACAAGTATGATTATTTCGCAGGGCCAACAATTCTTTGTTCATAGCATCAATCCAGTGAGAGTGTTGGCAGCCGACTTATAGCCTTTGGGTTCGGTGTTGGAGAATAACGCCGAATAAAGGCCATGAGAAGCCGTGTGAGATAAGTCTGCCTGGTGTTTAGGCTTGAAGATGCCCGCCTTAGCTCTTGTCACCATTGGGTGAGTGGATATAGGTTGAGGAGGCGGGGCAGTAGTGACAGGTTCGAGCGGTGGAGAAGGGAGATGGGTGCGGAGGATGTTTGCGAAGGTGGATCATGAATTGGAGTCAATGGTTCTTGGGGTGAGGGGACTGGTGAAGGAGAAGAGGTTATTGGGTCCATTTGTGGTAATGGTTGTGCCGAGGGGGTGGTGGGCTGTGCAATAGTAGTTGGGCTAGGTGAGCCTGTGGACATAAGAAGGTATGTGTGCTTGTAGTAGGGAGTGAGGAGTGGTAGTTGGATGGTGTATGAGTGGGTGGATGCAGAGTTGGAGGGGGTATCAAGGAAGGTTGATAGAGGTAATGAATTTGAGTGGTGGTGGAGGAGCTAGCCTTGAACGGAAACACTTGTTCATTGAACAGAGCATGCTAGGTAATATATATGCGAGAAGTTGCGGGTCAAGACACTTGTATCCTTTGAATTGAGAGGAGTATCCAAGAAAACACATGGAAGACTTCGTGGTGATAGCTTATGTTTGGAATAGTCTCGGAGATAAGGATACACTTAACAGGCAAAGGCACGGAAATTATTGTACACCGGTTCGCGATCAAATAAAACTTCAAACGGGGACTTATTGTGCAACACTTTAATGGGTAAGCGATTGATAATGTAGACAGCAGTACTAAATGCTTCAACCAATAAGAAGGTGGAACATTTCCGTTAAATAACATGGATAGACCAGTTTCAACATGTCGATGTTTTCTTTCAACTCGCCCATTTTGCTGAGGCGCATATGGGCAAGAGATACGATGAAAGGTACCATTCATATCAAATAAGCTTTTCACATGGTGATTGGTAAACTCAGTTCCGTCGTCACTTTGGAACTCCTTATTTTGCATGAAAATTGATTTTGAACAAATGTCATGAAAGTGGGTAAAACCGTATTAAAGTCCGTTTTCTTTTTAGAGGATAAAACCAAGTGAACCGAGAGTAATCGTCGACAAAGATGACGTAGTAATGATAGTGGCCATGGGATACAACCGGGGACGGTCCCCATAAGTCACAATGAAGCAAATCAAGCGGAGCACTTGCCCGCTTTTCATTGAGTACAAATGAAGAAGGATGTCCTTTAGCTAATTCACATGATGAGCAAATAACAGGTTTTGGAAGAATAGAAGTAACAGAAAAACACCCCAATTATTTAGAAACAAAATAGAATCTAAAGACACATGACCAGACATAGGTGCCATAATTCAAATGATGCCTTTAGCGAAGAACTTGAGGTAGATATAAGAGCTTGAGGTTCCGACTTCAATACGTAGAGACCATCCTCACATTGGCCTTGAGCTAGAACTTGCCTCGTTGTGCGATCCTGTATAGAAAAGTGAGTGTTGGAAAATAAAACATCCAAGTGATTGACTTTAGTTAATTTACTAATGGACAGTAAGTTTTTGGAGATATTAGGCACCACCAAAATGTCTTGTAGACTAAGATTAGAAATGTAGGTTTGACCAATATGTGAAATAAGGAGAGATTTACCATTCTCGAACGTGACTTTAGCATCAACCGAATATGCAGAAGCTTTAGTAATGGTGTCGGGGGAGGAAGTCATGTAATCGGTGGCATCGGAGTCCACATATCAGTCGGATGCAGATGGGTTAATACCACACTGTGCATGAAAGGCTTTGGCCAAGTCATCGGCCACGACAGAAGGTCGCATGGCAACAATGGCGAGATCGGGACAAGCGTTTGCATAATGACCATCCTTGCGACAAAGTTGACAGTGCGGGAGGTGCCTTCCCCAACCACGACCACTCGAAAAATCGCCACGAGAAGATCAGCCCCCACGACCATGAGAGGAGGACGAAGGAGACCGAGAAGATTGGGCAGTGAAAGCAACAG
The DNA here is from genome assembly GCA_025506515.1 of Flaveria trinervia. Lineage (NCBI taxonomy): Eukaryota > Viridiplantae > Streptophyta > Magnoliopsida > Asterales > Asteraceae > Flaveria > Flaveria trinervia. Next base: position 2,779,990 of record CM046446.1, read on the forward strand.
TTGGAGGCGAGTTGCCATGAAGCGATCAGAGAAACAATTCGTGACTCTCCGCCTGAACTAGAAGATCACGAAAGGCAAGGGGCGACCTGGTGGTACGTGTGGCATTGGAAAAAGTTTCAAAGGATGAACCGAGGCCACACAAGAACCAGTGAAGTTTGTCAGCATCATCAACTGGTTGGCCAACCGCAGAAAGTTAATCACATATGCGCTTAAATTACCGACCATATTCAGCAACAAAGGTCGATCCTTTAAGAGTTTGGCGGAGTTGATCGCAAAGGTTTTAAACCCGCTCAATGGACGTATTGTTGTAGGCGGTCTCAAGAGTAAGCCATATTTGACAGGCAGTAGGAAACCCAAGGATTTCAGCAACGGCTTCTTCTGATAACGAGGCATGAAGGATGAGAATAGTCTTTTAATCATCAGCAAGCCAACGAGAATAGAGAGGGTTCGGGACAAGTTTGTCGTCTTGGGGAACTTCGGTGACAGGAGGCAAGGAAGAGCCATCCACATGTGGTAAGAGATTTTGGAATGCTAAGATGGGCATCATCTGATTTCTCCACAGAAGATAATTGGAGGGGGATAACTTAATGGTAAGCATGTGAAAAATATTGTTCATGGACAAAGTGGTGCCATCAATCGGATTGGAAGAGGAAGCAGCCACGGATGAGGTTGAAAGAGTAGCAGGAAGGAGGAAAATAGGAAGGTGGGAGATGGAAGAGGTTAAAGTAAAGGAGGGGAATAGGATCAATTAGGCTGATACCATGATAGAAGGTGAAGTGCATGCCCAATAAAGAGGGATGCATGGAAATAAATACATGATGAAATTAGATATTACAACCTCAAAGAATAAAATAAGTACAACCATGTATAAATTGTTCTAAGTTGTTCTAACAAGCAGAAAACAGAGAATACGTTTTTGAGATCTATTTTAGAGAAGTCTTAACTGTAATTCAGGTAGCTCCCATAGAGAGCACCCTAGATACTCGAATTACATGAAGGCACATCCTTGATTCATTTAGTATATTCTCATTCAATGGTGATGAGTGAAGCCATTATGATGTTAGTGATGAAGATGAAGATGAAATTTTATAAACGAATCACTTCTATGTTAGACAACTTATATTATTCTGACAGGATTTGGTGAGATAATGGAAATGCACCCAACATATTTCCTCGGCGTTGATATATAGTTTCAATACTTATACTCTTATAGTACTAGTATTTAGATTTTGTTTTAAAATCTTGAACATATAGGGAATCTTGAGCTTGTGCAATTTGTGATTTTGTGCTTAACAGAATGGACTAAGGTTCAATATGAGTCTATGATCCATGATATATTTCACAAAAAGGAAATTTTGTGATAAATGGAAGGATGAGCATATGTATATGTTGGATACCGGAATCGGCAAGCTTTGATTCACTAGAACCGATTATAAGAACAACCAGATTCAAGAGGGCAAATCTCCAATATAATAACAGTAAACACACAAAATTAACCGGCCTGCCCTTCTAAGATGTAGGTAGACTAAAATCTAAACTAAACATTGGCTGGGAACGATTACCCACTCCTTAAATTGCTGAACCTTTGAGTTTCCCCCCTCCTAATTTCCTCCGCTCCGTTTCGTGTTATCCAGCAGCAAATGGGTCGAACCCACTATTTGGGTCCGTATCATTACTACCCGCCCGAAGAAACAACTTGACCTCAAGTCGAGAGGAAGGGAATTTGCCGGTTAAGTCCTACGTTTCAAGTCGGCTTGTATATCTTTACTCCGAAAATGAAAAGGCATCTTCCTGAAATTCTCCTGTAGCACTATTTTGTGCTTCTCCTCCATGTATTTTGTGAACATATGAGAGCTCGAACCACCTTTCTTGTTCAGAGCCAACAGATATGCTTTGAGTTTTTGAGAATTTGGGGAATATGCAACGGGTTTAGAATTTTTCGCTATCTTTTTCTTTGAAACTTTAACATTCTTCTCCTTCTTTGGCTTTCCGGCGGTCTTTGCCGGTTGTTCTCCGGTAGTATCGATTTTAGTGATAAAAAATAGTTGCTTAGGCGACGGAGGCGGCCCCGTTGGTTTCAGCAGCAACTATGGTAATCCTGGTGGTTTCAACAGTGGCTGTGGTGGTCCTCGTGGTTTTGGTGGTGGCTGCGGTGGTCCTGGTGGTTTCGGTGGTGGTTGCGGTGGTCCTGGTGGTTTTAGCGGCAGCTGCGGTTTTAGCGGCAGCTGCGGTTTTAGCGGCAGCTGCGATTTTAGCGGCAGCTGCGGTTTTAGCAGCAGCTGCGGTTTTAGCGGCAGTGGTGGTCTGGGTGATTTCAGCAGCGGCTGCGGTGGTCCCAGTGGTTTCAGCGGCGACTGCGGTTCTGGTTGTTTCAGCGGGGGTGATGGCATCGATAAATTTGGTAGCAGTTTCTTTGTGGAATGGTAGACAACCATGGACTTCTGGATTTTGACAGCTGTAATACCCTCTTCTAAGGATGATACCAAAGAGTCTAGCCGAGCTCTAATGGTTGCTAATTGAGCGGCAATAGTGATTTCCCAGGTGTTCTGATCCATACTCTCATTGATATTTCCCGGCAATGGAACCATTGTTAGATCCCGGAATCGGCAAGCTTTGATTCACTAGAACCGATTACAAGAACAACCACATTCGAGAGGGCAAATCTCCAATACAATAACAATAAACACACAAAATTAACCGCCTGCCCTTCTAAGATGTAGGTACACTAAAATCTAAACTAAACATTGGCGGGAATGGTTAACCCACTCCCTAAATTGTTGAACCTTTGGATGTTTCCCTCCTCTTAATTTCCCTCCGCTCCGTTTCGTGTTATCCAGCAGCAAATGGGTCGAACCCATTGTTTGGGTTCGTATCAATATATGGTTGTACAATTTGGTGAAGCCATTGTTCAAAGTTTCCTTGTTAAAAAGTTCATGTTTTAAGATCTATTGCGAAAAACAAAAACATCATAAAAAATCTGTTGTCATCAAAATTATAAGGTACTCTTATATGTTAATTAGAAATTTCCATTTAAAAACGTTTCCTTCATTCTATTGTTTTATATTAATATCTTAGAATATATAAATATGTAAAACAATCTAATAGAATAAAAAAAGGAAAGAAGAGAAGAATGAGAAAGATGGATAGGTGGGGTCAGTAAGGTAGGGATAAGAAGGGTAATGTGGTTGAAGTGTGAGAGGTCAATTAAGGAAAACTTGGTACGAAAATCAAATAATTTGGATTCTTTAATTTGATGATGTGGATTAACTTAACTATTGATCCTCTTAAATGGGTTGAATTAATTGGATCAATGGATCAAATATAATATTGAAAACATAACTCATAATTCTCATAAACCAAATGTATACGGAGACGAAGTGAGACCAGGTCAACACATTGAAGGTAAACATATATCATTATCTCTAATAGCAATTGATTCAAGTGATACCTAAATTCTATTGAAAATTTGTGTAAATATAGCTATATAAACATGGATCTTAGGGTGATGCAGATTTTAATCATCCCACAATTTATTTAGGACTTAAAATACATCTATGTGCTTCTACCCTTCTAGAGGTTCAAATTCTTTTTACCCTTTTCTTTTTTGCTGAAGTAAACTTCACATTTCAAGACTATATCAAATGCTTCGTGCAACTTTCAGCAAACTAGATAAAGCCCACCTTGATATTGAATAAACTACTAAGACTAGACTAGTTCAATTTTTCTCAATAAATGGTTGACAACGAAAATCATAGAATAAAGTTAAAAATAGTGACCGCAACTGTCTAATATCATCATGATTAGCAAATAGTGACCAAAGAGCCTGTGGCCTAACAGTACCACAGTATGTAGGAAAGGTGTCTTTCCCCATCTGGTTGAGGGTTCAAGTCCTATGGTGGGCAAGGTGTATATTTATGAGTAGGATTTGAGGGGGTGAGTTAATCGTTCTAAAGAAAAGCAAATAATGAAATATTACGACAAAAAGAAGTGAATTGTGAAGGATGACATACTCAATAGCTCCACCATGGACACCAATTGAGTAAAGCTCCTCCGGCACTTGCCCTTCTAGCTTGTTACCATTCAAAATCCTGAGAAGCGAGTAAAAATGATCTTTAAATTAAAATAAATACATGATAATTGTCTAGAAAAGGAAAGAATGTTGGTTTTGGAAAGAAGTGCAAGTAAGCAAAACCTAAGGTATACAAGGAGTATAGCATGGCTTACACAAGTTGCAGATTAGAAGAACTTAAACTATCTGGTATGGACCCAGTAATCAGATTGTTTGACAAATCCCTGCATTATATATCGAAACAGTGAGACAACATCACAGATATCAAAATGTAAAAGAGACAAAACTTGTAGCAATGCACAGATTGAAAATTTGAATGCGATGGGAAAACATAGGGAACAAAGAACAGGTTAAAAATTACATTATCACATTTCAGAAAGTAAACTCTTGTCAATTGCTAACAAAACTTAAAAGTGAATAGCTGCTAATTAGGGTATACTTGTCTTTTTCATTTAGTCGATTGTTTTTCTTGAATAAGTTAAGCTTAAAATTTTTAAAGTAATTTTGATGGGAATAGTTGTTTTGAGGGTGGTCTTTTTGCCTAGAGGTTATATATGTACCTATGTGTATATTTTCAACAGACAAATTGCAATAAATAACAACTTAGTTTTATTTTATTCCTATTTTTTCATTCGATACTCAAAACTGTTATCTACCTTTATAAAAGTTATTGAAGTTAAGGTGAAGTATATACTACTATATATTTCACTATGCTCTTAATGAGAATTGACCAAATTCTCATGATTTATTTATATTATATATTTCTAATAAATTCTTGTATTTTGTTGTGAAATAGTACCAAAGTCTCAAAGCTTTAGTAATAAATACTCTCATGACTCGAATCATTTTCAAATCTAAAAAATGCTATTTTAAAAGGCTTAGTGGCCTATCTAAAATAACACTTGAATGTTTTGGTCAGGAGTCAGGACTTGGTGCTCAAAAAATCAAAAGAAAACTCAAAACGAATTTGAAATGATCACCCCAGATAAAATTATGGATCCACCAGCACCCGGGGTTACAGAACTAGGTGGCACAACTTATATGAGACTAGTGGGTTAGTCGCTTTTAATGGGTATAACTAAAAGAGAAATTAAAACAAAATAAAGAGAGAAAACTCGGCCTAAGTGGGACTTTCATCCTATCGAAAAGCAGGGCAATCTAAACCTTGGATCTCATCAATTTATTTACTAAAATCAAAATAACTAATAATTTGCTGTAATTTCAATAAGTTACCTTGAATCAATGAAATTATTGAACTCTAAAATGAATTACACATCTCTTGGTTAGGTAGACACGCATATTTTATTCTAATCATCTTTTAGCTACTTCTACACGCCGGGCTCATAACGAGTAAGCATTAAGAAGGTATTATAAAAACACTGGCATCAGAGCATCTAAAAATTTCCACATTGCTCACCCCAAGAAAAGAATGTAATAATGACAATGGTGAGGGTTTATTGCAATCAGAATCGCTACGAGTATGGGTTTGATGAATGATAACATGGCAGAACATGAATGGGTGTGGATTGCTAAACCCAACCCTTAGGTGGGATTAAGGTGTTTCTATAAGTTACGCCATGTGAAGCATATCTAGAAACAAATTGCCAGGACAATTCAATTTAATTTATAAATCAATGCTTCGTGAATAACAATGATCATTTCATTTTCAGATGAAAAAAAAAACTGATATTCCATCATCTTAGTAGAAAATTTACAAAATGTGGCTCAAAAAGAATGTGACATGACTATTTTCTACTGATACTTCAACAGTAAATTCTTACACTTTTTTAAGAGTGTGTTGGCCCAACCCTGCAGGTATAGTACCTCCTAAAGAGTTAGAACTTAAGTTCCTGCAGTTACAGAAAACAAAATTTTGAATGGATATAAACCATAAAACCCAAACACAAAACAGACAATCGATAACACGGGATATTTGTGTAGGCAATAAGAGCAAGGAGTTGATACTTACAAGCTTACCAAGTTGGTCAAAAGAACGATTTTATCACTAATGTACCCTTTCAAACCTTGGCTCCCAAGATCTCTGTAAGCATGATATCATACAATCACTAACTAATAGATTACCAACAGTTATCAAAACAACTTATGTAAATGCATAACTATCACTCTTCCATTAAAACAGACCATCTATACTTACATTTGAAAGATTGCAAGAGCAGATTCATCTTTATTAAGATGGCAAGTAACACCCTCCCAAGCATCCCAAGTACTAGGAGCACAAGGATCACCGTTCCAACCCATTCTTTCAGGAATACGTAATGATTCCTTAATGCTTGCATAGCAGCAGCTGCAATAAAAGTCCAATGAAATCACACCAAATATTAATATAACTTACAAAAAAGATCATCAATTCCACACTTTTTCCTTAATTATAGCACCACGAATCTAGCAAAACTTCCCTATCAACGAACGTATCAAACAATCATATCAATCAAGTGATACCTTGCTCGGGCAAAGTCATGACATCAGCTGGAACAATGGCGTAATTCTCAAGCCCACAAATCAAAGGAGCCCCGACAACAGGAGCAAGCTTTATGTTCAGCGTGTCAACACTCAAATTCTTAGCAACATAATGATAACTATACGCGGCAAACCCCCCTACTTCCTTGTATATATCAATTCTGGTAACATTCTCATCGTTTATAACCACATCAAACACTCTCTTCCCCTTCCCATTCACACTAACATCAATCTCCGCAAAGTGAAGCCACACAAGATAATCCAACTTCGCATCCACAGGCAAATTATACTCCAAACTCCCCGATCCAGTCACCATCACCGCAGAATCATACAATTTCGCCGGAAAATAGTTAGGGCTCGCACCAGTATTAACCACATTCCTCACAGCAGTAACAGATTTAACCCCACCGGAGCTCGTCGACCGGAATTTCTCATCCGACTGCCAAGCCCTACCAACAAATCCGTATCATTACTAAACCCCGGCCCCCACTGATTCGAACCACAGCTCAACCGACCATAATTCACAAGTATCGACGAGCCATTACCGGTCAAACCGGGGTCATACGACGCCGGATCAATCTGAACAAGCTCCAACGAACCGATCACCGGAGGATCAGTAGCGATACTATACAAACACACATCAACATCACCGTCGGAAGTCGAAAACATGAGATCAGAATACGCACCGTAGCGGCTGATGTCCTCCGACCACGGCGACCGCCACGAGAACACCACGGTGCCCTCGACGGACATATCGAAGCTCGGAGGATGCGATTTACCGTCGTAGTTGTCGTAAACTGTGAAAACTCGTAGGTAATACCTCCCTGGGGGAATCTCCGGGAACGTGTAGCAGTTCTTCTTACCGGAGGAAATCGGGAAGTAGCGGAGTGTCTTCTCGTGGAATGATTGGAAGTGGAGAGGCTCCGATACGATGCCGGTGGCTCCGGCGGTGGCGTAACGGTCCGATAGCCATGTGGTGTTGAAGTTATCGGTGGTGTGGTGGAGCTCCCGCAGTCGATGTGGTAAGCTGTATCTGTAGAACAAACACAATCAGTGAGAATCAATGAGAGTTGTTAACACTTCACAGTGAGAATTACTAACAGTTGGTTGTTGAGTTTACTACCGAAGGGGAGTGATAATGAAGGATGGAGGAAGGAGAGGAGGAGAAGGGTGGCGACGGTCGCCGGAGGCATGGTGGCGGTGGTGGTGGTGGCGGTGGTGGTGGTGGTGGTGGTGGTGTGAGATCGGAGGTGATGTGTGTGTGTGTGTGTGTTTTTATTTGAAGTAAACGGCGAGATTGACGGAGGAGATGGTAACGGAATGAAGGGGACGGAGGAGTGAGTGGTGGTGGTGGTGGGGACGTTGGAATTTTTAATGAGGTGGCTGGTGGATTGGTGGTAGACTTTCTAGTACTCTTATTTTTATGACATTTTAAATTGGTTTAGAATAGATATACCCACTATTTTTTTAAATAACGAGTATAATGACATTTTTTGTTTAATGTTGGTTATATGTTTTGTTTTTTCGGTTAACTAGTGTTAAAAGTTGCGAGAGTTTTCTATGGAATGATAAAAGAATGTTTGTTGTAAATAACGAATGAAATTAACAAGAAAATAAACGATGAAACACATCTGATGGTTGTGTTAGATGGTTAAGATATCTAATGAGAGAAGAGTTTGTAGCAATTGTGACATAATTTGTATGGCCGTTGATCAGTATCGAGGCTAGTTGGAACTCTGATCGTAAACATTTCAATAGAAAAAGAGATTGTTGGAGGGTTAAACGGGATTTTATTTCTTGAAAGCTAAAAATTATGATATTACTGATTAGGTCTTCTAGGTATTGTGAAATGAGAAAAGAATTAATTTTACATTCATACAACTCAAAAGATTGTTTTAGCTCAACAAATGACTTCAAATCATAAATATCTTAAATTAAATTATTGAACAGATCAGACACGCCTACACTTAACTTTCGTTTTGATTGTCGCTCGTGATTTTAAGCATACACATCAACCGTACACCATAATCATATCATATAACGCATACCAATTTATACGCCTCCTAGTGGACTCATGTACTTCACGACTACTACTAACAAGAGTTTATGATTTTAAGCTCATCGTACCGGTCGTTGCCTAACAAATGATGCCACAATTTAGTGCTTGCAATTACCTCCACAAGCAGGTACACATTCTAGATATATGTTTCAACAATAGAAACAAAGCTATAACATTATATTTTAGATTATTTCTCAAATTTTAATCGTATTCATAGTCATATTATCATCAGGACACGCGCTAAGGAGTAAATTTAACATAACTAGTTTCGCATGTAAATTGATACCAAATTTAGTACTTTGAGACTAGAATAGTCATTATCAAAACATTATATGAATGAAGAATCAACAATTGTGATTGATTTTTAAAGACGCTTAAGAGTTTAAAAGCATTTGATCATCAAAGTGTCTTCAACATTCAGACAATGGAAGGGTAGAAAGATCGAACATTAGGTTTCAAAATAAATCTTATATTTCGGTATCTTGTGTGTTGATTATTGTATTTTAGATTAGTGGTCTCATTAATAATGTATTAAATTTTAAATACCTCTAAATGCATTTATTATGATATATTTATTGTTCAAAATCATTTTAGTTGAGCTTAGGCTTATTCTGATTAGTTATGAGAGTTTAAGCTTAATTTAAAAGAGTTTAGAAATGTGTAGTTTAAGTTCAAAGAGTTTCAGATAAGTTGAAACGTAATTTGAAAGAATCTAGAATCATCCAAAGATTTCATATGAGTTCAAAATAAGTTTTTTTGTTGTTCGAAAGTGTTTAAAATCAGATTTAGGTCTCTTGGAATTTTATGGCTAAAAGGTTGATGGTTTATTCTACTTCGTGTCCTTTTTGGACAAAATGGAAGATGGGGGTTCAACATTTATTTATTTTTTTTGAAAGTTCTCTTAGGCAATCTAGGAGTGGCTAAGCTCCTAGAGTTGCAAGTTCTTCTAATGTCCTTTTAACATGTTGTCCGATGTTGGATCTCAAGGAAATTTTGATTTTCTTTCGGCCATATGACAAACTTGTCTAGAAACCTTTCCTCTAGATGATTTGTTCGGCCATGAAGGCGAGTGGATGACATAAGGCTTATTTTTTTCGGTGGTATTCACAGTAGAGTTAAGTTATGTAATATTTTTTGTTTAGTATGTTGTTGCGTTCTAACAATTTTTATTTTTATTTTGAATCTTGTTCTTTGTCTAGCATCTTGCTAGGCAATTTAATGATAACGTCACCGTTTTTTATTAAAATAAAGTAGAGAATTGAAACAAGACTGAAAAAGCATTAATCTAATAATCTATGCTAATTTAGTTTAAGCCCGATTGTAAATCGTATTGGTTCAGGGATATGACTATTTTTATGTTTAAAATATTTAATTCATTCTATTTATCAAATTTATTTATTTTCAACTAGTGTAGAAAACCGTGTACTACACGAGTTGAATGAAAATATTAATTTAACAGTTACTAACTAATATTTAAAAAATATAAAAAAAATTTAAAAATATAAAATATGATTGAAAATATGTATAGTAAACAACTTTAGGTAGTAAAACAAAAATATTTTTTAAGCTTTCGTCTTTTAAAACTTTTACTTTAAAAAAATATATTTTAATCACTCCAAACTTTTTTTAAATACTATTTTTTAAGCAATGTCGTTTTTTGAAGTTATTTGCATTAAAATTTTACTACTTCATATAACTTTGTTTTTAAAACAATTATGTTTTATAATAAAAAAACATTTTTTGATCTATCAAAAACATTATTTATAGAAAATATATAAAAAATATCATTAACTTTTAATGTAATCAATAAATAGTTGACTTATTTAGATAGTAACATATAAAACAAATGTGAGAATGTGACATGTGACAAAATTTATTTTATTATATAAGATAAGATTTATAAAATCAATTCCCAATTTCCATACCATAAATAATACAAACGCAAAGAAAGCATTAAATCTTAACAAAAATGTGTATATATTTAAAAGTTTGACAAAAAAGAGAATGTATAATAACTTAAAATTTTATTTACTTTATTAACTTATATAAATATATAAATAATAAAATTGCAGTAGAAATAAATATTGTAACAGAATCAAACATTGAGGGCCGAAGGAGGGGAGTACCTAACTTTCTCTTAACCTCACTCACGATATAATACTAATTTCTAAAACTGAAAATCAATACTCACAGGATTAATACCTCGTTTATTTATATAATGTTACAGCATTATAATACCTTTCTCATCTACATCTTTTGTGATTAACAAAAACCGTTATATCTTACATCTTTCGTTCATTTTTAGAATGTTTCTCATATTATCTTCCTCACACCTATCTTTATTATAACTAAACAATATTTAAATATTCTTTCTATATTATTTTTTTCTTTAACTCACAACATTTATGAAAAATATTAAATAATAATTATGGGATGGATAGGACCCTTAAATATTTGGGATCATTATGACTTTTATAAAAATATTAAAGGTGAAGATGGGGTTGAGAAATCTGATGTTAAAGTAAAATTACATATTTTTATATGTATCCCCAATAATTTAGAAATGAGCTTGAAGATGGGGAAGCTGATTGAATCCTCTTATACAAGTATATAACCTTTATTTTAGGATAAAACTATAAATTATCCCGCACATATCTTATGAAATAAAAAGAATTGTTTACATTAGCATTACGTTTAATCACTCTAAATGTGTTATGCATAACTAAATAATAAAACAATAAGGGTGATGGGGGTGCCCATGCCACACCCACCACATGTAACATCCTTGATTTTTCTATTTGATTAGCTCTTTTAATGATTATAGTATTTTTTTATATGTAACCATTGATTGAATTCAGTAACTATTTGTGAAAACTATCTCATATTTTATACAAGACGGATCATTCTGATACTATTGCATGCTAGTGTGATTTTATGATAACATAATTGTAAATACTAGATCTTGCTCTAAAAAGGAACTTAAAAATACCATAGCATTTATCAAAGTATAATAAAATTCTAAACTTGAATATAAGCGAAACACATAAAAACTATGAAGGGTGAAAATTTATATATGTGTAACTCAGGGTTACATATGTAACTATAATTAAAAGGATAAAGATTTAATTAATTAGTACAATCAATGCTACCAAGCATGTCCGGAACGGTTAAAAAGTGACCATTTGGAACAATAAAAAATAATGAAGGGTTGCGTGGCATGACATTTATTCGCAGTGTGGTGTTGGTAAGTTGTGGTGTCCGGACCAGCTGCGATGTTGGTGCTTGTGTGCTGACCCTCGTCGTAGTGTCACGACGCAAGCGCCCCCACCACCCTAGCATATCTAAATTTATGCAAGTACATATTTACATCAGTAGTTAAGGGAAAATAATAATACTAGGAATAGTAATAAAAATAATAACATTGATAGTAAATAAAAAAAGAGTAAAATACATTTTTCATCATTGAGTTTTTCCTTAGAGTAAAAAATTATAGTAAAATTCATTTAGTTTAAAAAATATTGTACGTTTCGTCTTTTCTTTTAACGGATGTCAATTTTGTTCGTTAAGTAAGGTCATGTGCCTGGTAAATTGCATTTTTTGCTTCTAATAATAAAAAATAACATTTTAACTAAATTAGTAAACTTATTCATTTAATATTTTTAAAAGTGATTATGTGTAGAGAAAAAAAAAATATAGTGATAAGTATATAAAATATATTATTTAACAGAAAAAGTTTAAAAATAATATTTTTAATATAATTATAGAAGTATTGATGAGAATTGAATGCGAATTCTCTTAACTTCTTAATTTTAATGACACAGCTAATGCGTCACCAAAACTCTAATTTGGAAAGAAAAAAAAAGGCTATATGAACTTGTGTTACTATTTGTTTGATTGGAATATAAAACCTGTTTTCTAATTTAAACTCAAAAATAAAATAAGTGTTTATTATTCTAGTTCTCAAAACTAAAATCTGGAACCTCCTAAAGTATAAATAAATATTAAAAGATACTTTATGGTGTGTAAGAGATAGCGATTGGTGGGTGGAAGAATTTAAGGGAGCTGCGAATTTATGGTTACATTCACGTGCCTACGTTGTAATCATAAACTTACCCATGAAGTATAGATGAAGTTTTAGTCTCTTATTATTTTTTTATTTGTTTATTGAAACTGATAAAACTTGAATGAATATAATACACATAAATTCAAAGATCAAGAAGAGAAAGAAATCAGATGAGCCAAAATAGGTCGTTATTATGGCAAGTGTTTTTATGCGAAATAATATCTTGGATGTGAGATATGTGATTTAAAGTAAAAGTACGAACACCAGAGTTAAATATTGCTTTTGATAATACTATTATAATTATGCAGATTGTTCATGTGTCATGTTTGAACAACTTGAACGTGTCATTGTACACTAGAGACTTTCGTTGTAATTGGTTTAGACGTATTGTCATGATTAGTTTAGACGCATATTGTAATTAGGAAACTTAAAAGTATTGTTACAATTGGTTTAGACGTACTATTAAATCAGTTCTATAAGAAGCTATACAAACTTGATCAGAAATTAAAGTCTAAAATCGATCCGGTTTCACCATTTACATTTGCTGTTGCAAAACAAATGTTATCGTTGATGACAATTTATGTAATTGCAGCATAATTGCATTTGTTGTTTTTTAAAAAGGTTCAGGACAATTGAATTGAAGCTACTAAAAAGTCAATGTTGACAACTACCAACATTAAAGAAGTAGAAAAAGAATATAAATAAATAAGTGAACTGCAACAAATATCTTATGTACATACTCATGTATATAATGCAACATAAATATGTCAACAAATCTACAGAAATTAAAGAACAGTACACAAAAATACTGAAAATGGTACTCGTGCAAGCAATAAAACACCAATAATCTATACTTATTAATAAAACAATAATTTTAGTGTCATATTGTATTCTTTTAAATCTTTATTTTTTTTATTTCTCGTCTAAATATGTATATGTTCTTAGTGTTAATCTATGTTTATTTGATTGAAATTTAACTTATATACAAGAGATATAAAAAAATTGGATATTTAACACTAAATTAAAGCATATCTTTTTTGGAAATTAAATCATACCCGATGTTTTTTTCTTTTTTCAAATAATTTATTAATAAAAACTGTACAAATTATTTATAATTTTCTTCATCTATGAAATTGGTTCATTGATTGTGTTTTTTCATTAAATACTTGATTTATATTAAAATATTAACAAAAATTATGGAATTTTTTAATCGACTCCTCTTTAGTTTGAAGAAATTCATATGTATTTTTTTTGGAAATGAAATCATACTTAATTTCAAAAAATTTCTCAACCATCCTAGGTTTACAACACTTGCAATTTGTCTTTATAAAGTCTGATGATATCATACTAGAAAGATTTTATTTACGTTCTCATTTTGGTTTCGGTTTTATCAAATTTTTATTCAACAAAAGATATTTATTTTTTGTTATATTTTAACTTTCATTCTCTACGATTATGATTTAACCTATAATTATCTACAATTGTGTTTTTGAATTAATATTATTTTACTTTATTTTTTTTAAAGTTGATCTACTTCAACAGTCAATCTATAAAGAGGTATTACATGCTTTTACTTTTTAAATTTTTTATTTTTTTATGTATGTTGTCATATTATTATTATGTTTGATAGGAGTTCGTTTGATATGTACAAATTCTTTTGATGTATCTGGAAGTAATATTAAAAATTATATTTTTATTCCACAGTTGGTTTTGACATCTTTAGTAAAAAGAATTTTTTTTAATTTCAAAAAAGACAGTTGTTGTTATCAGTGTGTTATGCAATGATAATAAAACAAGAGCCAATGATAATCACTATCCAAATTTACTTTGTTTTTAAACATGAATAATAATTAGCTTTATGTTGTATTATCTTGAGTTAAAAGTAGATAGATGTTAAAATTATTAATATTAGATAATGATGGAAAAATAACCAACAAAACACCAAATGTTGTATACAAATAAATTTTTGTATATTTATAAATTTGAAATATTGTTTTTCATGTACAATTTAATTTGTTTATTAGTTAAAGTTCTTATTTAAAAATTTATTTCATATCATATTATACACTATTTAGATGTATAAATATTAATAGAGAAAACCTACTAATGTTAGAAATAGTTAATGTTAAAAATTATACATAAAAGTCGATATACAAAATATTATCAACAAAATTATAACTTACGCAGCTTTTTAAACAACAATGATATTTTTTGATTGAACTTGTGTGTTACACGAGACTTTAACCTAGTGAGGAAATTATATTAATTCATAACCCTATTTTAAGAAATCTTACAAGAAGAGCAAATTTATAAAACCCAAATCCAGTCTCTTTATTGAAATTAGAAAACAAATTAATGATGTTTTTTTAATTGTGTAGTAGTGTCTAGTGGTTAAATGAAATACTAGTTGTAAATAAGTACGCTCTCTTGACTAGCAAACTCAAGTATATTCACTTTTTCGACAAACGGACTCAATATGGAAATCATATCACCACCTTCATTCGGTTACTATCTCACCCCACGCTTCATTTAGTCATAAAAAACCCACTTGCCACAAAAGGGAACTTCATGATCCACTTGCCACGAAGTGGATTCAGTGGGTTTAGAGTCTGCTTGTACGGGTAGCGGATTCCCCTAAAACAATTACAATTTCATTTACACACTAAATCCCACTAAACAAAAAATATAAAAATAAACAATACTATTTATCTAAAAAGTTCAAATTAACCGTAAGCCTCTAAGTATTTCTGTTACAAGTTTCAAATTAACCACCCCCCCCCCCCCCTCGTGCGCGCGGAAGCTCCCCCGGTGGTTTCATTGTTTGAAAGGTCGATTACTCAAGGATTGTCGATTAGGGCTCAAGGAATATACGGTAACGGGAGGGAAAGAGAGTTCACCTTTCGCATTGGGACTTGGTTATTTAGTTTGGGCTTTTATCATAACGTTAAGATATTTTTTAAACATGTCGAATTTCATAGTTGTCGCACCCCAAATTAAATTGCATAGCAATTTTACTCAAATTTAAGATAATAAATTATAGAAATTATGGTGTGAATTATTAAAAGCCCAAAGAAACATGTAAATGTTATCTAAATTTAAAATAATAATGATTAAGCTATATTTAAACCAAAAAGTTAACAATGAAGATTATTGCTAGAATAGAAAGAGACTCGTGATCAATCAGTTTAGTAGAACGGTTTCACCAAGCAGATGCAAATCAATTATGCCCTCGTAGTTCATGCATCTTTAATCATACGTTCTTTCTCTCTTCAAGTCATCATGACAATGTTCAGGACGGAATTATGTTTATAACATCGTACAGAAATACAATGAATTTTTGTGAGTATATAAAGTTGTATGTACAGATTTTTCGAGTGACAACAATGTTTATTGGCCGGTGAGTTGCTGACTCCATTTGATTTTGATTTTGTTGAAAAAGATGAACGTAAGTTGAAGTAAAAAAGAAACGTTTAACGGAGTTTTACTTTTTACAAAGACCGCTAAATTTGTAAAAGATTGGAATAATATTTAACTTTTTTTATTTATTGACCCGATCGGAATTGATCCGGAAATATTTGTCCATTTTAATAAGATTAGAGTATCTAAAAAAAGTGACTATATAAATAAATTTCTGGATCCGTCACTAACCGTATTATGCCACTTCTACTTGTTTATTTTATGGTTAGTTATTTCATAGTAGTTTCAATTCAATTATTGATACACATTAATATCTATCATTGATGGAGAATTGAAGATGGATGGAAAACTTTAAGGGCTGTTTTTACAATCATTTAATGGTTCAGATGTCTAAATTGTTTAACACTTAATGGTTTAGACTGTTTGTTTCGTGAGCAAATATCTGAATGGTTCAGACATTTGCCTCTGAATGGTTAAGCATTATACTAGTGTTGAATGGTTAAGAGGTCTAATGCTGAATGGTTAATACCTCTTATTTGAATTGGTCAGACATGTGCATTTGAATAGTTAAACGATATATTAGCTTTTAATGGTTCATACCTCTTAATGGTTCAGCACTTAATGGTTCAATCATCTTATTTGTTCAGCACTTAATGATTCAATCATCTTATTTGTTCAGCACTTAATCATTCAGAAGTTGTCAAACAACCATTTAGTGTTATGTGTGTATCATCTTAGACTGAAATTTTACGGTCATAGGGTTGGTTGGCTTTTGTGTTTGTGTCACTACTAAAAAGTCAATTGTGGTAAATATTATGTACATGTCATGCATGACTCGTATAGGCTCTCTGTAAGAAGCCTACCAAGTCATGTTATTATATACTTCAATTTCATCTTTTAATCATGTTTTTAGTTATTGTTCATTTTAAAGATGATCCCCGGTCATTTTTTTGTTGTTAAGCGTTGTGTAGGGCTTTTTTGTGGTTTTTTCTGATTTAAATACATTTGTTATTATAAATATTAATAATCATACATGATTATTTAAAACGAATAAGTTAATATCACATATTCACATCGTGGCATCGACCTCTGAATATAATAACTCGATAAAAACATAAATAGTATTATTTCATTTTCACCCGTGACAATCATGCCTTTTCTTTCCCCTTGTTTTCTTGTCTTCAATTCTATGTTTTTGCTCTTCCAAAGGTCCACTTTAGGTGCATCTTCTGTACAAATCTCTAGTTTTACAATAGAATAAAACAAGACAATCTCTAACATAAGCAACAATAATATTTTTGCAAATAAATGCATATGGTTTTTACTATTTTTTAATACGATATTGCTATTTCATAACACAAAGAGCGACCCTAGCCGATAAACTTTATCTACTTTAGTTGAAACCCATGTTGTCATATCATACAAAAGCAAGTTTAAGTACCTGAATGGTTATAGAAAGTACAGTTTTGTGTTCACAAATAATATTGGTCAATTAATGTGCTATTTTTAATTGTGGATGTAAAATCCAAATGGTTTTTAGTTTGATGATGAAAATGAAGTTAACATTAAATTGAAAATCAACAAACACAAGATCTCTTAAATCGGTGCGCAAATATATACTAACAACTAATTAATCATTTTCGGTTTTGATTTGTATGCAAAATCTTTACTCGGTGCTTGATAAATTTAATATCTTAATAATTGAATAAAAAATGTTGAATAAAGTTACCATTTATCAAACTAATAAAAAAACAACGAACCAAATCCACAAATAGTAGAGGATTCTTAATCTAACACGGTATAATTTGAGAGTTGTGATATAACTTTACATGGAAACAATTCGATGGTTTGGTCTGAATATGTTTCAACCAGATAAAACTCGAAACCAATCAAAAACAAGTACGTGTGTCTTAAACAACTTTCAAGAACTAGGAATTATGAAACAAAATAATAAATTCTTATTTAAGGTGTTGAGGCGAGCATTTGCATTTTGATTGTTATGTAAGGAAATCATAATCAACATAAAATTAAGTCAACCCTAGCCAGTGGCTCTACCCACTTGGACCCCGTTAAGGGTTGTTGGCTCTTGGACCCTGTTTCGTGGGTGTTGTCATCGGACCCTGCCAAGGGGGCATTGCATCCTTGGAATCTTCATTGGTTAGAGGTTTCACCCTTAAGAATCAATGAGGTTTCAAATACTGATAATCATAATAGTTTCAAACAACGGTACACTGCACATCTTGTGCCTTGTTTAATATATATTATGATTTATATTGGTCAACAAGTCAATCAAATACATTACAATATTCAACATAATCACATCTTATGATCACATAACATTTGTTCATACATGATGCATCGAGTATAGGGTACTATGATATTGAGAGATCTTCAACTCCCTGATGATGGATAAAAACGTAAAGAAGAAGAAGAATGAATTGTGTTAAGATCCGTTCAAAAACTTGTTTCTAATAACATAGTCAATCAATATATCACTGAATTCAGTAATTTATAGAGAGATGGAGGGTGTTTCTTGGATCAATTATGGTTTTAAGATGCTTATTAGGCCTTAGAGAGACTCCAAATCAAATTCATAGAGCTTCCGGAAATCGTTCAACTCAAATTATGAAATATAGTAGTTGTTTTGAGCCCTTAAACCCCTAAATACAAGCTTCTAAGTTTACTAAGTGTATATCTATGCCATAGCAATGTAGCGCAATGCTCATAAACCTTAAACATTTGCTGTACCTCTTTTGAATGTTAGTTCTACATTAATTGTCGTTTGATGATCCAAAACCATAAGGGTTTTGTCATTGTTATATTATCTACTCTTCACCACTCTTTAACTTGCGTTTGAATTAATCTTTTTTATTACGATCATCTCAAATCTCTTGTTCAAATTTTCACTTGCGTTAGAATTAATATTTTTCATTTCGAGCATCTCAAATCTCTTGTTCATTTCATCTCAGATGCTTGTAAAAGATATGTTTAGGGTTGTCTAAGGTTAGGGTTTTCTTTGATTACTTATAATTATCTTTTTTTTGGTTTCATGCCTACAATCTTTCTTCACTTGAATTTGCTTGACGCTAGCATGCATTACAATTTTGGTTCATTTGTTGCATCTTCTTTGGCACAATCATCTTGTTTCATCACGTTTTCAACTTCAATATACATATATAGAGAAATGCTAAAGTAGTATATTATATAATAACAATGATGTAATTATAGACGATTAAGATACAATTTGACGCATGCAAAAACCATCTATCACATCATCAAAGTCGTTTTTTAACTGTCATATATTTATATATATTTTTTAAAAAATAAGGCTTAATAATTTATCGATATAAAAAAATGATTTTGATAAACAATCATATAGTGGAGACTAATCGATCGTCACATGGTGTAGCTTGAGCTCAAGGTAGCTAAAAGCGGTTCAACCCCTCCACGAAACACTACCGATTAGAATCGCATCAACGTATTCGACTTTGATGAAAATTTAGAAGCAGAGTCATAATGAGTATAGCAGTTAGTTTAGTAAATTAATGTAGAAATAACACGTAATATGCGGCCTACGAATCATTTAAATAGTATAGGGGAGTTATTTGATGGAAATAGCTCATAATTATAATTAGGGTTTCCCCGTAAATATTCTTTCAAAATCATCCATCAATCTCTCTAAACATCATAACGATAACGAATCTCACGATCATGACTTCATCATTTTCACCATATATCTCTATTCCTACAAATAAGTTTAATTATTTTGATATTTAGTTTATATTTGAGATTGAATATACATGATTATGTTTTATGTTTTCATCTATGTTTCAAGATATAATGAACATGTGATATTAGAGTGTATATTATTATATCATTTTAAGTATTAAAAAATAATAATAATAATAATTCTTTGAGATGGATGAATCATATCATGTAAATCAATCTCGTTGAATTGGTTTTTTTGCTGTGAAGCCTGTTTGATAATCGATTCAAAAACTTTTCTATAAATCGATCAATTTACATATGATTTAATTTTTTTTTCTTTTGCGGCAATCCTTATCCTTCAAATTCTTTCCACCATGAAATTAATTGATTCAAAATTTGTGTGAAAACTTCACCATATCAAAGGAGAATTTATTGTGATTCATTATAATTTACTTGTATTAAGAGATAATCAAAACAATCATTATGATTATTTTTTATGGAATTGACCATTAATTTGCTTCCTTAATTAAATTGATATTATTCTGCAAAAATATTATATAAAAGATTTATAACTGTTTTAAAATTGATTACACAATCACTTCTTTTTCTAAAATTAATCCTTAAAATATGACTGCCATTAATAACTACAAATTATGGATATTTAAATAAATCGATTGGAGTTTATTATTTTTTTTTTGCCATTAATCTTTCGATTGTAAATATTTATCATTTCCTTTCAATTTAATTGTTGTTAAAAAAATTTTTGGTATATAATGTATAGATTATGAATTAATAAGGCATTAGTATTTTACGTGAAATAAAGGTAGTGATTTGATAAATCATAATTGAAATTCATATTTAAATTAATTTGCAAATTACTTCAAACTGCAAAAAAATAATTTTGGTAATGATTTTTATTTGTAGAAACATATAGTGTACTTATGTCTCATATTTACAAAATAAAAACAAACTTGCAAAAAATATGTCTTAATATATATTTTGATATAAGAAAAGAATGTTAACTTTAATAAAAGATAAGTGATGATTAATCCTAACGATACATCACTTGATTTGACATTAAAGTTTAACGTTATCATTTTATATAATTATATAACTATGTGTATCGTCAAATGATGAACCTAAATGCTAGTTGTGTGATAATGGATATGATGAATGTTAGCAAATTAATATAGATATTACACTTTTGCTCAAATGTGATGTGTTGTATTTATATGCCTTACTATAATTTTATTCATAATACTTGGATGTTAGTCATAGTTAACGCGAAATCAACATTCATTTAGAACCTTATATTAATTTGTTCATAACACTTGCACATTGGTCATAGCCAACACAAAGTCATCGTGCAAGTAGAACGTTACTTTAATTTGTTCATAACATTTGAATTTTGGTCAAAGCCAAAGCGAAATCAATATTCATCTAGAACTTTATTTTAGCCTATTATTTTGGTGTTATAATAGGTTTTATTCTCAACGTATTAATTATGTCTGCTTTATATTTTATTTATTTATCTTGTAATTTAGCTCACTTTAACTCTTTTACTGCTTGTATCAATTTAGCATCCACTATTATTTTTAACTTTGGAATTGAGGTTTTAACCAGGGCAAACTTCATCTCTTGGAGGGATTCTGTTAAGCTTACTCTTGGCATATTGGATCTTTATTATACTTTGAGATATTACGCTTCTACTACTCTTACTGGCTGAAAGTAATGCAGATAAAAAACAAGATTATGAAAAGTGAGAGAGGTCTAATAGAATGCCTTTTATAGTAATAAAAAAACTCTATCTCTGTTGCTATCAAGGGAGCAATACCTGATTCAAATAATGCCAAAACTAATCTGAATTTAATGGAGGAACAATTTAAAGGATTTTCTAAAGCACATTCGAGCACTTTGATTTTGAAGATACTTACTACAAAGTATGATCGGTTTAATAATGTACGTGAACACATAATGATGATGAACGACATGGTTCAAAAACTCAAGAGCTTAGACATGGAGATCAGTGATGGTTTTTTTAGTACACTTCATTATGACTTCTCTTCCTTCACGCTTTGATGCTTTTAAGATCAATTATAACACCCAAAAAGAAAATGGTCAATGGGTGAGTTGATAGCAATATGCGTGCAGGAGGAAGAACGCCTAAAGCTAGAAAAGCCTGATGTTGTTAATGTTACTACCATTAAATCATTATAGAGGAAATGAAACTTAAAAGGAGAAAGCTCTAAAGTCCATAAGGTTGGTTCAAATATAGCTTCCAACTCAAATGCCTCATTCGGATAATCTCGCTGCAAATTTTGTCATAATAAGTGACACACCTAACGAGATTGCCCTAAGTTCAAGGAGTGGCTAGCTAAAAAAGGTAACCATCTATTTATGATATTTGAATCCTCTAATATTGATGTTTCAATTAACACATGGTGGGTTGATTTTGCTTTTATGTTTATGTTACTAACTCAACACATGGATTCCTTACAATCTGGAAGCTGGAAAGAAACAAAATGACAATTAAGGTGGGAGATGGTGATACACATAACGTTAAATCCATAGGAACCATGCAATTAATAATGAAAACTGATCATCGTATTAAACTTTATGATACATTATATGTACTGAGGATTACTCAGAACTTGGTATCTGTAGCAAAGTTAGACAATGATAGTTATGAAGTTTTGCATGGTCGTGGCAAAGTCACTATTACTCTAAACTCTCATGTTTGTGGTTGTGATTATCTGGATGGAAACCTCTATAAGTTAGAACTAAATGATCAATTTTTCAAAATCTTTGTTATCATATAATGTGAATGAAAACATTAACAAACGAAAACGAGATTTGAAAACATTATCCATGTTGTGGCATCAACGTTTAGGCCACATCTCACGAGATTGTATGTTAAGACTCGTGAAGGATGAAGTATTACCAAATCTTGATTTCTTATTATTTTGAAACATATGTTAAATGCCTTAGAGGTAAAATGGGCAATGGATCTAAAAAGGGTGTCGTTAGGAGTTTTGGTTTACTACAGCTCATACACATTGATATTAGTGGATCTTATCCTATTAGAATATCAGTACATAAATCATTCATCACTTTTATATATTATCACTTGTGTTACACGTACTTGTACTTAATTAAGGATAAATCTGAATCACTTGACACGCTTAAAACCTATAAGGCTGAAGTTGAAAATCAACTTGATCATAAAATAAAGGTAGTGAGATCAGATAGAGGTGGGGAGTATTATGGTAGACATACTGATATTGGTCAAGCTCTCAGTCCTTTCTTTGAATTTTATAAAGAACACGGGATTGTAAACCAATTTACCATGCCCGTTACTCCTCAACAGAACAATGCAGCTGAGAGAAGAAATCATACCCTAATGAACATGGTTAAAAGTATGTTAGCGAACTTCTCTTTACCTGAATTTTTATGGACTGGGGCATTATAAACAACTATTCATATATAAAATAGAGTTCCTTCTAAGTCTGTCCCTAAAACTCCATGTGAAATTTGGACAGAAAAGAAACCTAGCTTAAGGTATATGAAAGTATGGGTTTGTCCAGTCGAAGCTAAGGTTTATAATCCTCAACAAAGAAAACTTGACATGAAGACAGTCAGTTTTTCTTTATATGATATCCTGATCATTCAAAAGGTATAGATTTTATTGTCCCTCTCATACTACTCGCATCGTAGAAACTCGTCATGTTGTGTTTTTTAGGATTCTAAGGTCAGTAGGAGCACTGAAAGTCATGACATTGACTTACAAGAAGTGAAAGAGGAGGGGTGATGGGCTCTCTACACTTACCTCCTATTACACCTCTTGTAATTAACACTGCACCATTACAAAACACAACACCATTATCTCATGTTTTCTCAAAAGTTCATGTTGCTCCAACATTCTTGTAAATGAAGCACTATCAAATCCACAATAGCAAGTCCCTCATACGACTACTGAAACTACAAAACTTGAAAATGAAGCTGATTTGGATTTAGGAAACTGTAACGATCCAACCTCATATAGTGATGCCATTAGTAGTGATCAATCGTTTGAATGGAATAAAGCTATGATTGATGAGCTTGATTCCATGTATCAGAATGACATTTGGGAATTGGTTGAATTACCCAAGTGTGTTAAACCCATAGAATGTAAATGGGTTTTAAAACCAAATTAGATCCGAATGGTAATATTGAACATCATAAAGCACGATTGGTTGCTAAAGGCTATACTCACAAGGAAGGAATTGACTATCAACAAACCTTTTCACCTGTTTCACGGACGCATTCCTTAAGGATTGGTATGGCCTTAGTAGCTCATTTTGATTTAGATTTACATCAAATGAACGTTAAAACCGCTTTCTTTAATGGTGACTTACATGAGGATGTGTTTATGAAGCAACCTGAAGGGTTCAAGCCTAAAAAGAACACTTAGTATGTAAGTTTAAGAAATCCATAACGGGTTAAAACAAGCATCACGTCAGTTGTATTTAAAATTTGACGAAGTCATGACGAAATAAGGTTTCATAAAAAAAACAAGTGGATTAATGCACCTACCTCAAAATGAGTGGGAGCAATTTTGCTATACTTGTCTTTTACGTAGATAACATTCTATTGGCAAATAATAGTTTAGATTTGTTGCATGAGTCAAAGCGATTACTTTCATGTAATTTTGACATGAAAGATCTCGGAGAAGCTTCTTATGTAATAGACATCAAAATACACCGAGATCGAGCCAATGAGACATTAGGATTATCTCAAAAGGCGCATATTGAACATGTCCTTACGCGTTATAATATGCAACATTGCTCTCTCTCAGTTGCTCTAGTAGTTAAAGGAGACGTTTTTTGTTTATTTCAATGTCCAAAAACAGAGGATGAGAATGTGCAGATAAAATTGATACCTTATGCTTCAGTAGTGGGAAGTTTAATGTATGCTCAAGTTTGTACTCGTCCTGATATTTCATATATTGTTGGAATGCTAGGCCGATATCAATCTAATTCTGGCCTAGATCATTGGAAAGCAACAAAGAAAGTATTATGATATCTTCAAGGGACAAAAGAGTATAAGTTGACATATAGCAGAATTGATAATGTAGAAGTGGTGTGCTATTCTGATTCTAACTTTTCCAAATGCAAAGATGATAAGAAATCAATACCGGGGTATAACTTTATGTTAGCAGACGGACCTATTTCATGGAGGAGCCATAAGCAACAGTTGACAACAACCTCAACAATGATGGTAAAATACGTTGCAATTTATAATGCAACTTGTCATGAAATGTTGTTAAGAAATCTTATTACTGGTCTCAAAATTGTTAACTCCATATAACGACCGTTGAAGATTTACTGTGACAACTCAGCTGCCGTCAGTTTCTCGAATAGTAACAGTTCGAGTGGAGCTGGTTTATATCTCGATACAAAATATTTGTTCGTACGAGAACGAGTAGAGGAAAATAATCTTTGTATCGAGAACATTAGCACAAAAGATATGCTTGTGGATCCGATGACTAGAGATCTACCACCCAAAACTTTCCAAGAACTTGTAACAAGGATGCGCTTAACTAGAGACTTTATATAATAGCATATCAAGTGTGTATATATGATTAATATGATTTACTCGAATATTTATTTTGTCTATTATAACTTATATGCGTGCTTCATGATCTACAGACAAATTTGTGCATATAAATAGTACATTAAGGGTTTACTTAAGTCATTTTAGTTTTATGTTTAATATTTTATATTGAAACTTTAGTATGACTGTTGGGGGTCTCGGATTAACATTAATTCGAATGACTGTAACTATTTGCTATAAGTTTCAATATGAAACCTAATGAGTGTTTTACTTGGCCAAACTTATATATACTCATCACAAATGATCACTTGGCCAAGTAGGAGAATTTTAGAAATAACCCGTAATATGTGGCCTACGGATCATTTAAATAAATTTCACCAAATGAGATAATTAGTCCCTAATAGTATAAGGGGGTTATTTCATGGAAATACCTCATAATAATAACTAAGGTTTTCTCGTAGATGTTATAAATAGAGGAGTAAGGAGATAATAAAAAACACACCAATAGCCTATTCTCTCAATATCATCCATCGATCTCTCTAAACATTATAGCGGGAACGAATCTCACGATCATGACTTCATCATCTTCACCAAAGATCTTTATTCCCACAAGTAAGTTTTAATTGTTTTGATATTTAGTTTATATTTGAGATTAAATAAACATGATTAGAATTTCATGTTTCATCTATGTTTTCAAGATACTTTCAACAATTAAGTCTTAGATGATAGTTTAGCTGTTCAACAAAAAAGATAATCGTTTATAATATATTATGATTGTATGTTGAATAAAAGAACACATATGAATAAAGTTGGGCTTGAAAAAAATATATTTTATATAAATGTATACATAATTTAAGGGACATATAACGTTAATATTCACATTGGAATCAAGTCGAACCGTTCCTATGAAAAATAGGTTTATAAATTACATGTAGATTTAGTTGAGTTGGACCTTACAGACCCAATAAGTGTTTGGGCCATTATAAGTCTATAACGTTTCTTCTTTGATAAATTGGAATGTTGAGTTGGGCCTTATGGACCCAATAGGTGTTTGGGTCATTTCTGATCAAGACCAGCCCATTGGTTACGGTTACAAACTTGCAATAAGTTTATGTCTATAACGTTTCTTCTTTGATAAATTTAAATAAAATGTTCACAAAACTATGATAATAATCATATTAGTAGATATAAATTCTTTCATGATTAATAATACTGCAAACTTACGCCGGAAATGATGACCCCTTCTTATTTGTGCAACTATCACCGCCTTTGTCGTCGTCGGAAAACGCTGGTGTTCCAACTCCACACCTTTCTAGTTTTTTCCTAACATCTCCACTCTTTCTATCTTTCTCTCTCTATTTTGTTTAGAACTAAACCTTGTGGAATCTAATAGGCACACCTACACATAAAACATGATAAAACAATCTTATTGGTTTGTCACTAACCCAACAATCATACATACTCACTACTAATATGACTTGTGCGATTTGAATAAAAGCATGCAACTTTCTTTGTAAACTATAGATTAATTTCCTAGATACACAAATAGTAAGGTGATTGGATAAAGGCACAAACATAATTTTCAACATTTAAACTTTAAATTTATCAAATATTCTTATTATAATAAAATGGTAACTAAAAATATCACGTGACATAAAATGATAACTAAAAATGGCACATCACAACACCACATATATTCTTAAAAATAAAATTCCCGCTTCTCTCTTCTATTAAATAACTCAATTAATTACTAATTATAATATTTAATTCTATTTTTTTGATTATAAGCTATTTTTAAAAGATTAAGGAATAAATCCTTTTATTAATGTTTATTTCTAGAGAAACAAATTTTTATAATTTTTTTTTTCTAGAACGTACATCATATTAAAAAAATGAAATATTTAGAAAATGACATTTTTTAAAATATGTTTTGTTTTGAAACTAAACTTTTGATTTATTTTTTAAAAAAACAAATAAAGTATAAAAACAATTTTTTAAAAAGTTGATATCATTGTTTTATTACTTATAATACTTATACATAATTTAAATCACATATTATTTAATAATTAATAATTTTTTATTCTATTTATATTTATTTGTTCAACCCGTATAATACAGAAGTTCACTAAAGCTAGTATTATATATATACCATACGTTTTTAATCCATTAGTTTTTTAGTAATTTGATATTTATTTACTAACATTCGTTTGTTAATCGTTAACAAAACTAATTTGTGGCTATGTTTATCTTTTCTGGCGTCCCGATACGAATTTTGTTAAAAAATGCTCAAATGTATTTTCTTGGTATCGTAAGTTATATCTATTGACGGTAATGTGTCGGTATCGTGAAAAAACAAAAACTAATATGCATTTCTTTTATGTATTTTACTACGTTAATATCACTGCCGCAACACGTATAACAAAATTCGCTAATGCACGGCATCGTGCAGACAAAATTTCTAGCACTTACTTATTTTCTTATTTTCATTCTTCTCTTATCTTTGTCTCAACACACTTTTATGAACATGAAACTCAAATGAATTTGTAATTAGGATTTTGCTTAACTTTTAAAATTACAGTTGTGAAATGCATGATGACAAATGATAGACGTTATTGAAATAGTTTTATCGTTTCTCTTGATATTGAATAATCACTCTTCTCGCTCATATGCTCGATGTCGAGTTAATATTTTTTGAACGGCGAACGAATAAATTTTAAGCCTAGTTACCCCGGGTAAACCCATTGATGAAAGACCACCCACGCTCACAAACACAGACAACGCTAGTGACCGTCTCGCCCACCATTCCAAGGAAAATTCACCACGCAAAGACCCACTATGGTAAAACTTTGGTTGGTTTTAACCTCATACACGCGACTAGGTTGAAACATAATAAAAGTTGTGCTATAGGTGGTCGATGAGAGGGAATGTCGACATATTATTTGCGTGACAAGAAAAAATATGTATACAAAGGACAAAACAATGATCCTTTTTGTTAAATATGATTTTCATGTATTTTTTAACAACACTAAGTAAATGTTTGGTCTTTATAATCATATATGATTTTTTTATGTATTAAACTTAAAAAAACAAACAATCATGAAGATGGTATAATACATGAACGAGGACATATATGGGTACATGTCCACATGAAGACCAAAAAACAAATGATGACGCATAAGCCGAAAGATTTATACATTTATGGGATTAATTTTTTATCCTTGATTTAATTTAAATTATTCCTTCCTTTAATTTATTTGTGAAAATCGAATTATTTTATTAGAATGAGTCGACGAGACCAGTGGATTTTTAGGGTTCGCATTATATTGTTTTTATATATTCTAAGCAAACCTATTACTAATATCCAATAAGTCTTTATCAACTTAAATGCTTTGATTGCCTATCCAAACTTTTACCAACAAACGATATCGTGCTTGACATTGTTATTCATATTTTGGTTAATTGTGTTATGTATAACTTACTTGATAAGTCTAAAACTAACGATCGTAATCGTTGATGTTAGGATCAGTGATCTACGTTCGATTGATTAGAGAGTATAGCAGCGGAATTCTAACAGTGAATTAGCCAATTCACAAGAACGAAACGATATTCAATGAAGAACAAAAACGGTTATAGATAGAGAGAATTCTGCAAATATATTTCATTCAATATTCGCTTTCGTGGTAACGGAATGTCACACTTACAATTAGGTCGACACCTCTTATATAAGAGATGTGACGTCTGCTGATGTCACTTGATAGTGACATCTAACAAAATTATTCCAACTGAAACACAACTACTGAAGATGTCAAAACAGCCGACATCTTCTACAAAAATACTAAGTGTTATCAGTTACTACAACTACTGAAAAACATAAAACTACTGATACTATAACGACTGAAGAACAAGCTCTTCAGTCGTTTACAAAACTACCGAAAGTAAACATAAAACTACTGATATCACAACTACTGAAGAAGTACTCTTCAGCTGTTGTGACAAACTACTGAAACTTCAGTACTTGGTCTTCAGACTTGAACTTCAGACGTTTCATCAGCTGATGACTTCAGTAGATGTCATCAGCTGATGTCTTCAGTCTTTGTCTTTAGACTTTGTACACCAGTTGTTGATCTTCATCACTTGTAGACTCTTCAGCTATTGTACTTCAGTACTTTGGTCTTCAACTTCAGCACTTGTGTTCTTCAGTTGTTCAGCTTCAGCACTTGTGTTCTTCAGCTGTTCAGCTTCAGCACTTGTGTTCTTCAGCTGTTGAGCTTCAACACTTTAGTCTTCAGCTGTTGAAGTCTTCAGTACTTGATCTCAGCTGTTGAAGTTTTCAGCACTTGTCGAACTATTGATGAAGCCTTCAGCAGTTGTTGTGATATCATGTGGGACTTAGAGGTTTTCTGATCTTGGCTCATTGGTTATTTTGGTCCAACAGTTAATGATGTGTCGAGGCTGGCAAATGACGCTTTTTTGAATATGTAGATCAAAAAATAAGATTTGTAGATATAAAAAGATAAAAGAAAGCCAAGTCGGTGATCGTAGTAGTTTGGAGCTGTGATTGACAAAAGAACCAAGAAAAGGATGGTGAACAAACTAAGATAATTGATATTATGTTTGAATCTCCAACCGATAATAAAGTTTTATTCAATTGGAACTAGAAAATAAAGTAGAAATTAACAAAACAGAAAACAAAGATGGGATGGATGGTGGTGGTGGCACACCGTTTTGTCTAGGATTTGAACTTGGTGGTGACGGCTAGGGTTTGTATGTGTTTGTGGTGGCCTAGCGGAGAAGAAGGTGACCAGAACCCTAAAGCTACGATACCATGTAAAATGGTAAAAGAGTGAATGATATTATTGAATAGTAAGATTACTATATATAGAGATAATATGTAACTCTAGAAACTTAACTGATCATGTAAGCTTATTTAAATAAAACGCTAATAATATATTATAATAACTTTCATCTACACTTGATTGATGTATATATCATTTTATTTTAGTAATCAAAACTATAACTTGTACCCGATAATAATAAGTACTGTAATTTGACCAATCAACACTTAACTTTTATAATTGTTATGAATAAGAGTATCGCTCACCTAGTCTTTATATATTTATAAATTTCTTGATTTCAATTCAATTTCATTAACAAGGAAAGTAATTTTTTTTATTTCGCTCGTAATCAATATTACTATAAAAATTAAACATAAATTTATTATGATTATGCGAGTGTGATTACTCTTGTACGTCTACAAAATGTAAGGCCTCAAAACCAAAGACTTACAATAATCACTCATTGCATAAACATAGTTTAAAACTAAAGACTTCATTACATACAACAGAAACATTAAAAATCTTTGTTTGAGACAAAAACATCAATCCAATCAAACCATCACAATGTAATGCTCTTGAATAGTATGCTAGTCTTCATAGTACATGTACCTTACAAGTTCATGCCAGATAGGTTATCTTATCATCTTTTAGAAGTTATAATTGACATTCATACTAAAAATAAAAAAACTAAGTGAGTTCTAATGTTACTTTTAAACAATTGTTAAGATTTTAAAACTATATACAAGCATACAATCATAAGCATCACGTTGACCCATATTAATCAAAAAAGCTAAGTGAGTTACCTCCTTCATTACAATATATATATAGAACTTTCTTTGTGGCATACTAGATTGCGATAACTTCTAAGCTCAACTAAGCTTAAGTTCGATTTGTTTATTATTTATGAACTATTTAATACTTTTATATTCATATATAAAATTTGGACTCAAGCTCGTTTAAACTTAATATGTTTCATAATGTAACATGTTAGATCTTAAATAATTTAGTAAACTCATTTAGTTAGTCTAATGGTCATCATACTATTAGTGAAATAAGCATGGAAGATAGAAACTTCATTCCTAAGTAGAGTCAATAAAATCCCATAACTATAAAACAAAAAATGTAATTTCTTAAATTATATGTGGATGCTACCTTATTGAGGTAATGCTTGACCCATCATGTTTGTAGGTGATACCCACACTTTATCAACAAGAACATGACATGTGTGCGATATATTACCGGTTACTACGTACATACCATCTTGTCCTATTATTATAAATTAACATTTTTTATATTATCTTATATCTTTTACAAAATTAAATTATTTTTATTTTTATCACAAAGTAATCATAAAAAATAATAACAGCGATAGGGTATAGTTAATGAGATTTTTTATTTCTGTTTCTTCGTCAAGGAAAATAGGAAAACTAACTTTTGATTTCATTAATTATAAATATGCAAAAGGATCATCTTTAGTCTTTAATAATAATCTTCAATAATAATGTGAAACTATCTTTAATAATAATCTTCAATAATAATGTGACACTAGTAGTTTCGAGTCTCTTTAATATAGATGTCATGTTTTATTCTAACTTTCAATGGTTTTCTTCTTTTTAATTTTTAACTTTCATACATATTATTTTATTTAATGTAATACGTGTTTTACCAGAGTACTAGTAGGGTCTTATTACTTTTATGTAAAAGTAACGACTAGCGAGTTATCATGTATAGACTAAAACATTAAACTTTTATATGTTGTCATGCAATGGGGGTTAGAGTAAAGGTAGTCAAGGATTGAGTTTCCTTAGTTTTTCTTATTTTTTCGAATTGAATTCACGGAATGGTGTGTCTGGTTTTCACCATGCGTGTCCAATCCCGTGGCTCACCATCTCTCTTCTCTTCTTTGTTTTTCTCTCGACCCGATGAATACTCACTGTTTTCCCCGACCCACAACCACCACTTCATCACATCCACCGTCAATCACCACCCTCCACCTTATCTCTCTATTTCTTCTCATCGAGGACGACTCCAACCCACCTAAAACTACTTATGCAATGATCTTTTAGATCTTTGTGAAACATTTAAATAATATTATATTTCATGATACCCAAAATGGGAAGTGAACTTCACATGAGAAATGTCTCATGAAACATGGACCCAACCCCACCCCCACCCCTACCCCACCCTGTTAACACTCATGCTCAAACATCTTCCATATAAAGAGAAGCCCATCTACCCTTCTATGCCATATTATCACATCTCTGATCTTTCTACTTAACAACACCACTATCACTTCAAGAACACTCAATATATAGCCTCTTTTTAAACCTCACTTATAGCAGCTTCAATTCTTCTTCTTCCATCATAAAAACCACAATAATCATCTCCTAAAGATCCATCATATATATCAAGTGGTTCAGCAAGTTTAAGGTTAAGATCTTAGCTTCTGATCATATCAGTTAGCAGGCTCAAGTCTCACACTTTTCGGTCGAAAAAGAGTCGGTTTTCGGTCATCGAGATGAAGATCACTGGAAGTACTACTAAAATGGGAAGATCAAAGAAAAGGGTGTCAGGTAAACTTGGAGGAATCTTGAAGGAGCAAAAGGCAAGGCTTTACATTATCAGGAGATGTGTGGTGATGCTTCTTTGTTATCATGATTGATATTTGATAGTGACCGAATCAAAACTATCATAAGTTCTCTTCTCTATGGATACAAAGTAAAGAAAAAAACTTTGATTTTATAAAAAAGAATATGAAGATCATAAGGTGGTCCAACTCATGAAATGATGATATCACTAGATCTTGTTTAGAATTAGATGTGTTCTTGAAAGCTGTTAAAGAAATGATAAGTTCTTGAAAGTATTGTGTAGATAGATATGGCTCAAGAGCTTCACAGTTTTGTAACCCTACATATTGACCTCTAATGGGGTTTAATGTATGTTAGATGCTAGTTTGCTACCTCTTTCTATGAAGTTATTTTGGTTCTAATTTAGACTTGAATTTTGAATAATATTAATAAGTTTAAAAAACTAGTGGAAAATGATAGATGTTTAACATTAAATAGTCATCAATCAATACAGTATATGAGATTAAAATCATTATTCTTTGATCTGGGAGCTTAAATGCTTTAACATTTTATTTTACGGATGATTTTCTTACAAAAATGGAAATAAGTTTAAAAAGATTTTGTTGAGTTTATTAATTATTTTCTAGTGAGTGATGAAAAATTAATATGACATCCAGATGGAGTTCATCAGCTCTCTCTCCCCCTTAAAAATTGTACTTCTACCCCCACAGGATGATGCTTTAAACATTATCTTAAATGTTAAAACCTTTATTTGATACAAGTCAAACAATTTACAAAAAAAAGGCATGGTTACATAATAAAGATAAATTGTTTAAATATTTGTGAAATATGAGTTATGTATTAAAAAGGAATACTTTAGATGTAGAGTTTCATGGTAAAGTTAGTGATACTTGGTTTTGACTAGTATTTTAGATTGAACTATTAACTATATATGGTTTAAAAGCCGACAACACAAACATGTTTTAAAACAAATTTGACATAACTAATTTGTATTACATTTAAAAAAAATGATAAAGTTGGTCCATGAGTTATAATACATAACTGCATATTTCACAAATAAAAAAGGTTATTAATAAAGGTAAATGATCATTAGTTTACACTGACTAGTTTAAGTCTAGTAAAACTGTGAGAACAGGATTTTCAAACATCAAGGCACCATAAATCTTAATGTTGTAACATTACCCTTTGAAGCTATCATAATTTTATTAGGAACCTCTTATGATATATCAGATACCTTTATGATAATAATTCACCATTTAATTACTATAACTCATTTGATTAGTGTCGCCAACATGAAGTTTCAAGTTAAACACTCATATAGTTGTTTCTTTATACTTTCGAATTAAAGATATGTAGCTTATATAATATACGTTTTTAATACATTTTTATTAAATCTCTTTTCAATAAGTATTGTTTATTAACTTAAAAACGAATTTATAGTTATCTTTAACTTTTTCCTTGACTTTCCAATATAATTTTGGTTAAAAATAGAGTTGTATTAAAAGCAAGATTTTTTTGGGTATAGCGAGTTTGTTGCCTACGTCTAGAGATAAAGTGTGTCTGGTTAGATCTTTTGCCTTTAAGATTGTTGTCATGAGTTAGATTACTATGACCGACATTTTTTTTTGTATTTTGGGTTCTTTTGCTTTGTTTTTTCTTACTTTTTTATATATCTTTGAATTACTTTGTTTATTTTTTTAAAAATTATTATATTTTATGTGTTACTGTTGTTTTTAATTAACTTTTGATCTCAATGTTGAGTTTTGTTTACACTCCAACATGTAATGCATGATACTCTTTTCTACCTACGTTGCTATCGATCTCTAGAGTTGAGTGGCCTGAACCGCCAAACGTTATCTGTTCTTTAATGTAATCAACCATGTTAATGTTATCATTATTATACATCGCATCGCGCATGCTTAATTTATAATGTATGTTAAGCTGAAGGATAAAATGATATTTATTTAAGGATTATGTTGCTTTTTAGTTTTCTTGTCTTTCCTTTTCTTTTTTTTTTGGATAGGCAAAAAGTTTGTTAATATAACTCTGCTGGTAGAAAACTAGACTGGACAGACAAAATGACAACCTGAAATAAAAAAAAACAACTCTCAAATACAAGTATAAGACTAGAAAAAGAAACACACGAAAACTAACAACACAAAACAAAATAAGAAAGTCGAAAGGAAGAGAGACTAAAACAAACTCCCGATCGATCCGGACGCTAATTTCCACATCAATATTATTGCACCATTGTTGAATTTAGTCTGAGATATAGAAATCAGAATCAATATACCAAGAAATTATGAAAATAAAGATGTATTATGAAGGTGTTGAATATTTTCAATAGATTGTTTTTAAACCAATGATAGCTTGCCTTTTATGTACAACATTTGAGATAATTATGATAAATTCCTTCAAACATATCTAATCCATTATGAAATTCAAATATATTTTCAACACTCACTTCTTTTAATATTTGAAATCCATATGTAATAAGTTTAAAAGCGTAAAATATGATAATGAGTTAACAATTTTAGATTATGAGTATGAGGCACAGTGAATCGGTGTTGAACATTTGATATTTATGCGTAATACCCATTATATCTAGCAAGAATGATTATCAATTACTTGTAAATTGGTCAAAAGATGAGAAGAAGCTAATAATGATCGTAGTGAAAGAAAGATGCGCAATTTGATATTAATTAGTATAGTATTTATTTTATCTAATAAAAAAAGTTTCTTTTGCCACTCGTTCTTCTCTTAATCCATTTTTTTATCGTATGTCATTCTTCTAGAGATCCTCGTATCATTTTTAATAAAAAGAATTATAAAAAGGTGAAATTTTCTAAAAAATCTTATTAAAACAAACAAAATAATTACTATCCACATTTTTTAATAAACAATATTTTTATAAAAAAATATATTTTATAAAAGCTAAGATAAAACATGACATAATTGTAAGGCTAATCATACTAACTTTCTCAATTCTATCTATTATCAATAATAATATTGAATACTAATAATATTACTCATGCCATTTTCAAATAAAAACCTATTTATTTATTAAAAACACACTTTTTAAAAACAAAAAGATTTATAAATATAATGTAATTATTATTAGCAAAAAAACTTGAAGTTAACTATCATCTAATTGTACCATAAATGTCATTTGAAACAAAGTTACTCTAACCTACTAAAACGATTAATACAACACCATCTTTTAAACTTAAAACTACACATTTAATGTTGGTGCCAGTCTCACATTGGTTGAGGGGAAGAACAAAACTTTTTTTATAAGGAGGTAAAAACCTCCTTTACCAAGACAAGGTTTGTCTGGACAAGCAACTCGTCAAGTGAAACCAAAACCGTGAATTCCTGGGTGGACAACCCATCAGCGGTAAAACAGACAATATCTTGGCACGGTTTACATGGACTGTTACAGTAGGATTATACAATCAAGCGGGTTTAGTCTCGTGTTCGTGAACCCGATTACCGACCCGACGGTGGTTGAAAAGATGATGAAACTGTGGGGTGTGTATAAGAAGTAAACCGGGTAGGTGATGGGTCAAGATGGACAACAGCAACCTTATCCTCGTCCACGTGCGGCTAACCCCACCACACTCTCTTTTGATTCTTTTCTAGTCACAAATCACCATCCATTTATCACACGTACGCATCAACATTCATTAACCTCTCTTTCTCATGTTTCATATTGATAATCATTATACATTATCATCCATTTTACTTGAAACTAACATACATTGAATACTCCTTTAATGGTATTATTTCAATTCGGAGAAAATTATGAAAGTAACCATATCATTAAGGTTTTATGTCTTTTTACAATTGTAAGTAACAGGGTTAGAGCCGTGAGGGAGCCTTTCAGAAAGAATGTATCAGATTCGTATCTTGGATAAGTTGTAAAGAGTGTAATTAATTAGGCGTTGTATTCAATGGTAAAAAAAGTAACATGTTTAGAGGAAAAAAAACGTGTTCTACCATTGAAATCTTGGTGTGTGCATCAAGAAGTTAAATCTTGACGTATACATAAGATATTATGCCTTGATGATGGCGTGGAGATCACACACCTCAAGAGAAGACATGATCGAGCATTGAAATATTAACATATGCATCAAGATTTCAAGATCTGAACATATATGTCAGAAGCCCCAAAAAGCTATTTGTCCAGTGTAAACTATAATTTACTTGATCATTTTGTTAGCAGAGTATTATCGGTTCTAGTGAGTTTACTAGTGACCTATTCAGATAACAAGAAATGATGATATCATTTCAATACATGGGCGACGAGGTCAAAGAGATACGATAATCGTAGGTGGAGGCGCACACCACCAATGGCATGGCGTACACACTGATAGTAAAGTGATATCGATTTTGTTTTCTACAACTCTATCTTTTCGTTTATGTTGATGATAAGTGACATAAGATAACTCGATGTTATTTAACTTCACACTAACATCATCCACAAACTGGTCTATTGTAATCAACAACATTATTTAGGAGCTGAATGATTGTTAACTATGGGTAGTAAAAGCTTTACAATTAAATATTATTTCTTATAACTCAAATTACGTTGTTATTATTAATAGTATATATATAATATTTTATACGATTTATTCATTTACCCTTATATAAAATGACTGTCATATTTCAAGCGTGACACTTTATTCAACTATTGCTCCAGTCAGTAGTAAGAAACTTTATTCACACTATCAATTGCTCTAGTAAGTAGTAAACAAAGCAAATAATGCTCCTTTGACCACTTAAATGTGAAAACAGTTTTCACAAAAGGTTGGTGATGCATTATATAGATACCTAGTATTCATAGTATACATGTGAGAAATTAAAAGTCACATCATACATATATAAGTGTCTGCGTGCGTATTATGATAATTTTAAGTAGAGTACCGTAAAAATAATATAAGTATTTTATATGTGGGTATCAAATATATGTGAAGATAAAAGGGAGGTGTTTATGTGGTTACATAACCATCTTAGATATTACAATTTAAAACAGTAATGTATACAAGTGTTTAGGTAATCCAATAATTTTCAAGTTAAAAATCAAATCCATATGAATGACCGACCCTATATATGCATGTGTTTTTGAATCGGTAAGCTAGTGTTTTTGCTTGTTTTTATTATTTTCAATGAGTTGTTGTCTCTAAATGACAGCTTCAAACACAAGGCATTATAACATTTTAATGAGCATTTACTGTTATTTGTGCATGCATCTAATAACATTAGAACCATTGTACAAACCCTTATGAGATAAAAAAAATCCTCAATGGTTTTATTTATTATACGATTATGTTTTTACGGATTTTATAAATGTTATTCATATATGCATCTAATCACGTCTATACATGAACTAACATTAGAACTCATGAACTTTTACGAGCCTAATAATACTAATAAATCCGTAAGGTTCTATTTTATAGGATAATTTGTTATAGTTTTACTTAAATTTAAACTCTAAAGATAAAACACATCATAGTGATTTACGAACATGATATTTGAATGATCAATAAATACAAGACTTGGTTACCATTTATGTTACCTATGACGTTTGCTACTGTCGAAGCTTATGCATTAACCTATGCGTAAAGTTTTAATATGTTAAAATAGATGAATGAACAACACAAAAACATGTAAAACGTAAATTCAGTCAGACATCAAAACCGAAATTTCGATTACTAATCAAGTTCCATTAAGAATCAAACATAAACAATACTAAAGAACTTTTAGATTTTCCTTAGCACTATTACAACTAAATAGATAAAGAACCAACCATGTCTAGATCATAGCACCGTCACTACCGGCCCTAAATATGAATATTATTGACTAACTATTCAAACATTGAATTTGGAAGACAAGTGTTGATCATGAGTTGGACCTAACATGCAAGATAAGGCCCATGTATTGAGATAGGAAGATCATATGCACACACTAAGAGGACACAATGGGCCCATTTTCATGACCATTTGCATTAGAGATAGCTCATGAGAGCTCTCATGTTAAATAATTGCATTGGTCCCCCTTTAAGGTCTATTTGTTGTCTTTTACACCACAACTAAAAAAAGCATTGCCATAGCTATTGAAGTTGAAACAATTGTGACAATCAAATGGAATCCACCCTTATAAAGTGGTACTTTTGGTGTTGTAGACCCCGGAACTTTGTTAAGTCGTGAAAAATGTTGGCCGATGAAAGTTTGTGAATAATGTTGCTAGGGATGAGGATCAAGAATCACGGTTTAATGATCAGGTTGTTAAGATGATGAGTCAGTTGAAAAACGCATAATCGTTTGCTACATAATAAGTATATGCTAAACATATTGGAGACAAATAAAGGCCTTAATTAAATCATGTTTTAATGATCTCGAGCCCTGGCTCGATCCTAGAAGGAACTCAACTAATAAACGAGCTCGAATTCAGGTATACGTTATGTTTGATTAGATTTACAAGTTTAAGAAAAATATTACTTGTATAAATATTTTATAACACAAGTACATAAGAACTATTATTTTTTATATATTTATGATAATAAAAGGAAATAATTTATTATGTCATATATAGCTTTGATAATATAGAAAAAACACATAAAACTAAATAAATAATAAACAAATCGAGTACGAGTTAAGCTTGAGCTTGTAAAACTATCCACTAATCGAGTTAGAACTTTTAACACAGAGATCAAAACTAGTTGGATCTCATATACACCCTACCCTTTACCGATTATTTTGTTCAAGGCCTCATCAGCCTTACCGATTGAATTCAAATGTGACTACAATGCTATACGCCAACCAATATCCGCGACATATGTATATGATTAAGCTTATAACAAGTGATGAAACTTGCATCAACAAATAGTTGGCATCGGAAATTAAATCATATTACAGATTGGGCTGTAGCATTTTATAAGTTTGCAAATTTCGATTGCTAGGCCGGTAGAAGCCAATGGATCCACAAGAGTTAAAAACTTCTTGTAACAGGTTACAAAGATACAGGCCCATATAGGCATATTATTGGACTTTTAAGGAATTATATATGGCACCGGACTTTGTAGGTGATACTGTGATAGGACCGGCGAAAATATTGATGGGCTGACTCATTGGAGCGAGCCCATAAACTAGGCTATCAGGTTAGACTTGCAGAAAAAAACCGGGTACGGACCCGACCCGCCGTACCCGACCCGGACTTGGGTCGGGTACAACCCGGTAGGAATAAACCGGCGGTTTCAACCCGGTTTGGTTTTTTTTGAATTTCTGAAACCCGACCCTACCCGGACCCGACCCAAACCAGACCCGGTCTAAACCCGAAGTGAATCCGATATTGAATCTGATATTGAACCGGTATTGGACATAATAATAAAAAGAAAAGAAATTAAAAAAAAAATAAATCAAACCCGGTATTGGACCCGGTTCCGGACCCGACCCAACCCTACCCGGGTATGGCGGGTAGGGTTTTCCCGCAAGTGAACCCGACCCGGGTACAAAAAAACCCGACTGGACCGAACCCGGTTTGAACCTGATTTCGGGTCCGGCCCAAAACCCGGTTTGTGCATGACTAATAAGGTAGATGTGCATAAACTGTGTTTAGAATTCAAAGTCGGTCAGATTGTGGTTAACAAAATTCAAACCAGGTTTGTTTGTGTTTTCGGTTGAGTCCGGCCCGAGTTCATATTATATAATTTATACATAATATGATTGATACATTGCGTGTTGAACTAGGTCCGGTTGTGAAAAACCGATTGGACAACAAATAAGAGGACCTGGTTTGGAACCACCGTATTATCAGAACCATATTGAGGGCGCAAGGTTGAACCATTATCAGTTCAGGTCGAGTTGTCAGTTCAGGTCTTGAACCCAATTCCATTATTACTAATAGATTATGGGTTTAAGAGCATTCACATTAGGTTTTTTATATTTATCTATATAATTACATTAAAAATTACGATAATTTTTTTCTTTTCAATTAAATAATATTTTTTATACTCTTATCATTATTTTTTTCTCGCATTCACTCACAATCACTTTAAAAAATATCAAAAAATTTATAAGGATTGAACGGTTTTCAAATATACCAAACCACAATAACATTTTTTCTCTCTTCCACTCACAACAACTTAAAACCATTTCATATAATATACTAAACACATTCACATATTTTTAAAATAGACTGTGGCGTAAATGATAACGATGAACATCAAACCCTAGTTTTATAATTTTGATTAAATTTGTATAATAAGATGATTAAAAATTAAAATACCATTTCA
The DNA here is from genome assembly GCA_025506515.1 of Flaveria trinervia. Classification (NCBI taxonomy): domain Eukaryota; kingdom Viridiplantae; phylum Streptophyta; class Magnoliopsida; order Asterales; family Asteraceae; genus Flaveria; species Flaveria trinervia. The sequence continues at coordinate 2,821,092 of CM046446.1, forward strand.
CAACCCCTCTTCTCCCCCTCCCCTCACCGACTCTCTGCATCTCCGGGACTCCACATCAGGTCTTCTCCCCCCAACACCTCCTTTCTTAGGCTTTTTATTTCATCATTTTCCATTAATTTACAACCAATTTTTTAGATTATTATTATTATTATTAATCTCTTCTTCACGTTATTGTTCTTCACCAAAAGCATCCTAGGGTTCATCTTCTTCACCCAAATTCCCCCTTTCTAGTTCCACCTCAAGAGTATTCAACTTCTCTAACATTTCAATTTCATCTCAATACTTCGATTATATATATAAACAAAAAGAACCACCACCACCACCGCCACCGCCACCGCCACCACTACGGCAGCCGCCATGAGCAGCGGCAGAGTGAGAAACTTCCGTCGTCGAGCGGAGGAAGACGACGACGACGACGACGATAAAGAAAAAACCACCACCCCAGCAACCACCGCCACCACCAAAAAGCCCCAATCGAAGCCCCCTCCTACAACAGCTCAAAAACCTAAAAAACCCAGCCTCCTTAGTTTCGCCGATGACGAATTCACCGAAAGCTCTACAGTTTCTCGAAGCCGTCCTTCATCTACTAACAAAAAACCTAATTCTTCTAGTTATTCAAAACCCTCGCCTCTGTCATCTTCATCTGTTCACAAGTTAACTTCTGCGAAAGATAGAAGTTCTTCAAAAGAGAGAACTGGGTCTTCTCTTCCTTCAAATGTACAGCCACAAGCAGGTGTTTACACTAAAGAAGCGCTTTTGGAGTTACAGAAGAACTCCAAATCGTTAGGTAGCAGTAGTTCTAGATTGCGCCCACCCCCGCCCAAGGCTGAACCGGTTATTGTGTTGAAGGGTATGATTAAGCCGGTTGTGGATAATTCATCAATTGGTAGGAAAGATGAGGGTGAAGAGTCGGATAGGGATGATTCGATGGATGGGGGTGTGATACCGGACCAGGCGATGATAGATGCGATTAGGGCGAAGAGGGAGAGGTTGCGGCAATCGCGTGCTGCTGCGCCTGACTTCATAGCATTGGATGGTGGGAGTAATCATGGTGAAGCTGAAGGTTTGAGTGATGAAGAACCTGAGTTTCAAGGGAGGATTGCTTTGATTGGGCAGAAAACTGATTCCAAAAAGGGTGTTTTTGAGGATATTGTGGTTGATGTTAGCAAGACTACGATCAGAAAGGAAGCTGAAGTTAGTTCTGGTGATAATGGGGTTGCTGATGAAGAAGATGAAGAGGATAAGATGTGGGAAGAAGAGCAGTTTAGAAAAGGTTTAGGTAAAAGAATGGATGATGGGGTTGCTGTTAGAGGTGTGAGTAGTAGCAGTGTCCCAACCATGGTTCAGAGTGTTCAGCAAAGGGTTGTGTATCCAACGGCTCCTGTTTCTTCTTATTCACCAGTCAGTGGTGCTCCAAGTATCGGGGATCGGTTGGATGGTCATCAGGCTCAGATACACTGTCTATATCACAACAGGCTGAGCTTTCTAAGAAAGCCTTACATGAAAGTGTTAGGAGGCTTAAGGTATGTATCTAACTGTCCTATGTTCTTTAGTTGCACATGTTATGGTTCACACTATATATATTTCTGAACTCCTATGTGAATATGTGATGCATGATTTGTTTTTTGAAAATTATCCTGACATGCTTCTAGTTAATCTTTCACAGGGTAGGGTTACTCTATAAGCAGCTGACATGTTTATAGTTGAATAGGTTACCTAATGATTATTACTAAACTTGGTGCACTCAGCAGTCTGAAAACTTTGCATAGATCAGTAGATATTTGAGAATTTGATCCTGAGCACATGTTTGAAGGATGCAACGACAAAATTGGATCACATACTGATCTGTTAATTCATCTGCATATTGCCAACTTAGGTACTTGTACCAATAGAGCATGGTTAATACGCCTGCTCATCATTACAATGACATAAGTCATAACAAACAGGGTAAATGTGCCATGATTAGAAATATCACAGTTAATGTTTAATTTAAATTTTATATTAAGGTAGGCATATGGTTGTTTTTTAATACATAGTAAGGTGGGATCCAAAGAAGTTTAAAAAATCACCTTTATTTATGAACCAAAGAATGAGATTTTGGAGGTGGTGTAATCCATGATAGATATAGAAAGTAGTGTTTGTTTTGACTTTTTGGTACGGAGGTGTATGCCAGTATGCTCTTAAGACATACACCAAGATGATGAGGTATTTTGTATGTTCTATGTTGTAAAGTTGTAACTACATTTTGAGACAAAGGATTTTAGTTATTGTCAACCTGACAATATAGGTTATAGTTTTCGCCTTTATAAACTATAAAGAGAACTGAATTCGGAAATAATGTGCTGTATATCTACATAAGACCTTGGATCATGCTCCCAATATAACTATGGTTTGGTTTGCTAAATTGTATAAGCATGGCATCTGTTTTGTTCTTAAAATCAAGGTGTCTACTTGATAATGTGAAGAAAACTTTCATCCACTCAACTTCTTTTATCTCCCTCAGTTTTGAGATTAATTCAACGTTTACTTTAGGCTTTTGGAGCAAGTAGGTAAATGAAAGATAGAATGTATATTAACATGCATAAATTTACTGAACTACACCAGTTCATCAATCTCTAATTACAACTGCAAATTACAACTGCAAGTCTCATTTACTCAATTTCTTTTATCTCCCTCAGTTTTGGGACTTATTTCATGTTTAATTTAGGCTATTGGAGCAAGTAGGCAAACAAAAAACGTAATGTATTTTAACATGCATAATTTTACTGAACTACATGAGTTCATTGATCTCTAATTACAACTGCTTACAGTTAGAGCAGGTAGAATTTAGATGAAATTTTAGTTGTCCACAGTATTGGATTCACACCATACTTCAACATACAAAAAAACAGCGTCAGCTTTTTATTGTTGGAAGTAAAAGTTTGAGCACTTAAATGATCTTCTAATTTGGAGAACTTTAAGGATCTTCTTGAAGAGAGCAGAGATGAAATTATTAATCTTGTGTTGGTATGTGCTTTAGTAAAGATCACCGGAATAATAAAAATCAATATGCTCTATTTGAGTGGAGATTTTACTTTTCACTTTTTTGATCTTTCCCTTGCAGTCACTGAGTCTCATCCGTAGCTTCTTTTACCTTAGTCTCTTCTTTCATGTTGTTTTTTTTTGTCTTTGCTTGGAGAATAAACAATCTTTAAAATTTTTATGATTTTAGGACCAACAGTTTCCCTTAGATTTTTTCTTATGGACATATTCTTTTTTGTCTTATCTTATAAAATAACCGTTGTATCTGTAAATGTTTGAGGTAAAGCCGCAAAGCCCTGGTTTTACAAGTATGGTTTTAAATTCCTGTTTGAATTGTACAAGTAGAGTGTTTATGATGAAAGCATAGTCTCTTTTATTTGATGCTTTAATACCCATTTTATTAATAACCTAGGTATTCAAAGATGCAAGCACAAAGGGCTTGCCCGTTGCGTAGGCGCAAGGTGCAGGCCCGATACAAAAAGGTGCAATATTAAATAAATAAATAAGATATACATAACAGGCGTGATGGTTAATAATACTTCTGCAGCCTGCTTTGCTTCTGATATTGACTATTTACATAATCATGGTCAGACCACAATGCCAGACACCCCCTAAAAGTTATCAGCTGATCTTTCAGCTATCATGGCTCTACATATTCAAATTCTCAGACCTGTGGACTCTTTCTGGGTTCAGTGTGTAACTTTTGATAAGTAAATATGATGCAATACTGCACCTCAACATTACAAATAAAAAATTAGTATTATTTGATATGGTCTTTTTTCTATGTCTTCTATGGTAACCACTATCTATCATTAATCCATTATACCTCTGATGAGCTGAGGAATTGATTCTTTCTGAATTCTGATTCATTTAACAGCATCTGTCAGTATGCGTCACTTTTCTAATTTCCTGTGTGTAATTGTGCTCATAGCTGTATGTCAGTGTGCATTTCAAGATATTTTTTCTTGAAATTGTTTGACGACGTAATTTAATGCTAACTGCTCAATAAAAAGCAAGTTGTGATCTAAAAGTAACGGAAAAAGAAACTTCGCTGCAGAGTGCACTGCTAAACAATTTTTTCTATTCAAACAAAAGTAACTGATGTTTTTAATGAAATAATAAGAAATACAGAGGAACCAGAGATGAACTATACGTTATTTTTTCTGCTTTGTTAAGCTTTTTTGTGTAATAGTTTGCAAATTAAGAACTCATTATTATAAATTAATCTTTTCAGGAAACTCACAGCCGCACATTGACTTCATTGACCAAAACTGATGAATTATTGGCCGATTCATTGACAAAGGTTACATCTCTTGAAAATGCTCTAACTACTGCTGGTGAGAAGTTCATCTTTATGCAAAAGCTTCAGGACTACGTTTCTGTGATATGTGACTTTTTACAGGTATGGATATATATTTAATTTATCATGAATACAAAAATGGTTTCCTTTATCTCTTAAGCATAAACAAGTGACCAAATTATCTCCCACTGAACTTCAGGATAAAGCTCCTTTTATAGAGGAGCTAGAGTACCAAATGCAAAAGCTTCACAAAGAACGTGCAGAAGCTATTTTTGAAAGAAGAACAGCTGATAGTAATGATGAGTTAATGGAACTTGAAGCATCTATAAATGCAGCAATGGTGGTTTTCAACAAAGGCGGCATGACCACTTCCATGGTTGAAGCTGCCAGTACCGCTGCCCAGACTGCATTGACCGCCTCACGGGAGTCAAAAAACCTTCCTGTGAAATTAGACGAATTTGGTCGGGACGTAAATTTACAAAACCGTATGGACATAAAACGTAGGGCGGAAGCTCGACAACGCAGAAAAGCTCGATCTGAATTAAAAAGAATGTCGGCCATGGAAATTGATAATTTAATAGAAGGAGAATCAAGCACGGATGAGAGTGACAGTGACAGCTCAGCATATGAATCCAACCGTGATCAATTACTCCAAATTGCTGGACAGATATTCAGTGATGCAGACGACAACTTCTCTCAACTTTCAACAGTTAAAGAAAAATTTGAAATTTGGAAAAAAGAATACTCATCTAGCTACAGGGATGCTTACATGTCACTGAGTATACCGGCGATCTTCTCTCCTTATGTAAGGTTGGAGCTTTTGAAGTGGGACCCACTTCATCAAGAGTCAGATTTTTTTCATATGAAGTGGTACGTACGCTCTGCTCAAATTTCTTGAACCTGAGAGACGAGTATAATCCAGCAGTTAAGTGGGTGAGTAAATTGCTGGCAAGGTCAAAGGATTTCATGATGGATGTATAATCTGTCATGAACCAACAATAAAATTATTCTTTTCTTTTCCTTTTTCATTTATGGATATCATTCGAAGAACCTATATATTATTATTATTTTCTTATAATGATTATTTGTTCAGGCATGGATTGCTGTATGATTATGGTATGCCAGAGGATAAGAGTAAAGTCAACCCGGACGATACTGATGCCAATCTTGTACCTGATTTGGTTGAAAAGGTTGCGGTTCCTATATTACAGCATGAGCTGGCTCACTGTTGGGATATGCTTAGCACAAAGGAGACTAAACATGCTGTGTCTGCTACTAATTTAGTTTTTACCTATGTTCCCCTTTCCAGCAAAGCCGTCACTGAACTGGTTTCTGTTCTTCGTGACCGCCTTTCTGATGCTGTTTCTCATCTCATGGTATGCAGTTTTTTTCCCTCTTTATCTTTTTAAAGAATTCTTTGATGTGTTAATTTATATCTTGATTTTGTGAAATGTGTAATACAAACCAGGTTCCCACATGGAACACTTTTGTGTTGAAGGCTGTACCGAATGCAGCTAGATTTGCAGCATATAGATTTGGTACATCTGTACGGCTACTGAGGAACATATGTTTATGGAATAATATTCTGTCAATGTCTGTTCTTGAAAAGCTTGCTCTTGATGAGCTTCTAAGTGGAAAGATTCTCCCTCATCTTAGAAGCATTCAATCGAACATTGATGATGCGATCACAAGGACTGAAAGAGTGGTTGCATCAATGTCTGGTGTGTGGACCGGTCCAAAAGTCACTGGTGACAGAAGGTACGTGCACACTCTCACATAAGTATTAGGTGGTTCTATACTGAACCTGATTTTTAGTATTGCTTTTCTCTCTCTCTCCCTCTGCCTTATTACAAGGAGTGTGGCATGAGTCGGTAGTTCTTTAGACTTGAGGGGACCTATTTAGTTGTCAAACCAAAAAATTTTTACCTTCCCCATTACCCACTCTCAACTGGATGAAAGTTCTATGACAAGTGGTTTTGTGGTTTTTCAGTGAAATTTTGTTGTGTTAAATGTGCCCTTATGTATAGCTTATATATATTCTTTTAAACACAAACCATTTTCTAGTAGAGAATCGTGAAAACTGCATAATCACTTGTACTTGATAATCTTAAGTATCAAAGTTAAAGCAATAGCTACGAATGTTTATGCAGTTTTTGTAGTTTTCTGCTCAAAATTATGTCTATATTGATATATCGAAAAACCCTCTACATACATATATGCACATACACACATATATGCACATACACACATATATGCACATACACACATATATGCACATACACACATATATGTCGGTGTGCGCACACGTATTTATGTATGTATTTATGTGTGTATATATCTCTATATAGAGGGCAGATTACATAAAAAGTAGGTTATACAGAATGCTTATGTGTTGGTATCTCATTTTCAGCCCAAGATTACAACCGATGGTGGATTACTTGATTGTTCTTGGGAAAACACTGGAGAAGAAGCAGAGTTATTCAGGGAAATCCGGACTTGCTCGCAGGTTGAAGAAGATGCTTGTTGAACTTAATGAGTACGATCATGCCCGGCACATTTCTAGAACCTTCAATTTAAAAGAAGCTCTTTAATTTCTCTCGCGCGACTACTTCTGGTTAATGATGAACAGATAAATTTTTTTATTTGTATTTTAACTATGAGCACTGCAAGTCTTTGTAGTAAGGACCTGATTCTCCATGTTCCAATTTTGCTGATACTTCGTTTCATTATGAGATTGGGATACGTGAAAGCATGAAAATGTGCCCTTTGATTGCGTAGTAGGCTTGACATGTTTTATCGAATGAGATTGGGTCCATGGAGTGGTATTTAGAAATTGCAAGATGATCTTAAGAAACACAACATTGATGTTTCTCATTGGCTCAAAAATTGGATGTTTACAGGGTGTTAATCTTATGGGGTTGATGATATTATAGATATACTTCATTGTTATAGAGGGAAACCATTTGAGGGGACTTAGACTCTAAACCGTAAATTGTAAACCTTAAACCCTATACGGAGGTAACCACCTTTTGCATGTTCTCACTAGGTCTGTTCAGAAAGCCTGTGACTTGCAACTTATTTGAAATTGGCTTGTGTGTAAATGAGCTGAGCGGAGTTCTAGCTAAACTCGTTTCAACTCGGCTCGTGTGTAAATGAGTTGAGCTGAATTTTAGCCAAGGTAAGATTTACTTGTTAAGGTCATGTTGGCTTGCTTGTCTGATTTGTTAAAATCAAAGCTTAATTTTTAATATATATAAATTATATCACAATAATGATGACATTTTTTGTGTTTAAATTTCACACTGAGCATAATATTTTAACTAGACGATGAACATATTATCTTTGACGTATTTTGGTAAAAAGATAACGCAAATATAGAAGCGGTGAGATGATTATTGCACATTGCAAATGAACCATTTTCTCATTTGAAGGGTATAACTATAAACGAGTCCATTTTCACATTTGATCATTGCAAATAATTTTAAAAATTTAACATATCAAGTTAGAATATTAATGAGGCTAAACGAATCTGTAGTTTATTTAGTTTTAATATTAAATAACATCTATGCATAACAAATATCAAATGTATATAAAATTATGACAAGGTAACTAAATAATATATATTTTGGTACATATAGAAATTATAACTATAAAATATAAACATTACTATAAATGCATATAACTAAAATCAGCATAATTTATAAACAGTAAACAAGTCAAGCACGAGCTGCGCCTAAGTGAAAATATTTAAAAGCCAAGCTCGTCCATCAAAAATAGAAAAGAGAAAGTCAATCAGGGAACTAGAAGTGCACTTGCGCACTTGTCTGATTTCGTTATGTGCATTTTTCGTTACTTATGTTGCAATTCATTTGAATTGCATTATAGTTCGATGCAGAGGAAAGTGCTTGTATTGAAAAGAGAAAGTCAATCAGGGAACTAGAAGTGCACCAAAACCAGGTTGAAACTTGAAACCGGGTCGGGGTTTGGTAAAAAAAATCTAAACGATTGGGTTTCAGGTCGGGTCCAACCTTTTGAACTGGTTTCAAAAGGGTCAAATGATAAAAAGAATCATGTTTAAACCGGGTCGGGTTGAGAAAAATCCGGGTTGGGGTGTGGAGGGGACAAACCGGGTTGAACCCTACTAGTTGAATCGGGTTGGATCCGGGATGGGGAGGTACCCGGTTGAATCTGGGTCGGGTTTGGGTCGAGTCGGGTCAGATAACCGGGTTGGATGCATAAAAGTTTTGTTGGATCCTTTAATCTTGGCTCAACCCAAACACTGAGCCCATGGGGCAGCTGCCAAGAGTCCATCAGATCCTACAAGCCCGTACGTGTTGGAGTCCTTATTTCATCCGATATGGGTTTTAATCAAATTTAATTAGTTTAGTTAACAGTGTAAACTGTAAATCTTAAAATATAAGAGAAAAATTTTAGTCTAATTATGTTTTTTATTTTTCAAGTTTTGCAATCCTATATACATTCCGAACATATATAATTTACCACCATATCTTCTGAAACAAGTATAACTAGAAACCACATATCATGAGAGGTAATATTTTGAACTTTTTAATCCAATAAAAATTGAAATAAAACTTATGATTTAAATCTTTTTATGTTTCGAGTTTATGTGGTTTTTTAGTTAAACCTGTTGACATGGTGCTAAATTATATATGTTTGGAAGATATGATATTCACGATAACTTCAATGCATGGGACGTATTACTGTGGGCGAGATCTTATGCAAAATACATTGGATAAAATAATGAATCAGTTTTCTAGTAATTTCACAAATATTTACGATTTTGGTAGGTTTGGAGCCCAACTTCTATAGTGTTGAAGCTCGGAGGCTCAACGATTTAAGAATTTTGATTATATATATTTACTGATGCTTTTTATACAAAGACTTGTGGATTCCATTAGTAACCATGGGCCGCCATGAGTTACAGGGCTCAATCTTCTCAAAGGTTCAAAAATTTTAAAAATATATATTATATCAGGTTATAGACCCGTGTAAATACATGGGTAGAATAACACAAAATATAATATTAGCAATATCAAAATCAAAGTTGAAAGAAAAATATAAAGTTGTACAAAAGTTAGATAAATGAAAAATGTTAATCACATACAAAGATAAATAATAAAAATCTATATTAATAAACCTTTACACTTTTTAACACATATCATTATCACATTCACTCTTCCATTTATTTTCCAGCCTAAACTAATTATTTCATTTAAAAAAATCAAATAACTAATTTCTAGTTTTTTTTCTTTCTCTCTCTATATTATAAATTTAAGTTCTTATTAAATCAATAATACTAAAAGACATTTATTATTAAATAAAAAACTAAATACTTTGATTAAAAAAATACACGTTTTCAAAAACAAAATTTTCTAAAACTATGATTTTTTTAAAACAACGAGAATTTTAATAATAACGAAATTATTTTAAAATCATTCTTTTTATATATAAAATAATTTTACAAAACAAACCCAAAGTCTTTAAACAACAAGATAAAAAATGGAATTTTTATCAAAACAATATTGTTTTATAACTAAAGTTTTAGAAATAATATAAATATTTTATCAATTAATCAATGTAACTACTTATACGTAATTTCAGTTATATTTTATATCAAAATAATGTTTTACGGAACCTTATTATTCATTAATAACTATTTAATATTTTTTAATCAACCCATGTAATACACGGGGTTGTACCCTAGTGTTGAGCCATCAGAAGTAGATCAGAAGATTTTAGATTGCATGTGTAGTTTTGTTTGTCTTAAAAAAACATGAATGATTTTATATAATTTGTATTTCTCATTATTATTTTTTAGTTATAACTATAATTTTTTTAATTTCATTATAATAGGTAATTTGCAAACTCAATTATTGGAATCATTTACAGATTTATGAATTTATTGTAAAATCCCAAACTCACCAAGAATTTTAAGATGTACAATTCATATGTTATTGTAACTTTTATATGTTATTTGAAGAAATATTTAGGCTATGAATTTGATAACATCTTTTACACTACACACTAATCAAATTTAAAATCCTAACATAATACCTAAGATGTAAGATACATTTAAAATAAAACACAGTTCTAATAAATAATAGGTTACCTCATCAATGTGAAGCTTCTTTTGAAGTTCACAAGAATCCTTTTGTCTTGAGTTAATTTGGAAATGGTGTAATCTTGTAGTTGTTTTCCAAATTATAATTTGTGAGTTCAACCTTGAACCCGAATCTCTGATTAATAAGATTTTTGAAGTCATCTGGAAATAGATATGAATCAAGAGGTGCTTGCACAATATGCAAAGTTCATTGGTTTAGATTATTGCTTAAGTCATTAATTGGAAAACACTAAGAGTTATTCGTACACTTAAAATTTCTTGCAATAATTCATTAGCTTTTTTTTTAAAATCCTCTTAGCTTCGCGATCCCATAAAACTAAGGCAACAACACAAGTAGTATCTTGAACTTTGAGAATAATTTTATACCTGTAAAATATGTCATTAAAACTTTTAGACACGAGGAGGTATATTTTATATAAATAAGTAGATAATATAAAGAAAACAAACTTGTGTTTTTAAACCAGAGAATAGCATTAACAACTTTGCCTCCACATTTAGAAGAGGTACATTTAAATATCTGCTCTTGTTTATTCTCATTACACCTATCAACAACCTCATGATTTATCATTTTGTTGCAAAATTTGCAAGCATGATAGTACCACTTGACATCTCGAGGAATGAATATAATTGTATCAAAGATGACAAACGACATTTGCTAGAAAAGAAAAATAATATTTAATGTTTAATCAAATGGAAAAAAATAGAGGATAGCTAAAAAACCCAAAAAATCCATACCGCATTAATACCATCAATTTCTGCCACGTGTTTAAATTCTGTCCAAAAAACAAGTTCATTCATGAAACAACAAAAGCATGAAGGGGCCGGTTATAACAAAACTTGATGATGCACCTTGTCCTTGGGTTTTTTTGCCAAACTGTATTAAATTATAATAGTATATTATTGGGATAATCAAATAATTTTACGAGTATTAAAGAAAGTGAATAATATAACAAACCTTTGTTTGAAATGGAGAATCTCATCAATGTTCTCATTGATAAAAAGATGGGTGTGATTGAAGAAGTTTGATACTAAAGTACGTTCTGTTGGAATACAATAAAAATGTTATAAAGCAAATATGTGTTAATTTATAAATTATAATCAACATGAAATGAAAACCAATAGCCAATTTAGGAAATAACCATCATGAATCTTGGCGTAACCAAACTGAAGTATGATCACAACATGACCATCTTCTTTTGTGGTCAGGTAATTCGACATCTGATCAGCATAAGAATCCCATAGAGTGAGAGAAACTTTTTTTCCATTGCAAAATTACCATGTTATTAACCGATTAGTGGCAAAACGTTTGTTAAAAATTTGAAAATCAAATGTAAATTAAAAAATAAACTTACTTTAAATCTTGAATCATAAGACTTATTTTCCTGCAACTTGAACCATCCTTTTTTATAATATTTTCACCCTTATAGTAAGAAACAATAAGATCAATAACGTTTGTAACATGAATATAATAATAACAATGAGTATACAATATAAAATATAAAATATAAAATATGAAACATACAATTAATGTAATAAATGAACATAATTATGTTTTTCAAAATAGTATTTACCAACTAGTTGGTTGTCGATGGCTTTTGCTTGAAGCAAGTCAAAACTCGTAAAGTTAAATCCATAAAGGCTACCACCAAAATTCTCACATTTGGTAACCTTGGTTTTACCACTGAAACTTAGTTTTTACACATTATCAACAACCTTATACTTGTTGTAAACCTGAATAATCTTAGGATATTTGATCAAAACACAATCTTTGATCACCAGGAGTGTCTCCAGCCCATCAAACATGCTTTTCAAAACAGAAGCATGAATTTTATTCCCATGCAAAAAGTAAGGAAAACATTATACATTAATGTTAGATGGTTCAACATTCTAATATTACAATTTTAAGAACTTCTAAAATCATGTAAAACAAAGATTAACTTTAAAACAACAGGTCATATTCACATTCACAAGTACCTGTTCATCCATGAGAATCATATCCATAGAAAACGTCTTTTTTGGGTTACTCTTGACCAGTTGTCGCCATAAGTGTATAACGCGAACCTTAATAGTTAAATCGTCCTTAAAAGCATTCAGTTTGTTTAGCAAAGTAACTCTTGATTCAGCCATGATATCTGATAATGAAGTTCTGATAGTGATTACAGAGTAAAAAAAACATGTCAGAATATCGTAATGGAAATTATACATATACCTGAAATAAGTACTTGAAGTATGAACTTTAATATGTGAATATGAATGGAAGTAGGTGTTTATATAATGCTAAAGTCAGGAAATCAGTTACTGAAATTAAGTAAACCATAAGATAAAAATTTGAAATTTAAATTCTGTAGATAACTAAAAGGTAGCTGAATAATAAAAGAATATCAACAATTTTTATTGCAGAAGTTAAATAGAAAAAAAAAGGTTGATGTTATTATCTTTTACACAGAAACAATTTATAATATTAATTCCAATTAATATGTATTATTGAAAAAATCATATATCTAAAACATAATGTAATGTGTAACCATGTTGATATAGGTCAAAATATAGTAATCATAATTATATTAAAAAAAACCATGTAAATACAAAACAAAATAAGGTCGACACGTTTCACTATTGGTGGGTTAACCTAAACCAAATTTGTTTTCAGTTTTGAACCATAATTTTTCTCATTTTAACCCAAACTTATTTTTAAACTCTTAGTCATACTTTTATATGTGTAAACACTTCAAACATATCACTCAGCAAAACATGTGCTAAATTCATCTCATACTTCAAAACAACAAAAAGAAGAGAGAGGTCATAATATATCACTTTTTAAGATTGCAATTAAGCCTATTTACAGGATGTCTATAGAAGAAGACATGAATATATACATGCTGTTTAAAATGCCAACCAATATTTCCCTTTTAAAAAAGATTATACCAATTCACGGGTCAAACAGGTCAATTCAATAATTCAGCTTTTATACACCTAATTCACAGGTCAAACGGGTAAATTCAATAATTCAGCTTTTATACATTAAAATTGAATCTGCATTGTGATACCTATTATCAAAATTTTAGTATAACCAGATTCTCGGCCATTCTATTAACTAAACAAAATTTGAATTTTCATGTAATCAAATAGAGGTATTTGTTTTGTAATACCTATTACCCAAAATGCTAACCACCGAATTAATGAAAAAAATGTTAACATAACTGATGAGTTTCGAAGAATACCTCATCATTCTTTTGATGTAACACAAATAAACCTTTCATGTAAAGCCTAAACATACATCAACATATAACAAACTGTAAGCATACTTAACATTTAATTGAAAAACACAATGAACTCAGTTGAGGTAGAAAGACAGAGGATTTTCTAAACAAACTCAATACCCAACAAATTATAAAGAAGAATAACACCAAAAAACAATCAAAACAAACAATATCAAATTTATTTACATTCAAATAAAGCATCAAACAATTTCAGATAAGAAGATTTAAGATTGCAATTAAGCCTATTTATAGGATGTCTATAGAAGAAGACATGAATATATACATGCTGTTTAAAACGCCAGCCAATATTTCCCTTTAAAAAGATTATACCAATTCACAGGTCAAACGGGTAAATTCAATGATTCAGCTTTTATACGTCCCAATTCACGGGTCAAATATTTTAACTTTTATACATCAAAATTGAATCTGTATTGTGATACCTATTATCAAAATTTTAGTATAACCAGATTCTCGGCCATTCTATTAATTAAACAAAATTCGAATTTTCATGTAATCAAATAGAGGCATTTGTTTTGTAAGACCTATTGTAACATCCGTTATTTTCTAAGTTAAAACTCAATTTTTTTAGTTCTATTATAAAATTATAATAATAATTGTAATGGACCAAATGCATTAAATTTACAATTTATATTATGAATTATACATTTGTTAATCATCTAAATAACTTGTAATAGTATATTTGTTTTCATAAAGTTAAGGTGAATAATCATTTTATAATAAATAATTAAGTGGAGAAGACTTATTAAAAATTTATAAAGTTATAAAATGAATAAAGATTTACTATTTATTATAAATTCTAATTATTGAAAATAAATAATCAAATAATAAAGCTTACAAGATTTATAAATGTTATAAAGATTAACAAATAATTGATTTGGTTTATTATTCAAATGGGTTTTATAAAGTCTAGGGGTGAATCGGTAATAAAGACCTAAAACTTTAGGGACTAAACTTGTAAAATTGGAAATCATTGAAACCAAACCACCTTCTCTCCCCGTCGATTTCCTTGCCGCCGACCACTGTCTCCAGCGACCACCAACCTTCAAAACGTCTGTATTAAAATGCAATTAAACCGACTTAAAACCCTCGGAAACCTGTTTCGATCTCATGACCCTTATCAATTCGATTGAACGCCGTTACAACAATGTTAACTTCGAAACCGATTCTTGTATCAATACCTTTAACTCGTTTACTGCGAAACTGTTGAAATCGAACATACATAATAGGGGGTAAATGATTATATCACTCCTGTACAACGATATACGCACTTAATTTCATTCTCAAAACACATAAGCAAACATTCGATTATCACTCTCATTCGGACTTGCAGCTTAGTCTAACACCACCTTCCAAACATCATAGCTTTTAATTGACCGAGGGTTATCAATCCTAAACCTCCGTGGAATCTACGGATGTCATCAATTGAAGCTAATCATCTGTAAATATTCAAACTCAAGATAAAATAGATTGTGATTTGTTCTTAAACTTGTGATCATCAATTTGAACTCAGTCATGTAAGTTATACATATCATTATACTTGGTTTAACACGGGGAAACAAAACCCTAACATCAATTTTGTTATCATAATCATCTGGATGTTCAATTGGAATCAAATCGTTCTAGGGTTCTTGGTAATTTGGGGGTTTTGATAATTATTGTTTTATAAACAATTAGGCCGAACTTTGAACTAGATCGGGTTGTAGCCCAACTGGTATGTGGCATGGTTTATGGCTAAGAGGCTCCGGGTTCAAATCGGGCCTCTATCATATTTTGTTTTTATTAGTTTTCTTAACATTTTTATAATTCAGAAAATTTGTATTATATTGTTAAATCACAATAAAAGTTATTTTGTTAACTAAATTATTTCAGAAAATATCAAGTTAATTTTTAAAGGTTTTAACACTTATAATTCTTAGATTTAATTAATTTTTTATAAAGAATAAAAAGTTATAAAAATATTATTTAGTTATTTATGTTATAAATATATTATAATTCAATGATTATTTAAATAATTACTTATTCAATGTTTTAATTAACTATATTATATCATAAATAGTTAACTTATAAAACAACATATTCTTAAGTTTGTGTTATAGGATCTTTATAATAAATCATTTAAAAAGTTTAAAACTCTATAAAATGATTTTAAATAATTTTAAAATCATTAAATAAGTATTCAATTAATCACCTATATTAAGTTTTAAATAATTAATTATTAAATTAATTATTTCCTTTTACACATTATACTTAATTTCTATTAAATCAATAAATTAAATTATTAAATCATTTTTAATTATTCTTGGTCTTAATTGATTTATACTATATTTATTAAATCAAAACCTAAACGGTTCTTTATTTTATCTAATTGTTTGAACCCCTAAAATTCCAATTGAAACCATAGTTCACGTCTAATCGTTAATCTTATTATTGAACCTCATCTTGGGATCAATACGTTTAGGTAACTTGTAAAAGATATCGTTGGAGCCTCGTTTAATTTCTTAGCATCACCTTATATATATCATGTGAGTATTTCTATACCCATTTTTCATATTTTCACACTTTAGGGTGAAACATGTTACATTATAACCATTGCACTTGTAAAACGTTTGATTCTTGTAAACTTATGGCAATTCACTTGTATGTTGTGGTTAGTTGATCTTTGTAGCTACCATGTAATGTCGATTATATGTACAATCATTAACTATTGCTAGCCTGGTGACGTTATAGATCTATGGGCCTGATAAGCCCGCTTGGTTGATTCAAGTACACTTAGCTCATCGTATATACTTGTAAACGTTTGAGACTTGTAAAACTGTCAAGGTTTGATTGTGCATTATGTCTTACATTCCTAGTTACTTTGTTCACTAATCTATGACATGAATTGCTATCTTTTATATACCTATGTATTTGAAAACTATAGAAATCTTACCAACTTTCAAAGTTGACCCCTTTATTTTTAACATGTTTTAGGTTTGATACTTGAAGATCTCTTTGTTCTCATATAGGACTTGGACTTAGTTAATTTAAAGTCTTATGTTGTTGTGTATATTTTGTTTGTGTTGTATCTATTTAATTATCTTGTAATGTTCAATAAAAGTTATATTTAATATTATTACAACTTATTTAGTTCCATGTGCTATGAACAATCGTTTCATATTCGTCCGTTTCAATGATTCCGCCGTCGGTCGGGGTGTGACACCTATTACCCAAAATGCTAACCACCGAATTAATGAAAAAAATGCTAACATAACTGATGAGTTTCGAAGAATACCTCATCATTCTTTTGCTGTAACACAGATAAACCTTTCATGTAAAGCCTAAACATACATCAACATATAACAAACTATAAGCATACTTAACATTCAATTGAAAAGCACAATGAACTCAGTTGAGGTAGAAAAACAGAGGATTTTGTAAACAAACTCAATACCCAATAAATTATAAGGAAGAATAACACCAAAGAACAATTGAAACAAACAATTTCAAATTTATTTACATTCAAATAAAGCATCAAACAATTTCTGATAGGACGATTTAAGATTGTAATTAAGCCTATTTATAGCCTATTATAAGGAAGAACAACACCAAAGAACAATCGAAACAAACACTGTTAAATTTATTTAACACCAAAGAACAATCGAAACAAACACCGAGATATATGAATCAATTAAAAGAAAATCAATTGGGATAGATTGCTCAAGGAACTTACAGAATCATACATTAAAATTGGGTAAAACAACTATAACCCTAATCGAAACCATCAATCTTCAATCGAAGAGCATAAGAACACAAAAAAAAAGAAAGAAATGAATTAATTACCTAAAGGATCAATGTAATCGCTATGGATGATTCCATAGGAGAAAGATTTTGAATCTTCAAAGCAAATGCTTACCTTCATATAATTTCCAGTCAAGTATACTTCAAATATAAACAGTAAACACAAATACGATGGGTGTTGAAAGGATTGCTATCGATTGGAAGAGGGTTTTACAGATCTATACCTTCTTGATTAACATTGCACAGATCTATAGAGTTTGAGTTAAACTCGGGAGTTGGTTGAACCAATTTAGGGTTTAGAATTGAAATTGGGGATAATTATTTAATTAATTATTAGTTTTAATAGTTTTAATTAGTTAGCATTACCAGGTGATTGATTGATTAAAATAGGCGGGAAGAAAAGGAGAAGCAATGTGGAGATGCCATGTGTCAAACAGATGTAAATGTTTATTAGTATAGATATTAACATATTAATTAACAAACCCAATAGCAATTTAATTATTTTGATCCATTGAAAGTTAGAGCTCATTAAAATTTTAATTAGTTTAGCTCATTATAATTTATCCAATCTAAAGTCATTTAAAAAGCGTTAATTAGAATAGTCATACGACTCACTTAAATAAGTAAATAAGATTCTTTTGATACAATACTTTTTATTATTGGTAAAACAATTATTGTCTTATTATAGATTTTTTACACACGGGTTATTTTATTTTATATAATAAGGGCCATTTTTTGTACTTGCCCAGACTCAAAATTTTTCAAGAACCCTCAGGACCGATCTTGCTAGTAACATCATGCTCAACTAATCATCGTGTAGTCACAACCAGAATCGAAATTACCATGACTACTTTTGTTCATATACGTCACTACCACACTAGCTCTTTTTACTAAATTTTTTTTGTATGTTGTTTCTGCAGGTCTTTTTAAAGTTGAAGATGTTACTGAAAACATCTCGATACCACTGGATGTAGGGTGCAAATGCCTTGTTCGTGTTTTTACATTTAAAAATAAACTTGTTCATGAATTGTTCACGAATACTTGCCGAACGAGATTCTTTTTTTCGTGTTCGTTCATTAAGGAAATGAACATTTTCATGAACTGTTTATGAACACTTATTGAACCCAAACGAATACAAACAAAAATAACACAAACAAATGCTCATGGACATAAAGAAGTTCATGAACACAAAGAAGTTTATGAACACAAAGAAGTTCATGAACACAAAAAAATTCATGAACATAAAGAAGTTCATGAACACAAAGAAGTTCATGAGCACAAACAAATATATATGATCATATATTTATTTCACAATAAAATTTGCATTTTCATCACAAACATTACACAAAACTCACAAAAAATAAATAAGTTTTAACATAAATATACAAAAAGATTTGATATAATTATCATAAAAGTAATTAATACAAAAGTTAAGAATATATTAATTATTGAATGTTCACGAACGGATATTAACAAACATAAACTGACATATTATCGAACGTTCATGAGCATAAATGAATGAATGTGACTTGTGTTAATATTTGTATTTTTAACTAAACGAACAAAATTTTCTTGTTTGTGTTCATTCATGTACTAAACAAATGAACATAAACAATCTTTCAGTCAAACAGTTCCCGAACTATTCGTTGAACATTTGGTTTGTTTACAGATCTAACTGGATAGAGGTGTTGTTGTCTACAGGCTACATCCTAACTACTCTCCCTAGACCCTACCAATAACTTTGTCATGAATGAGATTTACCAGATATGATATATATGATTATAAGTAAATCATAGTTTTATATATGTAACCCATACACGTAACTCCTTGGATTTTACAGTTTTCACATTAATTAACTTATAGTTTTCTTTTATAAACTTCTCTCTATATCATAATGTATTGTGAAAAATACAAGGACTTAATTTGATAATCCCAAAAAGCACCACCGAGGCTGGTGGTTCAATTCAGTGGTAGCTAGAGAGAAAACCTCTTAGCTAGATCATCTATGTTTGAAGGTCTTGACTCTAGAGTTTAAATACCACAAATTTAAAATTTTTACCGTGAGAATATTAAAACTTCTATAAAAGGCGTTTTAAAAACAAAATTAAAAAGAAAAAAAGAAAACCCTTAAAAAGTATTCATGAATTTCACTGCACAAGCTCTCATGACTCTGAAACACGCGCAGGAGCAATCTTGAGCTTTAACTTTTTAAGGTCTTGCTAATGAACTAAGCACTTAAATTACGGATTATGAAGCCTTAAAGTGTAGTACTTGTATATGTAATCATGATGTAAACCATATCGTCACCTTCTCATCATTACACATATGCCACCAACTTGGTATATGCATGTTTAGAGAGAGAAAAAGAGAGAGAGAGATGTAATAACTTTTTTATTCTTTCTCATCGTGTCAAATGATAATTGTATCGATGGATTAATATTAACAAAGTAATATCGATTGAAGTTCTTTTAGAACAAGTGGAAGTTAATAAAGAAAAATGAAGACCCATGTAGTACTAGTTAATGATCGATCTTCATACATAATATTTTGAGAACAAATTATGCATACCCATGAAGACTATAAAGAAGAGAAAGAAACAAGCATAACACCCCACACAAAAGAAAGAACTAAACTTAAGCCCTAAACATGTAGCAAGTGTTGGTGATTTTCGATCGATCACTTGCGAACATATGGTTAAAGAGATCTATGATGCTCAAGGATGTTAATATTGTTTGTTCTTTGTCTCTTTACACTCCCACTAGAGGAATCAACACCATTTGTTTTCTCCATCACTTGTTTGAGTGCTTCTTGTATTGTGCTTATCGAGTAATTCACCATTTGCTGATCATCATCATTTCCGTTTAAATGATCTTCCGCGGTGATAAACAAAACATTCTTTACACGTCCACCAAGGGTTGTGATCTCGGCCTTTAGGGTTCTTAACCGTAGGGCTTTTAAAGTCTTGATAATGTCTGGTAAGAGATCTGATCGATCCTCACAACATAGTGAGGCTCTGATGACAAATTTACCATCTTTATCAGACGCGTTGTCCACACACAGTTCATCAATCTCTGTCGGGACTGGAGTTTGTTCAGTGATTAATGAAGTTTGACGCTTTAGCTCCTTCACGTGTTGTATAACTTCAGCTAGCAATGAAGCCTTGTCTGTCTGGAAGTATAAACAAATTGTTAAAAATGACTATTACAGTTCATATAACTTTTTTTTCAAAGGTAAGAAGTTAGTTACATGAAATATGTGAGCACCACCTCATAATATTTGGGTAAGCCTTATTAAATACTTGACAGTTGATTAATTAGATAATACTTTTAAGGACTAGATAGAAGTAATATCTCACTCATAAGAGTAGAGTAGGGTCTCGAAATATTGAAATGAATAATCATATGAACCACAACATGAGACAGTCATGTGCATATGTATATATATTTAGTATGTGGCACATTTTATCTAAGTAGTTGATGCAAAAACAATATTAAAGTGACAGGTGGAGTGGTAACGTGACCTGACTCTATACTAGAGATTTTAAGGTTTAAATCTTCTAAGTGATTGTTAGTGTAGTAGATTAAGAGCCATTTCAAAAAAATTAATACAAAAAACCCTTTGATCTAGCAAAAAGGCTTACATATAATTCGTAAGTGTCTCTTAAAATAAACTGATACCTAAAGTGTATCAAACAAAAGACCAAGGGCATTAGCCAATATACTAGTCCCTTACATAATTCACTACGAGATCCTTTAACTTAGCCAAATTTCTTCCGTCACATACATGATCATGTATGCTCATAACATGAATTGTATACCATCAATGTGTGAATGAATGTGAAATGATGAGCATTATGTGAAAAAGAAAACAAAAGATGGTGGGTTCTTAGAGATAAAAAGATAGTTGAGCATTTCAAAATAGGAGCTAACAAGTTATATCATAAATGTGTTTGTAATGATGGGGTTTAAAGCATGGGAATTGGCAAAAAACACATGTATGTGCAGTGTGTTTGTGTCATGACTGACACACGAATGCTAATTACTTTGTCTAGTGTTGTCATTAGCAGATGAAAAGTGTGATTTCTTTTCATAATTTCTTAGACTTCAAAAACACCGGCAAAACAATATTCATAGCCAGCTTTATAGTTGCTCATTGGTTCCTCTTTATCTTACAAACTTTCCCACATTTTCTTTTACCAAATTCTCAATAAATCTTGAAAGATTTCCACTAAAAGAAAGTTTAAATGTTTCTTTGAAGTGTAACATTTATAATATCATTATATTTTTTTTAAAAATCCGTTAACTCACACAACCTCTGATATAATTATTAAATATTTAAATCTACACCATGTTGCATCGTATGATTTAAACCCTTAATAACCAGACACTTTGCTAGAACAAAAAAAGGATAGACGAATGAATTCTTACTTTTGTTGTGCTGGGGAGTAAGCTTCGAAGCTTCGCAAGGTGATTGTTGATTCGTTCTCTACGTCGTCGTTCGGCTTCACTATGGCTTTTTGAAGCTGCTAAAGCTTTAGCATCCATGATCTCTTGAGCAGTCATCTTACCCATTTCACTTTGAATCCCAAACGGGCCGGATCCGGGTTGGACCACATGCCCTAGGGTCTCAGATATGAGTCTTAAATGATGATCTGATGATGAACTACCATCATATGCAAACTGCAACCCCCCTGGCACACTTTTGTTAAACAAACCACCGTAGCACGATAGCGGTGGAGGTGGCTGAGGTGGCGGTGGAGAGAAGAGAAACGGGTCTTGGTCTCGGGTCGGGTATTGAAGAAGAGGGTTGAAGATGTTGTTATGGTGCAATACTTGTGGTATAGTATTCCATGATGATGGTTGTTGGTGATGATGATGCATGACTTGAGAGATTTCTGATGATGATGATGATGGGAACATTAACCTGCTATTGTTATATGAGTATTCATTAATATCCATGTTTCTTTTTGAATTTTTTGAAGAACTAATAGTTGAAACCTTTGAATGTTCTGATGATCAAGAATATGATGATGATGATGATAAAATTATCACCTTCTAATAATATTACCTCACCACCCCTCTATATGCATGCATACATATGACATACATATGGGTATAATTGCAACTTAACTAATAAAGATTTGAGAAGATAAAGTGTCTAAGAAAACCCTTAAAAAACTTGATAGCTTTAAACTCAAATATTACAAGAAGTGAATAATCCAAGAAAACATGATCACAAAGAAAGAAAAAGAACTTCTTTGGATGCAAGAACACTTGAATCATTAAGGTTATTGAACACTCACCTTATGTTATGCTTTCTTATTGTGAAAACTTGTTCTTGATCAGTTTCTCTTTCAAGAAATGGTAGGTTTTGGTAATTTCTCTCTCTAGAAATGGAGGGTGGTGACCCTTTTTATTCTTGCAAATAATAAAGTTAAAAAGGCTTTAGCTTTTCTTCATTTTATTAAAAAACTGTTCATCTTTTTTTGTTTTTTTCCACATATTGGTCCCTCATAATCCCATCTCTCTCCCCATTACCTCTCTCTCTCTCTTCATCTTTCACATATACATACAAACACTCTCTCTCACTATATATATACATATCTCACTCCTAAACGCACTCTCTCTCTCTCTCTCTCTCTCCCCCTCCCACTCTTCTCTCTTTAGAGAGAGGGGGACATTAGCTTTCCTTTCTTCTTACGGCATTAATATCCACCTCTTTTCTCTCATACTACCCATTTCTGTAGCTATCACACTTGTGCTTTCCTGCTTAAAAGATCAACAAATTTAACAATATTTTATTCTAAACTTCCTACCTACATATAGAAAGACATACAATAATACACACATATGCATATGAGTTTGCTTAAAAAATCCATATCCTTGTTTAACGATTCCTTAATTGGCGCCTAACAACCCAAATAAACCGAAATGCGCTCTTTCTTACACAGTGATTAATTTGATGACATCGTGGGCTAGAAAAATGATAAGTTTTGAGAAGGGTTACGTGTTATTTCCCGTTGAAAATGGCTGAGAAAATTAATCGAACTCTCTTCGTTTAACTGGATTAAACATACCGTAAAGAAAAATAGTTTGATTTGGGTTAGATTGGTGTAAGTTGTAACTTTGCTAGCAACTTAAGTTCACTTTATGTTATTGTGGTATAGAAAAGATATTATATGCATTGGTGTTATGTAATATATGTTGGTTTATAATTGGTTGAAAGTGCATTATGAAACTCTGTGAGAGGTGAGAGAATTGAAGGGTGGTTTGGGGGAAACACGAGCTGACCACAGTGAACACAAAACACACAGTTTGTCGACCGACCAAAGACAATAACGAAGCTTAAAGCACACACATAGAGAAAGAGAGTGTAATGATGGAAAAGGGAGCTAGTAGCATGTAGCTTTTCTTTGGTCCGTGGCCTTTATTGTTGATCCATTCATTGGTCAAACATATTTTCCATACTCGCATAATATTAAAAGCTACTCCTTCTATAGTATATGCTGCTTATACTTCTGTTATTGGAAGAAAGAATCTCATTTTGAAGTACATATTTTATATCCAAGTAACATGTGTATTAAAAAACAAACATACTAAAATCTGAATCAATATCAGCGTCTAGGATCAATAAAGTATATGTTAGTTCATCCCAATATTAATACTAAGAAGAGAAGAGAGTGCGATTGCGGAAATTTTCTAATATTTTTTGTTAAACTGAAATAAACTTATAAAGATGTTTATTAACACAAGCAAACAAATGAAGCTAGCTAAACAGAAACTACAAACTGCATATGAAATTAATGAAAGATTCATACAAAACTTTTAGATGAAATTTTGAATCAAAAACCAAAGACTTGCAACTCAAAAAAACATATGACTTAACGAGGCTAACTCATGTGTTACACAACGAATAGAATAATAATAGGCTTCAATGGACTAAGTGAAATGGTGGCATGTTAATTCCACACAATTGTATTTCCCCTAAGAAATAAAAGATACACTAAGAGATCATCGTGCATTAGGACATAAAGCCTAGTCAGAATCGAAATAAAAATACGTTGGAAGATTGAAATTAAGCTTATTAGTAAAAAATAAACTTTGATATATTGAACAATATGCTAGACAATATCCTTTTGACACCACAAGGAAGAAGACCAATAGCGGCGACAGATTTCACCGCTATTAATGGGGTATGTCGCCGCTATTAGTAATTGTGACGACTAGTCGCCACTAATAATTCGCTGCTAATGACAATATCAGCGGCGACAAGATCACCGCTATTGGTGTTTGTTAAAAATTACGGGGGAAGAATTTTAGCTGCGACATTTGTCACCGATAATAGAATTTTTTTTGTTTTTGTTTTTTTGTTAATTTTTTAATTTTCGTTCTTAAAAACCAAATAAACTTGCATAAAAATAAACTCAGATTTCTAAACTTAGATCTGGCCGTTAAACGTGCGCTACATCTGACGGCCGTTGTTTAATTGTACATTAGACCTTTAGTGGCGGTACCTTTAGTGGTGACTTGTTGCCGCTAAAGGGTGCAAACCCAATAAAATCGGGATTGCCCTCCTTTTTCCCCTATTTCCCTCCACACCACACCACACCTCCATTACCCGTGACCACCGCTACTGAAACTCCGGCGACCACCATTTCACCGCCACCATTCCTGTCATCATCTTCCTCACCCTCCGGTCATCATCTTCCTCAACCTCCGGTCATCATCTTCCTCAACCTCCGGTCATCATCTTCCTCAACCTCCAGTTACCACCCTCAAAGTCCGACCACCACCACCCTCTCAACGTCACCCTCAAAGTCCGGTCACCACCGTCGCCGCTGTTGTCATGGATCTCGACCACCGTTGCCGCTGTTGTCATGGATCTCGACCACCATTGCCGCTAATACCTTTAGTTTTCAACAAAAATTAGAAGGTAATTTTTTTGGTTTAAACATAAATTTATGTTTGTTTATGTTAATGTATGGTTAAAACATGTTTAGGTTTGTATATTTAGTAGGTTGAACACAAGTTTTAGTAGGATTTGTGTCATTTTTAGATGTGGTTGTTTATGTTAATGTATTATTGAAAAGTGTTGAAGATGATGAACCAGTGAGATAGATTTAGGTATTTTGGGCATTTGAAGTAGAGTACTTGTTATGGATTTGATAAATAAAATTTGATGCTTAAATTTTAGTTGAGTTTAGGTGTATTTGGGTATTTGATCTAAATTTTTTATGATGATGCCCTATATGATGATGTTGACTCTGTATGTTGATGTTCCTTATTATTATGTATGATTATTTTCCCTTGGCTTTACGTTGAATGTTAATGAATGAAATGATAGTATTATGTAACGTAAAGTGGAAGATAATAAAAAGAGGAACGAAATGAAGAATGCATGTATTAATTAATGAACGAATGTAAGAAAGGCTTGCAAGCAAATGTATGGAGGTTCACACTCAATGCGGAGTGTTAGCTAAATCGTGTGCGGGTTAGCTACCCTATGAGGATGCACACTGGGGCTTAATCCGTGTGATTAGGCAAATGTATAGAGGTTCACACCCAATGAGGGGTTGTCAGCTGAACTATGTGCGGGTTATATACTCCATGAGGATGCACACAGGGGTTCAGTCTTGGTGATTGACCAAACGTATGGGGTCCTTGTCACTTAACCTTAGATGAATTGCTTGGTGCTTTAGAGGGGGTTAAGCACATGACAGGACCTAGATGAAAACGAGAAGATAATAAAAGTACGAAACGAACGATGATGAAGATAATAAATATTATCTATGTGTACGTACGATGAGTGATCACATTTTTTTTAAACCTGTTACGTTTTCAAAGAACAATTTGAAAGAAAGATAAAGTATATTTTATTTTAAAAACTAGAACTCACTTAGCAACGCTGATTTTTATGCATTTTCCAGTTGGTAGGTGAGCATTGCTGAGGATGGCGCGGAGCAGCTACTTGGCATTCTGAATGACATTCTTTTGTTAATATTTTTGCATTGTAATGCGAACGAATGATGTTTTGAAATGAACGTTTGTATTAACTTGCAAAAGCATTTGTAATGATATGAAAAGTTATTTTTATGTTTCTGCTGCAATGTTTTATGAATGATTAAATGTAAAGTATATGTTTTATGTGCGATGATTTACCAGCTGTAAGCATCCCGGGAACGGGGCCTTACAACTAAAGGTGTCGCCGTTAATGGTTGTCACCGCTATTGGTTGTCCCCGCTATTGGTTGTTGTCGCCGCTAATGGTGACATTTCTTGTAGTGTGAGGAATCCTTGAATCATTAATGAACTGGCTAAAAAATTAAACAACAAAACCAAATCAAGTCTAGTATATGTTAAATAATCCAACTTTCTAGCTATGCATTGAGTATGATTCTTTTATTAGAATGAAATTGGCAGATTTTGTAAGTCTGTTGATGATAATTCATATTGAATCATTTTCACGACTGCTTCATGGAAGTTTTGTGATAAATTCCATCGTTATGATTCTTTAACTACAACGAGAAGCTTTGCCACTTGAACCCCACTAGGGGCTATCACCCCTTGAACACCGTTTTCAAGGGCAGCCGCCCTCGAACCCCCATCGTCTAGCAAATGCTTTGATGCAGTCGGAAGTAGAATGATAAACAATGGAATCTGTTGATTCAACGAGAATGTTAGAAATAATTCTTTTAACTATCATTGATTCACAAAGAATACAGATAATCAAGAATTTACATTAACACACACTATAATAAAGAAAAAATGCATATAAAGAAACAAAACAAAAGTCGAATGAACAACAAAACATAGATAGGCCAAAACCTGGGCCAATTGTAAAGTCCAACAAAATTTAAAAATAAGACAAAAATTAAAATAACTCATAAAATAAGCCTTGTTGATTTGAGAAATGTGTGAATTAGTAATCACACTCACCAACGTGTTTTATTTGGGGTTGTTATTGTAATCTGATCATGCTTGTAACTATTGCTTTGGGAACTTGGGCGATGATGATGTAATAGAACATAATGTTTATTTTTTCGGTCGTGGTAAACACAATTGTTTGTAGCCATAAAGAATTGTTTCTTTCGAGTTTTCAACATATACCACTTACATGCAAACACGTTCAATTTAATGGGCCTTTGATAAAATTGATGCGCTAGTTTTTTGGTAGATAAAATCCCGCTGCGAAGCGCGAGTTGGATAAGACTAGTTATTGTGCAAAGTACAATTTTTGTTACACCTTTAAATATATTAATTTTAAAGTCGATAATTTAATCAGCTATCTAAATTGATATTAGACGAAAATAAATGATTAATATAATTAAAAAATAGTTGAATTGTAGTCTTTTCTTTGTAAGAAATGTAATTCAATGAGATTTAACAAATTGAATAAATTGCAATCTTCTACGCACCAATTAAATTTTAAGATATTTAGATTAATTGATTTTAGGTCGCGTGGTTATTAAACAAGAAAAAAATAAAAGGGGAAAAGTAAACTTTCTACTGAAAACAAAATATTATATTACTCAATAGTTTGTATTCCCATGCCCAAACTCATTTGTGTTTCCTGTGAAGCCTTTTCCTAATGATTGTGTTTTTAAATCATTTTTCATTTGTTCGTATGGCTGTAAATAAGCTAAATTAATACGTTCGTCTATTAATTAGGAATTAAATGAATTTGTTTAGAAACTATTTATAGATATTTACCAAACAAAATTTGTTTTCACTGTTTAGATGATGTGTGATTTTTCGACAAGCTCTAGGGGTTGTAATGTAATGATCTGATACACCAAACGAATCACCAAATTGACTATGCTAATGACTTTCCCCGCTTCCAAGGACCTCGTGTGAATACTTTAAGAATAGAATTACAATTTTTCTAGATTAAAGTTCATTTACGGACATATATCAGTACGTTTAGTCTAAACATATAAATAATTTTCAATATTTTTAAAGAACCTGCAAGTTTCCAAGGAAGATGACGAACAAAGCCACCCACGTTGAACTACTTCAAGAATAAAAATTTGAATATTCATTTAATTAGTTACATAGCATATTTTTTATAAAAGAATGAAGTTATTTAAAACTTTATATTAATTTTTTTAATTTGAAGATAAAGTTCAAAGTTAAACCAACTAAATTTTAGAATATTATGTTTCAAGTTAAATTATTTAGATGCATAGACTACTTATATTAAGCTACAGATAAGTACTTTGTAAAAATTTTGAAATACATATTTTAATAAACCAATTTGATTATAAATCAACTTGATATATTGATGAGTTGATATAACGTGCATCAAATAAACATTTGGATCACGAATAATTATTTTCTAAAATGATCTAAATGGTTTAACTACGATAGACCTACAAAAACTCATCTGAGTCTGTTTAAAATTTCGGAACACCTTCATGTTATTATACTTGTGTATTTTATGTAATATAACTTATATATTTATAACAAATTATACCAATTAATCAAAATATTTTTAAATCAAATTATATTTTATAAAATAGATTAAACTTAAATAATTAGTAAAATTTAAAATAAGTTTATAGAACGAAGTGGTAAAAAAGAGAAAGAAAACAAAGTAACGTAATAAAAAAGAAAAAAAACAAAAGACCGATGAAAAATACACATTAGGGCTGTTCAAAATGTTCACGGCTCGAAGTTCGCTCGAAAAAAGCTCGAAAAAAGCTCGGTTCGAAAAAGCTCGTGTCTAAACGAGCCGAGCCGAGCCAGCTCGATTTCTAAACGAGCCGAACTCGAGCTAGGGGTGGCTCGGCTTGTGGCTCGATTTATTATATATATTATTATATATTATTATTATTATTATTATTATTATTATTATTATTATTATTATTAACCATTTAACCCAAACCCTAAAAAACCCTATTATACTCTTGCATCACAGCATCAGTTCTCCATTTCTTCTCCACCGGCCACCGCAAGTCCGCACACTGCCACACCATCCTGACCATCGCGACCACGGTGACCACAGCCATCGAGCACCGGCCATCCTGACCACCGCTACCTGCGACCAACCCCCTGCGAGTCTGCGACCAGCCCCCGATGACCACAACCACCTCGACCAACCACAGCCCCCCTGCGACCAGCCTCTGCGACAGTGCGACCGTCGACCATCCCCCTCAACCGGCTTTTTTGACTCTGGCTGCAACAAGTAAGTGTTCTTGTATTTAAACCTGAAGTTCGCTGCGGGGTATGCTTTATGTAGTTCAAATGCCTTTTTGACTCTAGATTCATGTTTATACTAACTATGTGCAGGTTATGTTTTATGTAGATTCATGTTTATACTATGTGCAGGTTATGCTTTATGTTCAAAATGCTTCATGTAGATTAATGTTTATAAGAAAAGTAGTTCAAAACATATCTGTATTTTATCATAATAGTGTTTAGATGGTTTTGTTGAAGAAATGTATTAATAATGTTGTTGTTGATTTGTAATTTATCATAATAATGGTTCTTCCTAAAATTTATCAATTGAATGAATTTAGAATAGTGTTGTTGATTTGTATTTTATCATAATAGTGTTGTTGATTTGTATTTTATCATAATGATGATGTTGATTTGTATTTTATCATAATGTTATTGTTGATTTGTATTTTAATAAAATAATGTTGTTGATTTGTAGGATCTAATATGTCTTCTAACAAAGAATCAATTGGTGGAGCTGATACCCCTAACAATGATGTTCTTGAGTTAAGTGACGAAGAAAGTGTTGAGCCAACTAAGGATAATGTTGAAGAAATCCCAAACATTGAAGAAGATGGTACAAAACGAAAGTCTACATCTGGAGCTTGGGCTCACTTTATCGACATAGAAGTGAAGAAAGAAGAGAATATAATCAAGAAACATCAATGCATCCACTACAAGAAAGCCTATCTACCACAACGTTCAGGGACCACATCACATCTCTTGCGACACTTGGCTTTATGTACTTACATGAAAAGGTTAAAAGGTACAAAAGGTTTTATTAATTTTCAGCCATCTGGTAGTGATAGTGCATCTGAAATTAATTTAAATGGGGCTTATGATCATATGAAATGTCGAGAAATTATTGCAAAGATGATCATAGCCCATGAGCTACCTTTCTCGTTTGTGGAGTATCATTGGTTTAATGAGTTAATGAAGTACAACAATCCTTTTTATCAAAAAGTAAGTAGGTCGACAATCAGAAAGGATTGCATAAAATTGGTTGAAGTAGAAAGAGAAAAGCTAAAAAAGGTTTTAAAAAATGTTGATATGATCTCTCTTACTAGTGATTGTTGGACTTCAAATCAAACCATTGGGTATATGTGTTTAACAGCTCACTTTGTTGACTCTAATTGGAAAATGCAAAAGTGCATAATTGGTTTTAATGAGCTTGCACCACCACATAGTGGTGAGGTTATTTCTGATGCTATCTTGGAATGTCTAATTAAATGGGGTATTCAAGACAAAATAGGTACCATTACTTTAGACAATGCATCTAATAATGATAGGGCGGCTTCAATTTTAAGGAATACTTTTCAAGGAAAGGGAAAATTACATTTTGAGGGGATGTTTTTTCATGTAAGGTGTTGTGCTCACATACTAAATTTGGTAGTACAGGATGGTTTAGGAACAATTAATTGTTTTCTTGTGAAAATTAGAGAAGGAGTCAAGTATTTGAGAAAGTCTTCAGGTCGCCTTTTGAAGTTTGGGGAAATAGCAATCACTCTTGGTATCCACACCCAACGATCTTTATGCATCGATGTAAAAACTAGATGGAATTCTACACATCGAATGCTTGAATCAACTATTCATTACAAACATGCGTTTCAAGGTTACGCGTTGAGAGATTCTAACTTTGAATGGTCTCTCATAAATGAGGAGTGGGCTCGAGCTGAAAAGGTTTGCAAGGTACTTGAGGCATTTTTGAATGCTTCAAATTTATTTTTGGATACATTATATCCGACATCAAATTTGTTTCTTGTTGAAATTTATAAAGTGAAAAAAGAGATAACTAATGCTTATACATCAAATGATAGTTTCTTGAATATGATGAGTGGGCCTATGTTTGACAAGTTTGAGAAGTATTGGGGTGAAATTGGGATACTTATGTCAATTGCATCTATTTTAAATCCACGTTTCAAGAAGATGTCAATTTCTTGGACTTTTGAGAGGTTGTATCCGGCCAATGAGGTCAATGATCGAGTTGAAGTTGTAATAGATAAGTTAAAGTATCTTTATGAAAAGTATTCCAATGAATTTCACATGGCTAGGGCTTCTAAGAACAACTCGACAAGAACATCAACCGATGCCCCAAACATCCGTGTTAGAGAAGAAGATGACTTTTATGCTTTTCTCAAGTCTAGACCGGTTGAAACTTCACAAAAAAGTGAACTTGAAGTGTACTTAGAGGAGCCTAATTATTTAGTTTTGGAGAACCAAAACTTTGATGTGTTAAAATGGTGGAGTCAAAGTTCTAGCAAGTTCCCAGTTTTAAGCAAAATGGCTCGTAATATTTTTTGCATTCCTATCACCACGGTTGCATCAGAATCGGCATTTAGTGCCGGAGGACGCATTTTAGATGACTATCGTAGCTCTCTAACCAAAGATATGGTGGAGCTTCTTGTTTGTGGAGGTGATTGGATTAAATCTGCATCAAAAGCAACCATTCAAACTTTAGAAGTTAGTTTATATTTTTATTTATTGATCATCTTCAAACTTTCGATTTATAGTTTTATATTTTTATTGCTACTATAATTGTATATTTTTATGTGTAGCAATCGGCAAAGGAAGAAGAAAACTTAGAAATTCAAGTACAAACCAATGACGAGCCATTTAACTAGTTTGAAAGGTAATTTGTATAATTTGTATATTTTGTAGCACTTGAAGTTTTTATGTGTAGCACTTGCTAATATAATTTGTATATTTTTATGTGTAGCACTTGAAGGTTGTAAGGAAGTCACGAATGATGATCAAGAATATTTTTATGAAGAAAAGAAGTTTGAAACAAAGATCAAGAATGTTTTTTTGTGTTTTATATATTGGTAAAAAACAATTAGTTATAAAGTTCGTTGTTTAGTTATGAACTTGGTTGTTTAGTTATAAACTTGGTTGTTTAGTTATGAACTTGGTTGTTTACTTATGAACTTGGTTGTTTAGTTATGAACTTGGTTGTATGGTTTTTATTGTTAACGACCTATAACATTGTTTTATTATCTTTAATATTAGTTTTTTTGTTTTCGTTTATATTAAAATCTGGAAAAAAACATTTTTAAAAAAAAATCGAGCTGGCTCGAACTTTTCACGAGTCGAACTCGAGCTCGTATTTTCAGCTCGGTTACATTTTTGAGCCGAGCCGAGCTGGCTCGTTAGGCCATCGAGCTCGAGCCCGAACCTATCTTGACTCGGCTGGTTCGGCTCGTTTACAGCCCTAAATAGTGTAATGAATAGTAAGAGCAAAATTCTTATTTATATAAATTAACTGAAAACATGACCCTTTTGTTAGTGAAAATGATAAAAAAAATATGATAGATTTTTAAATAAATGACACTTAATATACTTATTAAAATTTAAGAATAATATTTATAGTTTTAACTATATTTAAATGTCTATTTATAGCTTAGAGTAAGAGTAGATACATATAAATGTATTGCACACCGGATCTAAGAAAAGAAATAAAGTTACAAATTTTAAAAGGTTATCATAACCTAGCATGAATGCGCTAAAATTTAAAGTACTATATGTTTTAAAATATTCCAAACGATACTTTCTTATATGTAAAATTTTTAATGGCTTGTTTTAGAACTAGCTTTGTTTATATATCATTAACATCTTATATAGCTAGTGATCTAAAAACACCAATCACAAAATGTTTATTAGGGTGAGAGACTTGGATGTAGGGATAATTTTTTCTGGAACAACGAATGTAGTGTAAATAACTAGTGATCTTACTCTAATGGAATGTTTGTGAGTTTGAAACTTAGTGTCCAAGTGTAGTTTATCATATACTATCTAAGATGTTAGCTATTGGTGTATCTTAAAAAAGTAGATTTTATGTGTGAGTCGTAATTTTAGAAAAATAAATTTCTTTTAAATTTTTTGTATCATCTTGTTCTAATGTATTTATGATAATTTATCAAGTTTCTTTTTATATCTAATATTATATCAATTATAAATCTACTTAATTATGACAAATTGTTTTAAAAATATTCAACTTTTAAATGCCAGAAATGATAATTTATAATTTTCCAAAACAACTCATAATCTACTCATATTTAACACTTACGTATACACCTTACAAGATTAAGCTCTTGACGTCTAGGATAGAGAAATGACATCTTGTCAAGTGAATATCCCTTTGGATGCCATTCCTCTTTAATATAACCCGCCACGTTGGTATTAGCCAATAAGAGCGATACAATCATATTAAATTAACTAACAATATTATGTTAACTTATTTGATAGAAGTTTTTTTTGTTTTAGATGAATAGTTTACTGTTAAAAAAAACTAACAAACACATTTGTTTTATTACTTATATATTTTCCATAGGGTCCTCAAAGAAAGCTCCCATCGAAATGCTTTTTTGTCTTGTTCGGTTAAATTGCATTTGCACTTTCTAAGCAATTCCATTGAAGAAACAAGAAATGGCTAAAGTTAAGACTGAATTTGGTTAGTCATTTATATATTTATTCCTGACACTTTTGCACTCGTTGCTGTGTTCTGCTGCCATTTGTTGGGTGGTTGGCCTAAACATGCTATAAACCTCTTCTTCTTGCTTCGTGTTTCTTTTTTCTTTTAATAAGAGAATATATTGTTAAGTTGGTTGGCCTAAATGGTATTAACACAATTATTAAATGGCATTTTTACATTGTCAATCCAATGTCGAGTTCACTAAGACGATATACTCGAGTTGAAATCACAATAATCATAACTAAAAGACGATAGTATTTTGTGTTTGATTTACAAAACCTTGATTGATTCAAGTTCATATGCAACAAGTATTGTATTTTAATATAAAGATTTTCATAATTTCATTAAAAGGGGTCATGTTATCAGTGGCGAACGTTTGAACAAAATCGTAGGAGGAGGGGGAGGGGTGAAATTAAATTTTTTTAGTGGGGCGAACTTGATATTTATGTAAGAATTTACACTATCGGGACAAAAGTTTACACTACCGAACTAAAATTTAACACTATCGACGAAAAAAAGAGGGGGGAGGGGGGTGCCGGTCCCCCCGGTCTCCACTAACCTCCGCCGGTGCTTGTTATATATATATGTGTGTATATATATATATGTATATGTATATACACACATATATATATATGTATATATATATGTATGTATATATATATGTGTATATATATATACATACATATAGATATATACATACATACATATATATATATACATATATACATACATACATATATATACATATATATACATATATATATACACATACATATATATATATACATACATATATATATATATACATACATATATATATATACATACATGTATGTATGTATATATATATATATATATATATATATATATATATATACATATATGTATGTATGTATGTGTGTATATATATATATATATATATATATTATATATATATATAAGAACCATCTTTTTTTGTGATAATTCTATAAATCAATCTTAGCCACTTATTTTTTATCACATGAAAATCACATGTTATTTCCTCCCTTTTTTTAAAACGTTCATAATTTGTTTTCACGACATCATTTTTTCAAAAAAAATTCATCATAAAATTCAGTATTTTTTATCTTTCCAACGCTTACCAATTGATATACTTTTCTAAAAAAATCGTTTATCCGTTGTTTACATATATGTAAATCTAGTATACACATGTGTAATACTGGATTTACACATATGTAAAACGAATTTCGTTAAAAAAATGAGAATTTTTTTTATTTTTTATGAAAGAGGGAAAGTAGGGGAATATTTTTGTGTTTTTATTTTTT
Organism: Flaveria trinervia; assembly: GCA_025506515.1. Classification (NCBI taxonomy): domain Eukaryota; kingdom Viridiplantae; phylum Streptophyta; class Magnoliopsida; order Asterales; family Asteraceae; genus Flaveria; species Flaveria trinervia. Next base: position 2,856,599 of record CM046446.1, read on the forward strand.
TTATTTTATGTTATTTTATGATTTATAAAATTTTTAAATATGTTATTTTATGATTTATAAAATTTTTAAATATGTTATTTTATGATTTATAAAATTTTTAAATATGTTTTTGGTAATTACAATTTTGCCATTAAAAACTAGTGGTTGAGATTGGTTCTTAAAATTCTAAAAAAAACTAATTCTCATTTGATCCCTCTTCTATATATATATTGACACACACCTCGATTAGAATTATTGTCCTTATGGATACATTACTAAATTAATGCTGATAAATAATTCCCTTTTTATGTACATATGTTAACTTTGTGGGGTGTTAAACCAAACCAAGTTGCTAGGTAAAATAGGATAGTAGGATAGAAAGGCATGAAAAGAGAAAATGTAAGTGTGCCATTTCATGCCTTACCACTTTGACCAGCATGCACTCAGGTAATTATACACTTAGTTGAAAGCAATGATTGGGTGTGTAAGAGTGTGCCATAGATTTGCGTGGGAAGTGATAATAAAGATTATTTTTCTAAAAACACTAAAAAGATTTAAGGCGTGACATGTGTTCAAAGGAAAAAAACGTAAAGATGCCCGAAAGAAAAGTTGAACGCATCCAAAAGAAAGGGGGAAAAGGTAAAAACATTGTTTTGTAGTTGTACGGCATGCCAAACTAAAACGTCATGTTGAAATTGATGCTCAAGTGTAAAACACCATCAATTTAATTGTTTAATCATATATTTTTGAATTTCGTTTACAGAAGACAATTTTACTGGTAGGAATGCTCCAATTAAAAACGTCAATCATACATTCACATATTTAAGGAGCTAATATTTTTTATAATTTGTTGAATCACACATTATTTTTCATTGTATCATTGTAGCCGAAAGTATTCATGTATTTATTTCGTCTTACCTCAATTTGACGGACTCATCGCATTTAGAGTAATTTACAAATTGTTTCCTATTCAATATAGAAACTTGCATGATACGATCTTTAGTTATGGTATTTATAATGTCCTTTTTTTAAAAAAAAATTCGTTCACTTAACGTCCTTTACACTAGCTCCTATCTACATGTATAGTTAATTCAGTCATGTGACTTCTCATATGAGACGCATTTTTGTTATTTGATTTTCACATCTAATATTAATTAAAAAGTTTTCTTTAATAAATTTAACGAAAAAAGAAAATTACAAAATATTGAAGCATCGGTTAAGTCGGTGACCCACACTCTTCTTACGCTTAGTATAGTTAAATCCAAGGTGTCTCTCTCTTTGATACTCTAACATTGGTTCTCTTTACCATCACTACCAGAAATTTCTCCATCATTATAGCCCGTTGAAAATTTTGAAAGCCTTTACTTTTTTTTTTAAGTATTGGGTCTCCATCTTTACTTTATGTACAATAATTTTGATGTCTTGATTCATCATATTATTATTATTTTTGGTAGATGTGAAACATTATCATATATAACGTATAAACATATATTCTCTTATTAACGTATAAACATATATTCTCTTATTAACATTGCTTGTTATTTGATATTTTCATCCAACTTGTTAAGAATCTATGCAAGTATCAAATTGTGTATTTTCTTTTGGGCATTTAATCTGATGCAACAATTGCTTATTTATATAAATAAAACTTTTTATCTTTTAAATATATTAAACTTGAAAAGCAAATGACAAAAATACCCTTAATGTGAGAGGCACATGACTAAGTTAACCGTACATTTAGATTAAAGTTAGTGTAAATGTTAATAGGTGTGCAATATTTTTTATAAAAGGGATATTGCATTTAATAATTAAAATTAAAGGACATACATAACATGCAACTTCATAAATTAATAAAATGATACAATTTGTAATTTACTTGTAAATTTAAAGTTAGTAAATTATTTCAAAATTAATAAACTTTTGGTCCTAATTCTACAAATTTTATTAGAAAGACGATGAATTTTATAATCAATTTATGTTCTTAACTATTAAAGTTAATATTAATATTCAACACATGTAATACATGATTTTTCTTTTTAAATATCATGTTATCGTTAAAAATTATAAAATCCATAGGATGTATGTATGTGTATATATATTTATATTTATATATGTATATATATACATATACATACATACATACATACATACATACATATATATATATACATATATATATATATGTGTGTGTGTGTGTGTGTGTATGTATATATATATGTATATGTGTGTATATATATGTATTTATATATATATACACATATATATACATACATATATATATATAACTATATATATATACACACACACATATGAGTTACAACATGTACATATAAGAATACATATATGTAATTTATACAGATTTTAAATAAATAACTAGTTTCATCATCATCTTTGTTCCTTGGTGTTTAAATTAAAAAAGTATAAGATTGCCTAATATAATGATATTGATATTTACTTAAATACACTTTAATCATTTACAAATATAAAGTATTATTTAAATTATATTATTGTCTAAAATTAGTTATCACGGGTTTCTTTTAAAATAGTTTTTTATTTGATCCCTACCCTAATAGAAAACCATCATCTTAGCAGAAAATTATAAAAACCACCTCAAACGAATCATATAATCTATAATTAGTTATGTTAGACAATTTTGGACATTGAAATTAAAAGTTGGATATCAACAATTAGTTGGTGATTCTTTTTTGATATTTTAAACTTGAACCAGGAATTCAATATATAAAAGTTAGTTTAGTGACCAATTTGTGTGTTTATTACAAGTCGAGGAACTTTAATATACATAAACAGGTTGATGAACAATTTCATATTAAACTCAGTATTATATCATATAATAATTTTTTTAAGCTATCACACATCATCTTTCTAGACATCATCACGTTGTGTTTACACCTAAATAGGTATTATATCATTTAAAGATATTAATACTAATTTTTCTATCTTATTAAAATTCAATTAAATCAATTACTACTTCTCTCTCATGTAGATTTTTTAAAATCAAGATATCATTTTAAAAATAGATTTCATTAAAGAAATGAAAAACCACATTCCTCTTTATTAGAAAGAGATAATTAAAAACTAAAGTTTTATAAAATATAAAAATTTTTAAATACTAAACTTTTTGAAACAAATATTTATGTGGTCTGAGAAAAAATTATAAACTTGAAATTTTCTAAAATCAATCTTATTGACAACAAAAATTATTAAAAACTAAAGTTTTTAATAAATAGGATTTTTATGAAGAATGAATTTTCTTATAATGGTATTTTATGTTTAAAAGTAAAATTATTTAGCTAATAGAGTTAAAAAATAGTATAGTTGTTTTATTTTTTGAACTGTTTCTTATATGTAATTTTAATCGCATCTTATATTAAAGTACCATATTAATTATAACACTTCATTTTTATTACTATTGAATATTTTTATTCAATCCGTTCAATACATGGATTTCTAGCCTATCTATCTATCTATCTTCTATCTATCTATCTTCTATCTATCTATCTTCTATCTATCTATCTATCTATAATAAATGAACAACTAAAATGCATGTAACATAATTGTAAGCATCCTCATACAAACTTTCTCACTTCCCTATAGTATTAATAATAATATTAAATACTAATAATATTTTTCATATATACCCTTTTCAAGTTAAGAACATATTATTTAATAAATTTAAAAACTTGATTGTTTATTAAAACACACTTTTTAAAAATTATTTTTTTATATAATACAAAATATTCTAATACAATGATCTTTTTAAAAAAAATTTATGTTTTTTAAATTTTATCCCTTGAAACAAGATATTTAACAACCAAATTTTTTTGTAAAAAAATGCAAGAAAAACCATATTTGTGTATACATAATTTAAAGAGTAAATTACATAAAAGGACATTTATCTATATAACTAATTTTATTTTTCAACATTTATCTTTACTAATTACAATGAACAATCTTTATGTATATGGTTTGTTTCAATTTTAGTATTTTAGCCTAATGGTTGTTAATTTATGTTGTTAATTTTGGTCACATTGTTATTATATGAGGTTAGATGTATAAAAAAACATACAAGTGGCATAATCCAAAAGCAAATCAATGTATTAGAAAATTATGATTGCTAAAATATTGAGACCGACAAGTAAAACCTCAAACAAAAAATGCATGAATCATATAATTTATTTGTCAATGATAAACTTAATTTGCCGTTTAAAAATAAACCTAATACATAAGAATTAGTTTGCAAGACACATGAAGTAATTTAGATACTTTTTACAATTATAATATTATGAAAATCATATGATTCAATAATTTTTATAGAACTAGCTTCTAATTTGAACAAAAACATCTAAATATGTTGACTTGCCGGCATTCTAATTTTTGTATATTGAATTTATTATTGATACTTAAATTATATGATACAATCAAGTTTTATTTAACTAACTTTAGAAAAGTGATGATAAAAACATATAGATTTTGTTTGATGTTACTTGTCTATCTCCACATTTTACCGATCATATTTTTTTAAATAACTTGCATTCTATAATTTATGTATATTAAGTTTGTTATGGATGTTTAAATGATATGAAATAGTAACTTTTATAGAACTAGCTTTAAAAAATGGATAAAAATATATAGAATTTTCTTGAGGTTTTACTCGTCGATCTTAACATTTTACTGATCATATTTCCCTCACATTGATTTGTTTAAGAATGATGCCATTTGGATTTTTTTCCTTACACATATCCCCTCATGTGATAATAGTGTGACATAACTTAATGATGTAAGGGGCTTGGACGATGTTTATCATGATTAAATAGTTAACTTTAATATCTTTAATGAGCTTATGTATAAAGTATTGTGTTGAATAAGTTAACTACGATGATTTGGTATTTTGAAGGTTAAAGGCGATGATTTTACGTGATTTGAAGAATGTATATGGTGGATAAATGAAGATCATGATAGATGAGGTGATAGAGAATTCAATTACGAGAATGTGGCCGAAAACAGAGAAGAAAATGGAGTCCGGATGAATTATTTATGAAGGAAAAAGACTGAATGAAAAACCGAAAGTTTCTAGCCACGAGAGGGTGATGACCTACGGTGGTGTCAGAGAGGAATTAGCAAAAGAGGGCAGAAGGAAGCCAACGTAACTTACGGCGGTGAGGTGACCTACGACGGCCAGTGACGAAAAAACGTGAATAGAAGATGTGGAATTTTTAGGTTTAGAAGGACTTTTGACTCTAAGCCGCCCCCAAGGTTCCCGAACGACCCCAATCGATCCAGGAGGCTTCCGGAGGCAATTTCAAGGCTCAAGATCTCATTTTTGTCATTCGGTTTGAATCTTTAATGTTAGATACCATGTTTACTTTCGATTTTGAGTTGTTTTTCGTTTTCATGTCCGGCTAATCCACTCGTGATCTTCTCCGGGTGGTAAGGTTTATACTATGACTTGTTCTTGATTGTTTTTTGTTAATCTTTATATTTGAAAACGGTGAATTAAACCGAGTAACATTATTAATCATTTGAGATTCTAAAATACGTGTTTTATCTTCAATCCAATTGTTCTGTTCTTGAATGTTTTAGATTTCTTTTCATCTGTAAACTTCAATTGTGGATGGGATTGAGGTAAAACAAACGTAGGGTATGATTCGGATAAGTGCGTAGACACAGTTTCTATGTGACCCGTTAAACTAAAAGAGCAAGCCTGAGTCATAAACCTGAACCCCGGAGAAGATTACTTCTCTCACCATTAGTTACAATCAATTTTCTTTTTTGATTTAAGTGCTTTTTGCAATTTAATTAAGTTAAAAGTATTTTCAATAAACCCTTAGACTTTATGAGTTGAACCACACTTTTCACATATTCCCTGTGGATCGACCCGACTTACCCTGGCTATCTTAGGTGAGTTTGGACCGTTATAAATTATTTTTTATTAGGCTTGACAAACCCATATCAAAATGGCGCCGTTGCCGGGGAAATTAGCACCAAAGTGTTTTGTTTGATTCTTAGTTTAATTTGTTTTTTTATTTACTTTCTTTTTCGTCGTTACGCTAGGTGTGTTTGTTATGTGCAGGTGACAGCTCCGTGCATGCATACCCGTAATGCAAGGAATAAGTCTTCGTTAATTTTTGACCCAGAAGTTGAAAAGACCGCTCGAAGAAATCGAGCACAATCCCATGCAAAAATCCAATCACCAAGTGCAGTCAAAGAGGGTAAGATGGAAAACCCACCACCACCACTTTACCAAAATCCACCACTCAATCAACCTCGACCAAACCAACCAAATGATCCATTACCATACCCAAATGTGCAGCCACAAACACAAAACCCAATTGGTCAGAATCCGTCAATAAAATCCATATCCTCAACCAAGGCAGAACCTATATCAACATGGACCTCCAAGGCAGAATCTAAGACTGAGTATCCATACTTGGGATGATGACATAGTTGGACAAAATGATGGGTATGAAGAGGAATATGCTGAAGATGAGGTGCAACATAATGAACCCAATAACAATCCAGGTCGGTATAGACAGAATGAACAACCAAGGCAGCAAAGGCAGAATCTGGGCCGAGGTCAAGGTCGAAGGCAAGATTTCCCTCAAGCAAATCGAAACCCCAGACTTCAACCACACCGAGCTATAGTTCAAGGGGTTGATAGCCATTTTTGCCCCACCATAGCTGGAGCGGCATCACCCATAGTCAAGCCGCAAGTGAGAGGGAGGTCATTTGAGATTAGATCTAACAGTTTGGCTATTCTTCCAGAGTTTCATGGAGTATCCAAGGAAGAACATTATCTACACCTTAATGAGTTCAGTGCCATTTGCGAGACCATTGGGTCGCAAGGTTTCACACCAGAGGAAGTGATGTTGGTTCTATTTTAGTTTACATTAAAAGGAAATGCGAAGAACTGGTTCCATTCACTACCTGCTGCCAGCATTTACACTTGGGAGCAAATACAACAGGTGTTCTTCGAGGAATACTATACACCACAGAAGACAAGTGAGGCCAGTACTGCCATTCGTACATTCAGTCAACAACAAGATGAGCCATTTCATGAGGCTTGGACAAGGTTCAAGGAGTTATTGAGAACTTGTCCACATCACAACATTCCCTAATGGGAATTGATTTCTTCCTTTTATGATGGGTTATCTGCTGAAGATGTGAGAGATGTGAATTCAACAAGTGTAGAAACTTTCATGACTAATATTAAGGATGATGACTGGGAGCTACTGGAACGGATGAGTATACACTCAAAAAGACAAGCTCAGTCTCGTAGGAGATCAAGGAATGTGGTTGATGATGTGGATAGAAGGGCTTCTAGGTTGGGTCAGTCAGCAGGTAAGGCTACAGTAAAGGCTAGAAGTTCTTCTGCTATATGTCAGGGATGTGGTGAAGCTGGACACACTGCCAGAGATTGTCCAGAGTTTGATAAAGGGTTGGAAGAAGTGAATTATGTATAGGGTGATAGGCGACCATACAACAACAACACCAATAATAACACCTATCACCCCGGTTTGCGGAATCACCCAAACCTCAGATATGGTAATCCAGATAACCCATTGAACCCAAACTTTCAAAGTAATTCAAATCAGCAATATCAAAGTAGGTCAATGGGTCAAAGTGGTCAATACGGAGGAATTATAACAGGGGTGGTCAGAGGAACTACCAGAATAATCAAGACCAGGGTGGATCGGGAGGAATTGCAGAGCCATCAAATGGGGAACTTCTGGAATTTATGAAGAAGATGAAGAAATCTAATGAGGTTCGAGACAAGAGTCATGAGGCTTTGACCAAGCAAGTTGGTCAACTAGCAGAAGAAGTTGCAGCTCTTAGGAAAGATCCGGGGAAGCTACCAAGTGATACGATCATGAATCCACAACACCAAGGGAAAAACATAAAGAACATGAAAAATGTCCATATTAATTCGGTTAGTATCCTTCCTAATTCTGAAATCTTCACTAACCACTTTATTTCTTTTTCAAATCAAGTTGCAGGTAAGGAAAATGAAGTCAATACAGCAAAAGAGAATGACCCATGAGCACCTGTCATTCCAATCAAAGTAGGGAAGTTCAATATAAAAAGGACCCTCTTGGATTATGGGACAAGTGTTAGTATCTTGCCTGGTGTGTTATATGACCAATATGAGTTTGGCCTTTTGCAGGAGGTTGACACCACCATGGTGTTAGCTGACTTGACTTGCAAACATCCTCGGGGAATGGTAAAAGATGTGATGATCAAGTTGGGAGATTTCCACTACCCGGTGGACTTTATGGTGCTTGACTATGCACTAGTGAGAACAAACGAACAACAAAAAGTTATTTTAGGTTGACCAGTTTTGGCAACTGCCAATGCTCAAATCAACTATCGGGATGGAACAAGTGATATGACATGTGAAACCTGTAAGTTACATTTTGATGTGTTTCCAAGTCAATCACTTACTTTGTTAATGATAAACTTTTTGATGCAAATATGACTAACGTGTGTGTTCCTCCCTACATCTCACATGTAAGCGAGTACATAGCTTTTGAGAATGGTTTTAAGTATGATAGGGCTAAGCAGGTAGATTTGAAAGAGTTTGTAGATTCAAAAGAAAATAAAGAGCCGGTGATAAAGATGGAAATAAAGCATGAAAAGTCAAAATGGAAGGAAAAAGTTAGTGATCCACTTGATCCTAAAAATGGTCAAGTTGATACAATGATGTTCGGTCCATGTTTTGATGACATTAGGAGCCCACTAGATCAACAAAAGCAAACAATTATAGAACTCCCATAAGGCAACCACCACTTTCGACCACCATGAGTGGTGACATGTACGGTCTGGCTGAAGACCTAAAACTTAACGCTACTTGGGAGACAACCTGAGATATTAGTATTTTTATTGTTTTTATTTGTTTTGAACTTTGTGGGTGTGTTCACTAGAAACCCTCACGAGACATCACTTAACCATACAAATTAATGGTCATTAGATTAAGTGACCAAAGAAGAAACAAACCATGTAAGTATCTAATGTAATTAGTAAAGATAAATATTAAAAAACCAAAACTAGTTTTAAAATAAGGGTCATTTTCTTTAATTTATATTTAAATCATATTTTATCTTCAAGTATACTTTTATAGGAGTCGGTTACTATACAAAATGGTTTTTTCGTGCGAAGCGTACGAAGTTTTAGGGTGGAATTAAACCGCAAGAAAACAATAATAATCACGCAAGAACAAAGTGATATTTACGCAAGACAAATTACACTTCCGTGGAATTATCACGAAAAATACCTTTTGCGTAATAACTTCACCTTTGCTGATAACTTAATCTCTTCGTGATTAATTATTACCCTTGTGTTATAATTCCACCCATAACCTTTATTTTTACGTGATAACTTTGTACACTTCGCTCAAAAAAATACTTTGTATCGTAACCTTTCTCTACTTTTGTAATTCATAAAATTTCCTTACTAATTCTTTAATATTATATTTATTCAACCCGTAAACCATTGGATGCTAACTTAGTTCTTAGATAAACGAATAAATCTGGTCACTCATGTTCCGGTTCGACCTCAAATTCAGACCCACCGGTGAAAATAGCCAGTGTCTCCTTCGATGGCTGGTGTCCTTCCATTAAAATACTAGATAATTCACCTTAACAATATTAACACATTTATGCACACAAGATTCATGTTATATGCATGTTCATGAACATGTCTAGAAGTCGTATAATTTGATAAAGTTGTTATAGTATTACTACCTACTATATAAAGGACATAATTTTTATACCAAAAAAAAGTGATTTGTACACTGTAAAATACCCTCATTGATCATTGATGCACATAATAAATATGGTGTCACCATGCATGCACATACATACCTCATATTTTTTACTTTCTCCAGAGTACGTACAAGTCACTTTTATTTCGAAAATATTATTCTTTTATTATATGCAGAAACAACAAAGCATATATTATTCTTATTGTTTGGGTAGACACGTCATTTTAGCGTGGGAGTGATGTCATGATAAGCCCCACGAGTTAATGGGTAGTGATAGTGGCGTAGCTATCATCAAATCCTCGGTTAAGGGATTATAGAAAATAGAACATAATTAATAATTTCAACAAAAGAAGTCTCAAAAAGGTTAAACAAAGTGTGTCATAGGACCAAAGGTGCCATGCGTGTGACCACCATATGCATCCAAAAATATTAACAGAAGAACAATAATAATCAATTTTTAATCGGCTTTTTATTTTAAGTATTTAATACTTATACTATATTATATTTGTTTTTACTTTTAAATCAAGTTATATAATTATAAGATTTCTAAATTTAAAGATTATATGGTAAATTTTTCCGGATTTAAACTATTATTTTTAATTAAATTTAAGTATTTAATTATTTTTATCGTTAATCATATATTGTTCTAATTAAATTTAAGTATTTAATTATTTTTATCGTTAATCATATATTGTTCTAATACACACACAAACTTAATTTTGCTTAGTTATTTTTAACAACAATATTTCTTACTTTTATATCTAACTAATGATACACATGTACGGATTTAAACCAATAACTTTTTTGTGGGTCAATCATTAATCTTATTAGTTTACAAGAACATAGTCACTAATGTCCCTTTAGATGATAAATATCAATGAGTTTAGAACCTATATACATACATACACACACACACGAGGTTTTATGTCTCTCATGCATTGTATACATGTAATCGGAACATAGACTTTTATATATCATACAATAAAGTTCACATCTTCAATACATACAAGGGATGAAATGTAGACCAAGTATCCAGTTAAAAATACACTATATATGCTGCAACTTTTTTTCCTAAATTAGGCATACCTCAATTCCTCAAATCAAAGTAGCATATATATCAACTTAATTCATATTTTTTAGTTATTTGTATATAGTTCTTACGATCATTTTGTAAGTGTTGATGTATCTTATTAATAAATATTTTCCTCTAGCTTGATATATCCATAGAGTTTAAACTTTCTTTGAAATTTGTCAATCATTTTCATGACTAAACGCTCAATATTTGTAGTATATCATATGTATTTTCATTTATCTCTTCTTTCTTTATTTTATCACGTGTTAAATTTTCCTTTCTATACATATCTTTACGCTTTATAGACATGATCACATATCCAATTTGTTATACTTCAATTTTCTACCACTATCCACTCTGAGCGCACCAATGTGGCTAATTTCTTCTCCACTCATGCCACTTTTCACATATTCACCAAAATTATAATTCAATATATACATAGATTCATAAATTGAAGACTTAAAGTATAATGCTGCCTAGGTGTAATCCTAGGAGAACTTTGAGTCTATTTGTCCATTATGAAGTAACCTTTTAAATGCCGGTCTCTGTCAAAGTTTAGTCATGGTCCGTCGGTTATTGTTAGAGATTTTAATGTCATTGGTCATTTTATGTAACTAAAATAAACAAGAGTGCTAATAAAAATTTAAACTATGAATTGAAATGATACAAGTAGGGTTAAGTTAGTGTGGAGTGCACTTGATTTGTATGTAAGACTGGTTCTAATAAATATTCAAGTATAAAAAAGATTATTTTATAGTTATAACTTCAATTTTAACTAGGTTTTCCCAACCCTTGCGTTGCGCAAGAATTCCATCATGATCCCAAATATCAAAAGGCAGGGCAAGTTGTCACATTCCAACGGAAGCGTGAAATGCGTTAGATTTGACTCGCTTGTTCAGAACGCATTGATCAGAAAATAAACAAGCAACACGTAAAAATCATATTACATTAACATAATTCATACGTTATACCAAATCGGGTTACATTAATATTAGTATTCAAAATTTAATATAACTCTATTGCAAAAATATATTAATCTAGCTGCTACATCTTCAGAAACGATGGAAGTGAGCATCCACCGATATGCTAAGATCGTACAAATTAACAGTTAGACTTACACAGACTTTTTCTACAACTTCAACCTCAGCTATTATAGACATCAAATGAGAACATAATGCTTGTTAGACGTGATTATTTCCTGAAATAGCATACAAAAAACAATCAATATAAAGTTGGTGAGATCATAGGTTTAACTTTAAAACAAAATTTCATATATTGATGCATCATAGATAAGTTTACAACCAAAACTACTTATAACAGGTGATTCATAAGTGTCACAATATAAATCACAAAATCGGATAATATAACATCACAACACTCATCCTGTATTTTCCTAAGTAGCGTTACCTATATTATCCAACGGTTTCACATCCGAATTAATGATTGTAACAAAAATGACAGTAAATCTAAAAAATCTTATATATATGCATCAATCTTAAATCAGTATGTTTTCTCCCATAAACTTATAAATACAAAATGGGACTATGAGTCCACCAGCAGGTAACCTATAAAAGTATTTATAGATTCGAAATAAATATATTTTATTTAAAATCTTCAGCAACTCAGATTACAAAAATCTAAACAGAAGTTATAGTTATCCATATGTCACAGAATTTTTACAGCAGAAGCATATAAATTTTTTTCTTAACTTGTTAAAGTTTCATATATCAACTAGTTACAGATTATTTTCATGAATTTTTACAATAATTGAATAAAATAGAAAAAATACCTATGGGTTCTTAAAACTCACCAAAATTTATCAAAAAGTATGTTTGAAAATCCATTTTATCTCATAAATTCCTGGGAAACTAATTCATGACAAAACTTTTTTTATGATCTTTACCATTTTATAAATAATTAGTAAAAATAGTAAAGCATCTCTAAAAATTCCCAACTTTATGCAGATTGTCCTAATCGAGATATAACATTATGTGTAAAATTTCATGATTTGTTTTATTGTTAAATAGTTTTCCTGAAATTTGAATTACAGATTCTTCTAAAATATGTATCTCGGGCATAACTATTAATTAAATCATGAAATTTGTTCTATAAGTTCTATAAGAAATATGGATCATCATATAATTTTTCAGTTTTTTATCAGGTTTGGTTCTTTCATATGATAATTTCCTTTTATTACTTTGAATAATTTATATAAATTAATCTACTTATCATTGTTACACCAAAATTTACAGAATGCTATTTCTAATATTTTCTAATACGTTCCTAATTTTATTCCCATAATTATATTCATTTAAATATTTTATCCGATTCATCAAGAAAATCTATGTTTTAACCTTTTTATTTTTGTATTTGATCCTTGATTCTCATAACACCTTCAAACTTTCTGTTTTCGAATCCTTTCATACTGATTTTTGATAAAAATCAAGTGTTTATGAGTTTTTGCAAAGAACCTTAATGATTTAGCTAAAGGGTTCATCATATGTGTTTGTTAAACACATATATAATTTGTTAGTTATAGATTTGAGGATCATACCTTGTTGGATGAATGAAATCTTAAGGGAATTGTTTGGTTAGACTCTTGATTATCCGCTTGGGATTCTTGTTTAAAGATTGATCATAAGCTTGGGAAAGTAACTTGGCCCATGTTGTTCTTGAGGTTGTTAGTGATCAAGAGATGGTGATGAGGTGAGAACCAAAAGTATGAGGGTGGTGATGGATTGAAAACCAAGAGCGGGAGAGGAGGTTGGAACCAAGAGTGATGGTTGCGGAGGAGGTGGTTTGTGGTGGGTTACGGTTGTGGTAGTGAGGTTCCATCGACCGAGAGATAGGAAGATCATCTTGATTTCATCATTACTCATAACTCAAAGTAGTGAGGTGTCGAGTTCTAAAGGGTGACAAGTGTCATAATTACAAAGGTGATAGATGGCTAGTTTGCAAGCTCTATTGGTTTGTGATTTGTTTAAGAAGAAAGTTTAGACTATCCACAACGCAAGCAAAAATAACCACGCCCTTCGCCGCTAATCGGACAGACAGGGTTGTTGCCTGTCATCCATATCTGCCCGTCGACCTTCTCTAAGGGCGCCCCAAGGATGGCTCAAGTGAGGCCTACTTGATTAATATATGTGTTGGTTTGTGTTTTTATGGGGTTTTAGTGGGTGTTTGTGGGAATGATGGGTATGATGTAGTGTTAGGGGTAAAATGTGTTTGTGAGAATAATGGATGGGAGTGAGTGAAAAGCTGACGATGATTGTTTGTTGAAAGGGCAGGTTGTAGCATTGCGGACATTCTTAGGTGATTTAATAAACAGAGACGAGCCCATTTTCTTACGGATTGGTTTTATCAATTCTCGAGTAGTCGTATTTTGACTTGATGTTAGAACTACACAATTAAGTGTCCTGAAAAGTTTTCACTTAGGAAACTAAAATTAGATTCGTGAGCATCTCATGGCAAAACAAATAACATAAGTTGTATAAGAGGCAATATGTTACAGAAGGTATCATATGCATGTTGAATTGTTTTGATATACTCTATGAGTTATTTGATTTTTTATATATTGTCATAATCAAAATTGTTTTGATGGATTATCCCATATTACAATTTACGAAACCCGGGCAATTAGGGTCGAATTGATAATCAAAGAAAGTGATTTCATCATTATATATCAAAGTGTTCAAAATCAAAGAAAGTGATTTCATCATTATATATCAAAGTGTTCAGTTTTTGAATATTATCTTATTATTTATTTCTACCCTTAGATTCAAACACTTAAAACTGTTTATGTGTTGTGGTATTTTCAAATTAAGAAATCAAGAAAAAGACAACATCGATTAAGAGGGATGAAGAAGTCTTCCTTATAATATGGTGGAAACATGCTCTTACTATACATATTTTTTCTGAGCAAATAACTTGTCAGATGAAAACAAAACCACGAGTTGACAACCTTCAATGGCAACACAGTCAATATTTTGAAATTATATACTTGAATTTTTTATAGATGTAGTGTCTGCTCTTCATGTTTATAGGATATATGTATGTATATACTTTAAATTTAACGGAATTTGTGCTAACATGGTTATGAAATCCAATAAACTCAGTTGAAAACTCATGAATACGAGTCCATAACATTCCAGATACGTAGATTGAAGAAACAAAGACAAATAGTATTATAACTCAATCATAGCCAGAACCCTAATTAATCATTAACAATTTCCCGGGGCCCCTATATTTTGACGACCTAAAGCTGGGTTTTTTTCTAAAGAGTCTAGACGCCATGTGTGTTAGTGTTATAACAGCTAATTGCGAGTCTTTGCAATTTCCGATATGAGAGAGTGCTTGCTCTTGTTCGATAGTGTTCACAACTTTTTGGATGACATAACATTTACCAACTTTAAGATGTTGATTAATTTTACAACCTACACTTGTCTCTAATTCATAAGATCACTCAAAGCAAAACAACCGATGGATGAGTTTGAGCCACTCATTAACTTCATTCAGTTATGAAGTTCTTATTTGTTTTTGCTTTGCTTTATCAACAGAATCCAAACAAAACATCATTCTCTGAAGACACCCAAAAACACACACTCAAGACAAATGCTAAAGCCTTCAATACTTCCAAATGTTTGGAACAAAATCAACGACTACATAAAGTCAAGATCGATGGCTGACCCACAAAACCTCCTGCTAACATTTGGGTAGAAAAATTTGGACCAAAGGCACCACACATTAACCA
Organism: Flaveria trinervia; assembly: GCA_025506515.1. Taxonomy (NCBI): domain Eukaryota; kingdom Viridiplantae; phylum Streptophyta; class Magnoliopsida; order Asterales; family Asteraceae; genus Flaveria; species Flaveria trinervia. The sequence continues at coordinate 2,872,178 of CM046446.1, forward strand.
TCATATTATAACATATCACTCAAAATCCCAAGTGGGTCCACTGTGTGTGTTGATTGTGTGTTAAGCTTTCACCTAAAGAACTACACAAAGCATCAACTTTTCCTTATAAAGTAAGTTTTCAGTGTGGTTCATTGACTCATATTTATGGTTTCATCTGTTGAATGTTCTAATTCACATCTCTATCAATTAACATCATCTTATTGTCTCTTTTAGTTGTTTTAATTTGTGGGTTAACCATTAATTGATTTGTGGGTTAATTAATTAGTTATTGTTTGATTTGTGAATTAATCATTGTTTGATTGGTTAATTATAGCTAGATATGATTATTGATCTATCTTTTTTGGGAACGGGTTTTATTTGTTCAACTACAATGCGATAGAAATAGGAATGCATATTTTTTTTACGTAGAATGAGTTTCTTGTTAATCCATGGCTGCAACAATTAGAAATGTTTGTTATAAATGTTGATTCATGTAGTTTCTATTATTTTAAATAAGATGGTGACAATATTAGTTTGTGTTTTAGATGGATCATTCATACGGTTTTTATTAAAGGGTACAATATAGCAAACGGATATCGAAGCTCAAACTTAATTAGTTCAATTGATCAGTTGGGTTAGATTTTTACTGGACAATATTATTTTTGGTTAAACTGGGCCATGAAATAGTTGATAAAGTGGGCTGAAATTGGGCTGTTATGAGGCCTTTGCACAAGGAGTCGACTATAAATTAAGAAAAAGAAAGGGAGTTGGAGTTTGAGGACACCAAAAATATTTGAATCTAAAACAGAATTTGAAATATTCAAAACTTTAAAATTTAAATATCTAAAATTTTGGATTTAGATAGTGATTTTGAAAATTTTAGATATTTGGATATCAAAAGTTCAATATTACTTAGAAATTTCGGATATTTTCATATATTTTGAATATTTTAATAAAAACTGTGGATATCCGAAAAAATTCCAACAAAAATATTATATTATTATATAATTTATTAAATAACACAATTTTTAAAATTTAGATAGTGAAATCTATTATCCGAAATTTTTCGATATCCGAATTTGAATACCCATAGAACCAAGAACTACAAAAGACAGTTCTGATCGGGTGGTGAAAGTTCGACATATAAAGGCTTTATTTTCATGTTTACGTGTCAAATTATGAGAAATAAAGTTACTTTTGGAATATTATTGTTTTTGTAGGATAAATGTGAAGAATTCGAAGAAGTTGGAAGAAACGGGGCATAACTCGAGGTTGGGAAGAATGTTACGGGGCCCACAATCTATCAACGTTAGTATCTCGAAAAGTTACACATACAAATCAACTTTGTGCAGGGGGTGGCGCCATCGACGCCGCCGGTGTCAGTAAACCCAAAACCTGGTGACTGACGCTTACCTCTGACGCCTAGCTTTATGCCAAACTTAAGCCACCGACGTCACTCTTGGCGCCACCGACGCTGAAAGCCGCATTTTAGTGGGTTTTGACGTAATTTGAAAGGTTTTAAAGAGGGATTAACCCTACAACGAAAAATAAACTTCTAAAAATTAATCTTGGACGAAAAGCAAATAATTTTCATCATTCCAAAGGCCTTCTAGCATAAAGATCATCCAAATAAACATGCTTAATCTCATTTGCTTTGAAGATTTAATGTTGATGCAAGGCTGAATCAATTGTAATTTACTTTGGGGGATGGGTTTGTGCAAGTTTTCGTTTTCTTAGTTTGTAAATTAAATTTAAGATTAGATCTTGAACCTTTTAAGTTCTTATGGATTCAATTCATGATTTAGTTATTTACACGATTTGATTATTTAAACGATTTGATTACGTTCAAACCTAATTTTATTTTTTTATAACTGTTGTTTCCTTTAATCATTGTGTGATTGATTATAAGAATTAGTAAAAAAACGATTCCAGGCTTCCCTATTATGTGATAGAGCCTTCGACCTGTTTGAAACCCATGAAAACACCATCTCTTTGATTCCCTGAAAAACTGTTGTGTACAAATGGGAATTAGAAGTTGTGTACAAATGGGAATTAGAAGGGCAGTCTTTTTGATATCGACCATGTATTTGGCTGATTTTGAGAAAGAATGAACTAATTACTATCAAAGACCAGACGAAGGAGAACTGAAGAAGTTTTTAATTAGTAACAAGGCCATTAGAAATTATAATTATGTTAAGTATACTAAGTTTACTAATATTTACAAAAAATATGTTAATATAAATATAGATCAAAAGAATATGTTCACATACAAAAATATTTCAAAACTTAATATTAATTATATAATATTATGAATGTAGTAATCATTTAATTATCATCTTCCAACGTATCTCCATGAAAAAGAATAAAAATCCAACAAAAATCAACGAAGATCGGTGAACAATAATGAAAATTTGAGTTGGGCAGAGTAGGACAAGTAGGGACGAGTTAGACGGAGTAGGGTCGAGTTGCACCGAGTAGGACCGAGTTGCACTTAGTTTGACCGATTTGAGTAATGTTGACCAAGTGGATGAAAAGCGTATCGACACCTTACCGAGTACCTAGTACTCGCCGAGTACTCGGCCGCTTAGGCCGAGTTTTACGTACAACACTGGTTTCAAGTGCTTTCCAATGTCAGTCTTGGTCAAAATCGGGATCATGCGAGGCTAAACAATCGGTGATCACATATATTCACAAGATCACTCTTGTGATTATTGGATCGATGTATATGTCAAAAACAATGATGTTAAATTTGAATATGAACATGCAGATTGTGTAATATGTATTTGAAAAAGCAAAAAAGAATTTTTATATTCATGTTTCAGTCCATATTATCATATATCTTGTGAGTGTTTACAAGGGTAGCGCTCTAGTCGTCGCTAGAGATGTATGAATTAAATTTGATCTAACAATCACAATGAAATATAAGGTTTGAATTAAGTATATGTATTTAATATTAGAAAAAAAACCCTGCTAGACATAAACATGTTTTGTAGTCATTTTTGTTGTGAATAGTGAATACCTTGGTATGTTTATTAATGAGTTGTTTGACATATTAACCGTTGTGAGTACACATAGTCATAAATTTCATCATGAGTTAATTTAGCTAGGGGAAAAAAAGGAGGTTCATACAATCATACGGCATTTGATGGTGTTGTTGCAGGGTTTGTAGGTACAAAGTAATTAACATAGAAAATAACATGCATTTTAATGAGAATTTAATAATAAGTTAGATAAGTTTCGCCTATGATTATCATGTTATGTTTCATGCATTACTTGATTATTATTTCTTTAAAATCATAGCAACACAAGCTTAGGACCAAAACCAGTTTCCACATTTTGCCTTAACATACATGTGCATATGTAAAATAACATGTACATCTGAATTTTGCAGATGAAGTAAGATAGATTCTTTCTGGGTCATTCAATCAGTCAAAGAAGCATCATAATTAAGTTGTCATCCTCATAACACTACCTAAGGCTAATTGATTGTCTTTGAATGTGCTATAAATAATTGTACTAATCTTACCTCTCCTAGACTAGCCACACCTCTACACCTATCGACTTAATGTCCTCTTTAATCTCCACCACTACACACCAATTATTATCAAGCACATGAACTATTACTACATTGCTTCCCTAAATCTATCCATTTTCCAACCAATGAAAATATCATACATTCAAAAATAAAAATCACCCCTTAGTTTTTCCAACACCGTATCTTAAGTTCTACGAAGAAAAAAAAACACGAACACACCTCCTCTATCTCATATTCTCTTTCTCTAACTTTGAGTATGGAATACATTTTTTCGTCAAACGAAAACCAGACGATGTTACACCCTTCAAATAACGAATCCAATCACGAAAATCTTGATTCAAACCATGAAGAAGATGCACCTTTATTTGGTCAGTTTTCATCTCCTTACCTTGATGAAATACTGCACAGCCACCAGCAGCATATAGTTAATAGCACCGCGGAAAGGCCACCATCGCCTTCAAAACCTAAACGCGTAAGGAAGCCAAGAGGCGTGGGTAAGAAAGACAGGCATAGCAAGATTCATACAGCTCAGGGCCTTAGAGACAGAAGAATGAGGTTATCTCTCCATATCGCTCGCAAGTTTTTTGGTCTTCAAGATATGCTAGGGTTTGATAAAGCAAGTAAAACAATTGAGTGGCTCTTTAGCAAGTCCAAAAAGCTATAGATGAAGTCACTGAAGGTGTTAAATCACAAAACACTACACAAAGTGGTTGCAAAGAGATCAACACCGAGAGCTGCGAATCACCGTTATCCAATTGTGAAGTTGATTCGGGGATCGAGTTTGATGCAAATTCAAACAAAGGTAAACAATTGAAGGCTCATGATCATGAGATCAACGATAGCTGGAGCTCGAAAAACACTACGAAAGCCGATATGTTGGCAAGAGAATTGAGGGGCAAAGCAAGAGCAAGAGCTAGAGAAAGAACAAGAGAAAGAATGCTGATCAACAATCCTGAGAAATCAAAGGAGATTTTTGGAACAAACCCTAATAATGATTTTGATCAACTGCAGTTAGGGTTTCCTGAAAACCCTAATAATCAATACATCCAAGAATCATCAAATTGTCCCCATGAGTATTATTCTGGTATGTATCACTTCTTTGATCACCCACAGTTGAATGATCATATCGCGCCAAAAACCGAACATTATTCGGGCGCTGCTGCTGCAGCAAGTTCATCAACATATTTTGCAAATCCACCAGCTGGTTGGTTGAATTCAAGCAATACATTCTTAGGTTTTCTTGGAGGTTTGGATTCTGAGAATTTCACAGAAAGCTATGGACTTTTGCCTAATCTTGCTCCATTGACAGGTGATAATATTCATGATCAACAAAACTTAAGTTCGGTTCTTATCCCACCGTCTAATCTTTTGCATTTCCAAACTCAAAACCTAAGAGATTAACAAGGTTTTCCTGGGGCAATATCTGTAATGTATTTCAAATTTAAGCAATCGATTGTTGTTTTTCCATCGTCTTTCTATATTTTCTTTGCATGATATGGATAGGAATAAATGGATACTATCACATCACGTATCAAAAATTTTGCGAGCTACTTGTCAAATTCAGTAGACAAAATAGCTGATTATGAAATGTATTTGTTTTTTGTAATAAGTTATTTGAACAATGTGATATCATGAAGCTATATGGATCAAAATTCTTTAGGTTTATTAAAGTTTCTTTAATGTTATAAGCAGCTGAACTAATTAGAGTATAGTTAGGTAGATTGTACAATTTGGTTTAGCTGTGCATACTGCATACTGCATGCATGAATGTGCATAGCATATTAAGACAGTGTTACCATTATAATGATACATGATCATCACTGAATGCAAGATAGACCAATTGTAGCCATAGGATCTGCAGACCTTACAAGCTGGTTCAATTCTTCCTGGAGAGTAATCAAATTCATTAATTAGCATTATGAGCCAATTAACTACACATATAAAGATGTTTTAATGTTTAATGTTCTTATATATGACAAATGTTGGTTGAGGTGTTTCTCTATTATGATGCTTTGATTGCTAGCTACCTTCTCTACCTTATTGTTCTACCTTGTATTATTGTTTCCAGAATGAATAATGGTAGAGTAGTTGTCGATATGTCATATTATGACGTAATTGCAACCTGTAGAAAATTAACTTATAGTTCTTATAACCTTAATGGATGCATTACAAAAGTTCATAAATTTAAAAATGATGAACAATCTAAACGTACCGTGCGTATAGATTAGAAAACTAGTGTATTCAGTGAAATTAAAGGAGGATTATTTGAATTTCACTGAAAGTAAGTTTAGTGTTCAATTTTGTGCAAAGCAAATATAAATATAAACTAGTATATAAACCCAAAGAATCCTGATGAAGCAGTGATTACCAAGTAGCAAACAACTATAGTTATACTAGACCAATAACAAATGAACAATCGTGAAGCAATTAGTACGTGAAGTGTACATATATATATATATATAGGGAGGAATCAAATGAGAAGTAGTTTTTTATGAAAACTTTAAGAACCAATCTCAACCACTAGTTCTCAATGGCAAAATTGTAATTAACAAAAACATATTTAAAAAATTTATAAATCAAAAAAAACATAAAAATAAAAAAATAAAAACATAAAAATGTTCCCCAACTTTCCCTCTTTCATAAAAAAATATAAAAAAAACTTATAAAAAAATTCCCGTTTTTTTAACGAAATTCGTTTTACACATGTGTAATATCGGATTTACACATATGTAAATCCAGTACTACACAAGCGTATAACTAGATTTACACATATGTAAACAACGGATGTACGATTTTTAGAAAAGTACATCAATATGGTAGGCGTTGGAAAGATAAAAAATACTGAATTTTATGATGAATTTTTTTTTAAAAATGATGTCGTGAAAAAAAGTTACGAACATTTAAAAAAAAGGGAAATGACATGTGATTTGCATGTGATAGAAAATAAGTGGCTGAGATTGGAGCCTAAAGTTCTCACAAAAAAAATGATTCTCATTTGAACCCTCCCCTATATATATAAATATATATACATATATATATATATATACACATATATACATATTATATATATATAGGGAGGAATCAAATGAGAAGTAGTTTTTTATGAAAACTTTAAGAACCAATCTCAACCACTAGTTCTCAATGGCAAAATTGTAATTAACAAAAACATATTTAAAAAATTTATAAATCAAAAAATAACATAAAAATAAAAAAATAAAAACATAAAAATGTTCCCCAACTTTCCCTCTTTCATAAAAAAATATAAAAAAAACTTATAAAAAAATTCCCGTTTTTTTAACGAAATTCGTTTTACACATGTGTAATATCGGATTTACACATATGTAAATCCAGTACTACACAAGCGTATAACTAGATTTACACATATGTAAACAACGGATGTACGATTTTTAGAAAAGTACATCAATATGGTAGGCGTTGGAAAGATAAAAAATACTGAATTTTATGATGAATTTTTTTTTAAAAATGATGTCGTGAAAAAAAGTTACGAACATTTAAAAAAAAGGGAAATGACATGTGATTTGCATGTGATAGAAAATAAGTGGCTGAGATTGGAGCCTAAAGTTCTCACAAAAAAAATGATTCTCATTTGAACCCTCCCCTATATATATATAAATATATATACATATATATATATATATATATATACATATATATAATATATATATATATATATATATATATATTAGGTTAGTACCTCGTGTATTACATTGGTCAAATAAATAAAATATTAAATACTTATTAATAAAATTAATGAATTATAAAACGATATCTTGATATAAGATGTAACTGACATTATGCAGGAGTGATAAGATGATAATTTTATTTTTTAAACTTTTGTTTAATTTTTTTGTTTTTTTCAAAAAAATCGCTTTTGATATAAGATATAACTGACAAATTTAAAAAAAAATAGTTTTTTTAAAAGTGTTATTTTAATAATTCATTTATTATAACTTTGAAATTTACTATTTTTGTTTCAAAAGAATTTTATTTTTTAAAAGCTACATGTTTTAAAATATATATTGTGTTTTTAAAAGTTTGATAATTTTTGAAAAAAATTCTTATTTTATAAAAATTATTTATTTTTTATAAATTGTATTTGTAGAAAGATTTCTTTTTAAAAATATATAAATTTATAATATAAAATATATTTAATTATATCATTTGTAGTTAATGTGTTATTTATTAGCAGAGAGAAACGAAAAAATAACATTTAAGTGGTCTAAAATTATTGACATGTAGCATAAAAAATATTTTTTATTAGTATTGATAAATACCGAACATATAAAAATTAAAAGTGAGGAATTGGAAACAAATTAAATATGGTATTATAGCAGATCATTGACAATACCAAAAAAAACAATACACATTCCGTAAACAAAATTCGATCTTAGCTATGGGGTTACTTGTCCAGATAGCCAAAAAAGTCGATAAAAAATTTATGAAAATTCATACAATGATTTACGGTATATCAAAAGCTTTATAATTCAAATTTTGATTTGTACAGTTTATATTTATTTAGTATACTTTAATTAAGTTAATAATTTTGTAAAGCAGAAAAAACGTTGTTGTCTATCCGTCATTCCTAAAGGATCGTGTACCAGGAATATATTCATCAAAATCACATGAAAATTTGTTAGAAGTCTATGCCAACCTTTTTCATGTAAAAATTAAACAAAAATAATGCAATATGACTTTAATTAATAAGTACTAAGTAGGTACTTATTGAACATTTATTTTAACCATTTACTTTGAAGGAAATGATGTGAACAGAATTAAAGTATGCATGTTTATTAAAAAAGAAAAAAGTTTAGTATAAGGATCATGTATCCTAAGGTTTAATGGTAAAGACAACGGAGTTAGTGGTGATTTTTTTAAAAATGTTTTTAAAACCGGATCGGACGTCGAACCTACGTTTTACTGGTTTGGTGGTCGGACCGGTCGGACCGGATTTAACTATATTTTAATTATATTTATATATGTAGTTAAATATAAATAATTTATATATGATTTAGATATATATTTTATAGTTATATATAAAACTTAACTATATTTGTATATCCAACACACTAATTTATGGTTAACATCCCATTTTTACCTGTTAAAAAAAATTCAAAAACCGGTCCGAACCGGTCCAGTTTCCCGGTCCGACCACCGGTTCGGGAAGAACTCGCCGGGTCGACCCCTAAAAAACGATTCGTAGCGAACCGTATCGACCACCAGACCGATCCCTGGTCGGACCGGCCGGTCCGATCCAGTCGCGAAAACCATGTTTTTTTAGTGAACGGCCAACGAATACTTTAAGCCCGATCACCCGAGTAAACTTATTGTCAAAGGCCATCATGCCACGAATACAAAGAGCGCTAGTGACCCGACTTGCCTACCATTTCAGGAAAACTTCCACCCAAGCTAGACTGACTGTGGTAAAACCACTGACTCACTTGTAGCATATTGTATCAAGTGGGACTCAAACATATGACATCCACTTTAAAATGAAATAAGACACCTTCTCCCAAACCAATTGATTTAATACTCATTGGCGGTGATGTTTTTCTTAAGATTGAAAGCTCGAACTCCATTTGTGATTTATTAGCGCAAATTAGTTGTAATGTGAATTTGGTGTGTGAGAGTTTTGCGTTAAAAAAATTAATCATAAGGTTAATATTGCTCAACCTTTACAACCATTTAAATCAACTAAGGGGCTGTTTGATTGTGTTGACTCAGTATGAGCTGACCGAGTTAGAAGCTAACCCAGTCAGAAGTTCTGACTGAGCTTACATCTGACTGAAACTTGGCTGTTTGATCATAACAACAAAGCTGACACAGTCATAAGATCGTAACAACAAAGATGGCGGGAAGGGCGTCGGTGAACGGCAGGAGGAAACACGGCAGGAGGGAAACCGGCGGGGTAGGGGGTGGGGAGGGCGGCGGAGGGGAGGCAGCAGCCGGCTGGAGGGAGTGCGACGGGGGGAGGGGTGGTGAGGGCGGCGGTGAATGGCGGGAGGAAAGGCGGAAGGAGGAAACCGGCGGGGGCGAGGGGGATGGCGGCGGATGGGAGGCAGCAGCCGACTGGGAGTGCGCCGGATGGGAGTGTGAAGGGGGGAGGGGGGAGGGGGGAGGCAGCCGATTGTGGAGAAGAGATGTTCGGGTCAGATATGTTAAAATAAAGGACTGGGTCAGACCAATTTTCCGGGTCAAATGTCCCGGTCAGCTGCAACAAACGCACTGACTGGCTGATCGGGTCAGCCAATCAGTGGTCAAACGTGTGATCAGACCAATCAAACAGGACCTAAGTTAGATATTGTTTAATGCTTTACAAATTTAATAGTTCATAGATTAACATCCAATGATAGCTTTTTCTCTTTATTCCCTTCTTAATTAAAATGTCAGTCATATAGTTCCTAAACTTATCACGTCACTACAAGCCTCTTTATTCGCTTGATTATACTTCTTGTCATTCGCAATCCGTTTCAATACATATAACTCACTAACATCATTAAATAGTTTCTCTTAATTACAATGACATTTTTAAACTTTTATTAATAAAAGCTGATAATGTAAATTTTCAAACTTTTTTTTACCGGCACATATATCTCACACTCCCTCTCTTCTTTCAACCGCTTCTCTCTCCCACAACAACCCTAGATCAACCACCAACCACCACACCACCAGATATCACCACCACCACACAACCACCAACGCCACACACCTAACAACACCACACAACCAAAGCCTTCACACATCCACCACCACAACGCTAGACAACCACGACATAGTCCCCACCACTACACAATCGCCATCATTGTCTTCCCCTTGAACCACCATCGGTGTCCCCCTTGAACCACCACCATCGTCCCCCTTGAACCATCACTTTGACATCACCCCTTCCCCATTACCAACTTTGTTGCCATTGCCACCCGGAGCATCTCCAACACCACCATTGTCATCTTCATTACTCTTATCGCCACCATTATCATCTCTCACCACTAACCCTCAATTAAAATCCCAAGTAAAACCACTTGAAGCACTACATCAAAAGTAGATCGAAGAAGATGAAAGGGGAGATGTTTGTTTAGATCCGTGCTAAGTGTTAAATGGTGGTAATGATGGTGATGGTGGTCGATTTAGGGTTCGATAGTGGTGAGCGATGGTGATAGTGGTCGATTTAATATTAAATGGCGGTGAACAATGATGATGATGGTCGGCATCGCGTGTAGGGGTGGAGGTTTGAAGGAATGTCTGGCCGAAGATGAAGATGCTCATGGTGGTCGTCGGACAGGAGGTAACATGATGGCAGTGCTGAAAATGAGCCTTTTAGCAATGTTTTCAGAACCAGATCGGACGTCGAACCGAACATCAATTACTAGTTTGGTGATTGGATCAGATTTAAGAACCGGATGACGTAATAATTATATATATATATATATATATATATATATATATATATTATACATAGTTCTATATATAATTAAATATAACTAATTTATATGTATTTCATAGTTATATATAAAACTAAACTATATTTGTATATTCAACACACTAATTTATGGTTCAATACATATAATTAACATGTTTTTTTGTTTTTTAATGTAATATCATATGTTAAAAATTCCGACCCCACGTCTTCTCCACTTTTATATTTTTGATATAAGAAAATTTGATCATGATTTGATTTGATGGTTTAATGGTCTAATTTGAGGAATATATGGACGAGCGACCAGAGCAAAACACTTTTAAAATTTTATACTATTTTGTGATATTATTTCTATATTTTAAGATACATTCTTGCTCTTGAAAATGTATAGAATCATAGACGGATGAAAAGATATATATTTCATGACAAATAAGGATAAATTCATAGAAAGTTTAATCAAAACATATCTTTTAATTATAACTAGTGAGAAGCAAGTGCGGTGCCGCAGGCTAAACAATGTATAAGCATTAAGTATAATTTAAATAAAGATGGTTTAAAAACATATACTTGGAAAATGTAGTTAATATATACGAATTATATGTAAGCACAAATTCAAAAGCTGACCTTATAAAATATAATTAAAATACACTTTAGAGTGAATGTACCAAGAAGCCGATGCTATGCAACAGGATAACTAATATTGCATCTAGCCCAACATGTGCAAGACCACTGCTATTAATATGCATAATTAACTTTATGTCAATAATTAGATAAAGATTAATAAATACAAAAAATTATTTTTGTAGAACTGTTGTCATTAAACACTACTTTTTAAAATATCAAAACAAACACTTGACAGTGTAAAAACTATGGAATTAGATATACGAAACACCTGAAACATCAAGAATCAATTCAAGCCAAATATCACGATCCATTTCATAAGCATATCGAGGTACCCATGCTTTATCTTTGAAAGAGAAGACATCAGCCAAAACATTTGGATGTCCTGTATTAAAAAACAAATTTCTGAGAAATGATTATTATAATTCTTCAAGAAAAAACGATCCTACATCATCACCTGTACAACCAATTAATTTGATAATGAGAATTTTATAATTTGGTTTAGGACTGAGGAAATCATTTCAAAGTTAATCTAAAATTTTCTTTGAATGTTTTTTTCAACACACTCACGAAAGATCTCATTTTTTGATTTGCTCCCGATTAGAGTGCATCAAATATTAAGATTTCAAATTTTTTTTTTGTTAATAGCAATAATGCGACTCGTCAAATTATTTATACAAATGAGTCGATTCCATTCGAGTAGCTTAACCCTCGAATTCACTAATTGTAGTTTTAATGTATAGTCACTTCTAGCGGGTTCCTTTTTGGTCCAATGTGAATTTTTCTGTTGTCATGGTTTCCTGCATATGAACATACACAGAAAGAAGAAAAGTTCATATACATAGCACTATGTACTACATGGGTCAGGCTACCGGATAAAACACTGAAACAAGTTTTGAAAAGTAATTTCTTCTAACAGATAACAACGATGTTAACTACTACAATCAAACACCTTTAATTATGTTCTTGCTTTTATAAAACAATTGTACTTATGGAATAGTAGAAAAACATTTTATGTGATTCTTAGAAAAATAAAAGATTCTTAATCCGAACATAAACTATAATATATACTTTTGTGAATCCATCAACCATGCTTTTTAAAGTATATCATATGTATGATGCTAGATTAGTATCATATGTATCACACGAGATAAGTAAATAAAATACTAAATAATTATTAACAAAAAATTATTAATTATAAAACCATATTTTAAGATAAGAGATGATTAAAATTACATATAAGTAATGACTATAAGTAATAAACCAATAATATAATTTCTTTTAAATTTTTGTATTTTAGTTTTTTATCAAAAATTTGAAACATTTTTTTTAAATCAAACTGTTTTAAGAAAATACCATTTTATAACAAAAAATTCTTATTATAACTCCGAATTTTAATTATTATGGTTAATAAAAATTTACTTTCTAAATACACTTCTTTTAACATATCTTGTATTTTTTAAAATGTTTGACATTTTAGAAAAAATACTTATGTTATACAAAAAATGTTTCTATTGATATTACATTTATAAAAAGACTTTTTCTTAATTTATTAAAGAAAGTATTTTAATCTAAACAAATTTAATAATATAATTAGTAGTTAATGTAAATATTAATAGAAGAGAAAAACAGAAAAATTATATTTAAAATGTTTAAAATTATAACAATTGACAATTCAAAATTTTTATTTTATTATGATACATAGATTCTAATTAACACATTAACCTTATATCAAATACCAAAATTTAGCTACAGTGCTAGCTGCCACGTGACAATTGGCCATGGTTGGCTCTACACCTAAAGCTAATAGTACAGCTCGGCAATTATTCATATCAACTTACGTTGTATTAGTTACTATCTTCTGTTGCATCAAATGGTTAGCGTACACGTATTAACATGTTTCATTATAGTAATAAAAATGCTAGACAAGTGAAAGAGATGAGAGAAAGTGAAGCTTTTTATTTCGCCCATGAATAAAGAGATAAGAAAGATCAAGATTGCTCATGTAACTCGCAAACAAATAACATATTTCCTGAAGTATAGACAAAGTATTTTCTTAATCTCCATATTTTGATGTTTGATCCTGTTGATTTGGATGAAACAAATAACGTATTTGTAAAAGGTTGATCTTGTTGATTTGGATGAGACAATACACACTATAGTGATTATAAATCAAATCAAACTTTTATTTATTGAAGTATAGACAAAGTATTTTTTTAATCTCCATGATTTGATGTCTGATCGATCTTTATTTACTTATGTTTATCGAAAGAGTGTTGTATATGCCACATTTACATCCATCACTTTCATATTCATTTTTTTTAGTTATGAGCTCAAACACTCACCTATCCACCTTTAAATTACATCCAATGTTAACGATGAGACATGAACTCTTATTGCTTGAGAGGCATACCACTAACACCATGGTATCACTCAAGAGTATTTTATAGTCACATTTACATGCACTTTCATATTCACATTCACATCCACAAATATTTACGAGTATCAACAAGTGAACATCATATGTGCAAAATTTAGAAAGAAAAAGGAAACAGCCAAAATTGTCATAATAAGTTGAAGTTAATTCATTTATGAAAATTAAATTGATAATCAATGTACCGAAAGTCTCTGCGGATGAATTGTTATTTGGTCAAAGATGCTCATTAAATCGATATTAAAAAGAGAGACGGAAATAATAAATATATCGATCACCAATTGATTGACCACAATTTTATCCATGTAATCTTTGTTATCCTACTAAAACCACATACACCACCATCACCAAGTTCTGTCTCAAAAGCAAAATTTTAATGGTAGTTCAATAAAAATAAAAAGAGCAAGGTATAAATCATGTAAGTTATATTTCTTTCTATAACAATGTTTCCATTATTTTCTTACTCTAATAAAAAAATAAACATGTAAGTTATATTTCTCTATAACAATAATGTTCCATTATCACCGCATTCATTTTTATTAAACTTTTCTTACTTTTCTATTCTATTAAATAATTACATTAATTACTAATAATATTATTTGTTTTTATATTATAATTAGTTTTTTAATAAATTAAGAAAGATATATTTTTATTAATTTTATTTCCATAGATATAAGTTTTTATAAAAAGAATTTTTTTCTAAAAAATCGAACTATTTTAACGTAATATTTTAAATTTGAGTTTTCTAAAGTAATTTTTTTATAAAACAAAAATAATAAAAACAGGGAGTTATAGTAAGGCCATTTCTAGAAATGAATATTTTTAAAACGTTATTTTGAAACAAATGTTTAATTTCTTTTTGTAAAATCAAAAAAATTTAAAAAATTATATTATTACTTTATTAGTTATAGTTATTAATCATACGTAATTCCAATACTATAATGTGTTGTAAGTTATATTTCCCAATAACAATAATGCTTGCACTATTTAATGTATAATAAAGTAGCTGTTCATTTAGGAAACTTACACAAATAGCTTGATAAACATCTTTGTTGTTATTGAAACTAGGCATAATCCTATATTGATTGGTAATCAAGGGTGTATCTGTTATGCAAAGCACTTATATGCTCAATTCATGCCAATTCGACCGGTCTCAAGAATTTGCAAGAGGGTTTAGGTCCGGGGCAAGAATAAATGAATGTTCCTTTATAATACGATATATAAAGAATTTTAAATCGAATAACTTGTATATAAAAAAATTATAATACGACGATAATATTTATAACAATAAGTAAAACAAACTATTATAGCAAAATGATTTAATTTAGTTAATTAAGCGAATCGAGAGGCTCAAATGGAGTTTTTGGTATTAGTATATTAAATTAGGTTTAGATTAGGTGAATGTTATTGGCTATGTTATTTAAAATATTAATAGGCTCCTAGGTAAAGTTTAATGGGCTAAAATAATCACAATGTTATTGGAATTAGGGCTATTCCCGAACCGAATCGAACCGAACCGAATGCAGCTTCGCTCGAACTCGGTTCGGTTTCAAACTAAGCGGCTTGGTTCGGTTCAAATTTACAAATTCGAGCGCAAAATTCATGCTCGAACTCGGTTCGTTTTTAAACCGAGCGCTCGGTTTCGCTCGATTTTGCTTGGTTTTGTTTGGTTTTGTTTATAATTTAAAGCAAAACTAATAATTCATTCAAAAGTTTCAACTTTCAAGTTCTAATCGTTGTATCTTCACCAATGCTTGTGCAAATATTTTTTAAGAACCAAATTATTAAAAAAATCTAAGCTCAAGATATCGCGAGTAGAAACAACTGAACAATGTCGGGCTTCGAACAAGATCAGACTTCGCACTTCGGAGGTGGATTGTCGAAGGTGGAATGCGCAATGAGACTATTGCAGGTCGGATTGCCAAAGGTCGGGGTCGCATGTCAGAGTGCTAGAGGTCGGGGGATACATGTCCGAGTGCCGAAGGTCAGCGCCTCGACAGTCGGTAGGGAGGTGGGGGATACGGGGATGACTGGAAAGTGGTGATGGGTGGAATGATGAAAGTATTTTGAAATGTGAAGTGATGATTTGATTATATAATTAAAGCTTTACATTTAAGGTAGTTGATCTTTTGACTTATTAATTAAAATAGTGGTAAGCGGTAAATAACTAAATAGATTAACAAATATATAATATATAAAAACTAAACTAAAAAATAATTCGAGCGAAACCGAGCGAGCGACAAGTGAGCGTACCTTTGCTCGTGCTTGGTTCGTTTTCAAACCGAACCGAGTCGCTCGGTTCGTTTACAACCGAGCCAAAATTCAAACGAGCAAAAATCAGAGCTTTTTTTGAACGAGCTATTTGAACAGTCCTAATTGGAATTGTTAATGGATTTATTAATAGATTATATATATCTTTTAAACATAGATACATATATGTATATATAATATAAAAAAATTTAAAAATTTCGACCCTTAGGAGATCGGCCCCTAAGTAGTCCCCCACCGCAGCCCCCTCTTAGGGCCGCCCCTGTATGCCATTGTCATACACTATTAAGATTTCATAGATTGATTTAGAGGTGAGCAAAAAACCAAAATAACTAACGCAACCGAACCGATAAAACTGAAATCGTTAGAAAACCGACGGTTGTTTTGATGATTTTTTAAAAATCGAAATCATTTGTGTTCAACCCTCAACTCACAACTCCTCTCCTCTCCTCACTGCAGCCGTCTCCGGCCGCCCCATCTCCTCCCACTGGCCGGACCACCGACAGCCACCCTCCCCCCACTTGCGCCCACCCAGCTGTGCACATCCATCTTCGCCCACCCACCTGTGGCCGCCCACCTGTGACCGCCTCCCTGCAACCACCGTCGCCCCCATCGACCACCCAGTTGCGACCGCCCACCTGTGCCCGCCTCCCTGCTACCACCCCCATCGACCAACTAAAAATGAACAAATTAGTCTGATTTTAAAGCCAAGAAGGGAACTTTGGACCTACATTCCAAGATGTCAAGCTCAATCTTCTGAGTTGGAATGGTGGTTCCCAGTTATTAGACGATAGCTCGAGTCTTAACATGTTTGCATCTCCCCGAAAAGTTTCTAAACTCGTTAGATTAGCAAAATGATCTTCAGTAACAACACCTATTAACAAATTGTTCCTGATGTTGAGGGTTTTCAGCTTTGTAAATTACCCTGAAATTGTTCCCTATAGAATATGGGATTGACCCTGAAATTGAATTGTTGTTAAGATTAATAAGAACCAAATTCTTCAGATTTCCAAGTTGTGTTGGTAATACCTATCTGCAATTGAGATGATAAATAGGGATAGTGGTGGAACGTATCGGAATTGTAGAAGATGATACGTGGTCGTTTTTGTGATATTATCTTTAAAATAAGGATAGTGGTGGAACGTATCGGAATTGAAACTAGGTGGTTTATAATGTATTTTTATGGCTTTTATTTATATATTAATGTTAAAATGTTTTTTTAAGTTTAAAAAATAGGTTTCCGTTAATTACAAAATATTTTAGCATTCTATAGATTTTTAAAAAACAAACAGTTTTTTTTTCTTGCAGACTGCTGACGTTTGGTCCACTTCTTTTGATGCAGATGTCTGCAGATGTGGTCCGTAGACTATAGACGTTTTCTTGCAGAAAAACAAACAACACCTAAGTATATATAAATATAACAAATCAACTCATTATTCGATTAAACAACACAATTTTCATCATGAAGGGAGAAAGTTCGTATGTAGTGGCTTCTAAAAAAGCTAGCAAAAACCGTGTTGCATCTCGTTTTTTTCCGGTGGGTGACCTTGGTTGGATTTACACATCCTAATGTTAGAACATATACTAAGCAAACACAATTGAAGACAATACAAGAAATCAACCTTCAAAACTTTACGTTTGTTCCAAAACATACATAATTCTAACATAATAATAATAATAATAATAATAATAAATAATAATAATAATAATAATAATAATAATAATAATAATAATAATAATAATAATAATAATAATAATAATAATAATAATAATAATAATAATAATAATAATAATAATAATAACAATAATAATCGCATGATACCATGCTATTTCTTTTTTCCTGAATAATTAGAGTTCTCTGAATTGCTTAAAATACATGTGAAAACATGTAGATTTCGCTAGTGAGTTGTGTTTTAAACTATATTTTTTTGTTTTGTAACGTTTCAAGTTTCACATTAGAAAAAACGTACGTGTCATGAGAATATAAGATTATCACTTCGCAACAAATGTTCAAAACTTCACACTTCTATATTGACTTTTGAATCCTCTTGTCTTTCGTCACTTGGCCACAAAGTATAATGCCTACGAACGAATCGAACATTTAGTGAAATGTTAAATAGTAAGTTCGTTTATGTTGGTTTATGTAATAAACTTATTAACGTGAAAACAAATTTTATTTATTTAAAGAACAAATATGAACACATATGTCATATTCGTTCCATTACACTTATAAATGTTCCTTGTTCATGTTTGATAATATTTGCTTATTATTGTCCATTTTTAATGCTTGTTTAAATATTCATTTGAACTTATTCATTTCTACTTTCAATTTGAATCGTATTTTTTAAGTTGATATTCTAAAATCCCTAAGCTAAATCTAAATTAAATTGATATCGTAATTATAAAATATTATATATAAGGGTGGTGGCATATATTTAGCATTTAATCTTAACATACATATTTACTTTTTATTGATGTTTGATTATGTTTATTTACGTTTGTGTATTCATGTTTATTAATGTTTGTTTGTATTAATTCATTTTGCTTAAGTTCATGAATCACTTATTTAAAAAAATGAATGAGCGAACATAAATAAACACCAGAGTATATTACAAATTGTGTTATTAATTAATCTCGAAATTACATGGTATGTCATTTAGTTTTAATAACTACACACAATGTCCTTTTTTTAAAATATGTACACACCTATTGTTCTTTACATTAACTTTCAGTTAAATATACAATTAACTCATTTATGTATCTCTCACATTAGATGCATTTGTATCAACATTTTTATGCACAATTAATATATTACACAAATAAATAATTAAATATTTTATATGAAAAATAAAATTAAGAAATATCGAACCGTTGAGTAAGTCAGTGAACCCATGTTGATCTTACGTTAAATGCCATTAAATCAATCATCCCCCTTTATTTGATAGCCCAATACCAGTCATTTTCACTACCTACAACATCTCACACACCATTGAAACCCCTTGAAATCGAACAAACAGCGATGGTAAGATTAAAATCCCTAATTAATTTACTTTTTGTATTTTGTTGCTCTTTGAATTTCTGGCTTATGTTGTTGTGTGATTAACGAGCGACTCATAATTTGTTTTCTTGCTTTTGTAATTATATAAGGAAATTTAAAGAATCACGGGTAATCTCCAAGTTTATTTTTCTTATATAATTTTTTATTATTTATTGATGTGGGTAGTTTATAAAGTATTTACGTGTATATTTTGGTGTTTATTATTGATTTTTCGACCTTTTACATGATTATACTTCGTATTTTAGTAAATGTTATTGGCGTTTGTTGTCATTAAAAGTTTTGACGATTAGTCGAATGAACACACACCAATAGTGATTGGTTTCAGCGACTAACCTAATGGTATGATATCTTTTAATTTTCTTTTTTCATTTGAAATTTTGACTAAATTACAAATTGTGCATCTTGTCCCGTATAGATAATGTCTCCAAATTTTAAGTGCAAATACTACTGCTCTTAATTCTAAATCATGGGTAGTATAATTATTTTTACTTCCTCTAAGTTGTCTAGATGCATAAGCAATTATATTATCTTGTTGCATTAAAACACATCCAAATCCTTGATGTGATGCATCACAGTATACTACAAAATCGTCAGTTCTTTCGGGTAATGCTAAAATCGAAGCACTACATAACGTACTTTTTAAAAGTTCAAACACCGTTTTTTGTTTTTCTTCCCAAATATAGGGCTTATCTTTTGGAGTTAATTCTGTCAGGGGTTGGGCTATTCTTGAGAAGTTTTCTATAAATCTTCTATAATTCCCTGCCAAACCTAAAAATTAGCGTACTTCCATTGGTGTTTTGGATCTTCCCATTTCTTAACAGCTTCTATTTTTGTTGGACCAACTTGAAGTCCTTCTTGGTTAACTACGTGTCCTAAGAATTGTATTTTCCTTTTTCAAAATTCACACTTTAGAAATTTTGCGTACAATTTTTCATTCCTTAGTAATTCTAAAGTTAACCTTAGGTGCTTCTCATGATCTTCCTTATTCTTAGGATAGATTAAGATGTCATCTATAAAAACTATGACAAATTTATTCAGTATCAGACTGAGTCAAAACCCGTATATTTTCTAATCAATTAGAATCATTAACAATCTTAATCAACTACTAAATCAAAATCGGAACCACCACACCACTCCCACAACCACCACCATCATCGTACACATTCTGAGGGGGGTCGTGTGCGGGTGGGTGGCGCGGCAGGGGGTCGCGCGGCAGGGCGTCGCGCGGCAGGGCGTCGCGCGGCAGGGCGTCGCGCGGCAGGGCGTCGCGCGGCTGGGGGTCGCGCGGCTGGGGGTCGCGCCGCAGGGGGTCGTGCGGCAGGTGGGTTTGGATATCACCAAATTTGATTTAAGGTTAGGATATCACCAAATTTGATTTAAGGTTAGGATATCACCAACTAAGGATTGAAAACAAAGACATACCAACATTTAGAATGCATACATATATACATTGACATATAGCATCTAAATTAAATCATGGCAAAACTAAAATTTTGTAGGGTTTTCTAATAGAAGAACACCTAAAATATGTTTATGAAAAGTGTGTTTGTTTTCACTATTTGGATAAATCACAAAAAACCATAAATTACAAGGAGTGGTTCTTGTAAACGCAAAACAACATACAAAAAATTCCATTGACATGTTACTAGAGCTAGGGTCAATGTCTTGTCTTCCAATGGCGTATTGCGGTGAAGTTATCATCCTAAAATATACAAATATAAATTATTATTAAAACTAATACTCAATGTTGTTGACTCTTGAGTATAACTAGGACTACTATCTAAGATAAAATTGATAGTTAAATAAGTGTCTTGAATTACAAAAATCCCATGCGCACAAAACATTCAGACGTCAAAGTAGTTACATATAAATATCTAAAACGTCAAAGTAGTTACATATAAATATCCAAAGCATTGGTCATACGTTTGTATAGACTAATTATACATAACACGCATGCATAGCTAAAACACGTGTCACAAATACGTAACATATATGTATACATAACATATAGCACATGACTACATCTCAACAAGTTCATATATTTGCACGGTTGCACCCATGTCTCGAAATCACAGTTTACAGGTTTAACACACCATAACTTGATAATCTAGATAACAACTAAGATAACGGGATAAACTTTTATGATCGACCGATACATTACAAGAACTCACTTATTTTCGTTACACAGTTAATATTCTTTACGTTTAGCTCTGTGATAAATATTTTACTGAAACAAAGAAAAAATGTTCCAAATTAAAAAAGAAAAGATTCCGGTTATAGATGGTTCTTCAGGATACATATTTTACAAAATAATAAGGAAAGGATTCTGATAAAAAAAAATTGGCTATAGATTCTATCAGTTATCTATGATAAGTGTTTTACAAACTCTATAAGAAAAACTGTTTAAATTATAAAATAAAAAGATTTTTGTCGCAAACTAATTACGGTCTTTATAATCATTATAGAAAAAACAGTGTAAAAGAAAGGGAAAAAAAGAATTCACGCCCGGTGGGACTCGAACCCACAATCGCCTGATTAGAAGTCAGACGCCTTATCCATTAGGCCACGGGCGCCCTATGTTCTGCACAAAGCAAATGCATATCTCATGTAGTAGACAATGATGGTCTATGGAAATTCATTTTTCTAAGTTTTGAGAAGGTATGATGTTCATGTTTCTATTCGATTTAAGGGGCTAAAACGATGATTATTTATATAATTAATAGTGAGGTTAAGCAGGATTTCTATATGAGAAATAGAACACTTTCAAAAGCGGTACGTGATTAGTGATTTAATGTCCGGATGTTGTTTGAGAAAATGACTCAGAGGGATTTAGTTTTATGTAACAAAAAAGGACTGTTTTTCTGGTGTCAAAACGGACTTCACTTTCTTGATGATTACGGAAGTCTTTAAAGATTAGCTTCACGACACGAACGAAAAATTTGTAGGTTTGTTCAAGTTTCGGCCTTTTGTGATAAAAGTCCGTCACCTATCTTGTTATTCTCATTCAGTTCCTTATTTCAAGTATGTAGTTTGCAGACTTTGTGGTTGATGAAAAATACAACCGTTTGTCGATACTTTGTGTTCTATGTATCTCGTCATATAATCATTTGTGTTTTGAGAGAGTTAAGTCGTTCGTCAAGTTTATCATCTCAGGTAGAACATGTGAACACATTTAACGAAAAAAAGTCGTGCATGGGTTTACATGTTTAACAACACGTGTAGGTTATGGTATTAAGAGAGAAAATCAAACCGGCCAGCTTGTTTGTATGTTTAGGATAGTTTGGAGAGAAGTGGGATCCTTCGAAGAGTATACAACCGCATTGCCTCATTTGTACGTTTGAGGTGGGATTTTCACAGGCTGGTTAATGAGTTCGGTAATACTCATTTTAGTTAGTTAGAGATGAGTATGATAGTGTTGAAACGAACGTTCAAGCACCAGTTAGGGATACAAACTACTTCTTGGTGGAGGTGGGACTTCAATAAGGATAACTGTTTAGTCTATTCCTTTTTGTAGTTGGATTGGGTGAGCTATAAGAAAGTTCATCTAGAAAGTCATCTCGTGGTGCATACATTTCTTAGATGACATTGTTTATATGTTAGGGTTAATGGTTCGGTTCTAGTCGGATCAAACAATAATAACTCAAAATATCTAAAATTTTCTTTATTCATTCAAAGAAGCATATTTTTTTCCACTACCTAGCTTCAAGAGCTTAACAATAATGTATCATGAATGAGAAGTTAAATGATTCATTTAAGATTTACCTTGTGATCCTGAAGCTGCTAACAAAGAAAGTTAGGAAAAAAAAAGTCATAAGGGTCCGACATTTATTAAAATAGTATGGGGGATGGAGGGTCATACGTATAAAATTTCTTAGATAAAACGTAGATAATTTGTCATTGTTGGGCAAAAACCTTGAAATTCCCCCCAGTTGCACTTGCACCCCCTTATACATTGTTTTTTTTGTTGTAAACTTGGTTGGAACCCCGGGCTTCGCGGCGGGCTTTTTGTCGGTACGTTGAAGGTTATGCAGATTATGGTTGTTTGTTTAGGTGTTGTTGATTCATAAACTTATTTTGGTTTGCATTCTCTAACTGATATATATAGCAGTTTAGGTTAGGGGTGAGCGTATAAACGCGGGGTATGCAAGTTTAACATAAAAATAAAAAAAAATCTAAGAAGCGATAAAAACTCATCCCTATCATAAAATATCCAAATAAATTGTTTTTATTTAACATATCCATTTGGGAGAGTGAGTTAGCTTGCTTTCAAAAGTTTAGTCTCCGGCTAAACAATCTATTTAATTTTGTTGGCAAAGTCAATTAATTTGATAATTTACGTGAAACCTAATTTGACATTGAGCCCAACCAACAAAGTTGGGTTGAACCACATTTTTATGTACACAGTACTGCATACATATTTAATTCTTTATTGTTAGCACAACAACTTCAACATCAATCCCATATTAATTTGACTTAAGTTATTATACGGCAAAACACCCTATTTCCAATTTAACAACAAAGTCAACAATGAAATAGCATATGTAATACTACATTATTTAAGCATTTGAAACAAACTAAACATAACATAGCCACAAAATGTACTAATGGAACCAACAACTGAAAGCTAATAGGCTATGCAAGAAGTCAACGAAGCAACAACATATAGTGAAGCAACATCACCTCTGTGCACAACAACTAAATACAAAAAAAGCATAAAAAGAAAAAAAATTCAACCAAACAAGTGATATGCAACAGCAAAAGACAACCAAAAAATAACTCAACGAACATAAACAAAAAAATGAGGGTTTGCAAGCGTTTCATCAAACACATGCATGCAAGTGAAGAAGGAAAGATATGTGTATCCCCTACCCCTAAGCCCTATAGATTAGGTGTGAACGTGTGATACTTGTTCAAAAGTAAAGAAACCATGCAACAATCACTTGTACAACCTCCTTGTAAAGTTGTAAATGCATTAGGCATATGTAAACCTGTTGTAAATTACTTTTGATCTTGTTGTTCTTTGTATAGTATATAAGTAGTCTTACACTCCGCGTTTCGCGGCGGTGTTGTATTTACGGTTGTATATTTTGAGTGTTGATAGAATGCGAGTATTATAGCGAGCTTATGGGTTTAAGTCTCAATCTAGATAATGCTAAGAGTTGGGCCAAAATGTTTTTGCAGTAATGAATTTCCCTCTCGACGTAATTGATGGTGTAGTCTCGATTAGGAAATAGTTAGATGGACCCAATTAATATAACATGTATTTTTCGAATCAAAGTTGTACATTTGTCGTTGAAAAAAATACAACATGAGTATTAAAATAAATTTCACTACATACAACAAAAACGTCAGAAAAAAAAACTAAAAATTTGTCATTGCATAGGAATGTTTTTAAAACCAACCAGACTTTAAACCAACTATAACCAACTGTATTTTAATTTAATGGTATGAAAAACCTAAAAAAGGTAATTGTGCACTTATTGCATAAGAAAATTACAACTGTGATTTTGGTGAAACAAGATAAAATTAATGAGAAAGATATGAAAAAACCTAAGAGACACGTGGACTAAATGTCTATACATTAGAGCCTTGTACCTAAAGCTTCATACAAAACACATGTATTAATATTGTGTACATCATGCATAAGTTCATATACAATACTTAGATGTCATTGTATTTTGTATAATATATAATGTTTTCTTTTACATTTAAATAATAAAATTAATTTTCATATTTCGACTTTCTCTTTTAACTGTAAGTTAGAGTATTTTATTATTTTTGAATATGTTTTTTTACATCTTATGTTTATCTATGTTTGATGTAAATTTTATATAAACCGACAAGATCAAATATTATATATTATAATTTTTCCACAAGTTATATTATTTTTAAATTCCAATCATACCTTGTATTCGATATCTTTTTCACAAAACCGGTCATTGAAACACGTGCCAAAATTGACTAGTCAACTATAATCTATTCTAATTTTTTTCAGTATTTTTTCATTTCGAATATACCGGCTCTTATGTCTATCTGAGTTTTCATTTAAGTTTTATTTGAAACCGAACCTAAGAAGTAAACATCATATCCTCAAGTTGAAACTATATCAAATCTTATAAATACATTTAAATTTAGATTTAATATAAAAGTTTATTCAATTAACTGCCAATCGGAATTCATTATTTAGTAGACATGAACATAGCGATTCCTGCTATGTAAATTTATATTTTATATGTATAGTAATGTCGATTTTATTAAAAAAACTTGTATATTGCCAAAAAAAGAAATACATGTAAAATAATATTGTATAAGTGGATGAGATACTCTACATAACTACATAGAGTTTATTGGGTTAGAGGGATTAAAACGTGGAGTTATGTAAAAAAAATACAACATGATGATTTGAGACTAGTTAAATTTTATAGAGTTCAAGAGATGATCCTAGGTGGTGAAAATTACCACTAAGGATTTCCAGAATCTTAAGCTTAATCAAATCATCTTAAACATTGACTTCAAATAACAAATACTTAATTACAGTTACAACAATTTCATAATAACTTCATGAGTTAAACAACTTCAAAACAGTATTTATCATTCTTTTAAGATTACAATATATTATTATATTCAATTTTGATACATTAAAAAATATACATACTCAGTTTTGAGTAATTAGGTGGTAATAGCCAATATCGTAGTCTCTCAAATCAACCCATACGTGACAACCTTAAAAATTAGAGTTAAACAAGTTAACATATAAATAAAATTCTTATACGTGTTACCCACTATTTAAATTACTCTTTTTATGAATTATATGTGTTTATGTGTATACATATATGTTGTACGTATGCATGCCTACATGCATGCATGAAACTTGCGTGTGCATGGATTCATATGCATAAACATTTGATATCAAATGTTATTTGATCAAAGTACCTCAACAAAATATCACCAAAACATACCCTAAATCAACCAAGTTACAACCCAACCAAACACCCCAATTCAACATCAAAAAGAACTTTGCATCAAAACAAAACTAAGCAAATTTTATACACTCAAACATTAACCTAAGCACCACCTAAACTCTAGTCTCGGTTCATTAAAACAAATAAGCAACCCGATTATTAACCTGAACACTAGCATTAATGAGATGATGACTCATTACTCTCTTTTGGTCATCACCTAGCAACCAAACACCAAGCACATCTTGAGCATACCACCTTGCAAACCTATTGTTAAGTCTAGTTTCAGTAAATCTAGTTCATTATATATAGGCTTAGTACTTGAATTAATATCTGTAATGAATGTTTGTAATTCATTATTGTGTATGCATTAAATATATAGGTTAACCCATTTTTGTGTGTGTTGATGTATGTATGGTTGCGGGTACAAACATTATACTCAGTCAACTTATGAAATTGACCAAGTGTAACAAACATCTACAGATGAACATTTTGTTCTTCCGTATATACATTTCTTACAAGTAACTTGTCATCCGAAGATCCTCTGTAGATGAACAACCAGAAGTGAAGAACAAGATTGTTTCAGAAGAACAAGATTGCTTCAGAAGAACAAGAGTGCTTCAGAAGAACAAGACTTCTGCGGAAGAACAATTCTTCTGCGAAAGAACAAACTCCTACGGAAGACACTATTCCTACGGAGTCCAAACACTTGTATAATGCAAGTGTTACAAGTCAACAAGTCAACAAGGCGGTTATGCGAATCCCAAGAAATCCGATGATTCCTTAAATGACACAAATCAAATCCCAAGAGATCCGGTGTTTCCTATAACCAAAACATCATTGTCTATATATACGGATCCTAGGTTTCGATTCAAAGTAGGTTGTTTTAGATGATTGATTGAGCGACAACAGCAACAACATTATAACAATCACTTCAAAGTCTCTCAATCAAACCCTAGCAACCGTCACATTATAACATACTTTGATATCATTCATTCATTATTTTGTAATCATTAACATGTTCTAATGAAATACATATTAATCATTAATTGTGTTTTGCTACATGTGTTCTTGAACATTTATTAATATTTAAAGTTATTGCAAAACAATTCAACCAAATCAACGTTGATTCCGCAAATGTTGACTTGTCAATCGACCGACATTGATAATTCCTATTCGCGATTCTTGGATTCACAGGTGGTATCAGAGCCAAGTGCTCATTGATCTAGATCGATTGATCTATCAGTTTCAGTTATGTTTAATTGATTTTAATTTGTCAGTTCTTAATTTCGTAGATTTTGATTAACTTGTATCTATATTCATATCAATTGAATAGCAGACCTTGTTAATCTTTCTCATCAATTAACATCATGAGCAACTTCAGTGGATCATCTTACCAACCACCGAAGTTGGAAACAAAAGCAGACTTCAAGTCATGGAAAATCAAGTTTAGGAATCATATAAACTATACTGATTCTAACTTATGGGTATCCATTTGTAAGGCCCCGTACCTGGGCACCTCATAGTTGATCATTCATTGCACTTAAAACATTTTAAAATGTACATTAATTTTACAGCGGAATTTAAAACTTTCATTTATAATTAAAAACATGTCAACTACAACATTTGTTTTCATCTCAAAATACAAGACATGTCAAAATACGGATGTCAGCCTCAAAATGCTCCCAGTAGCTTATGCATCCATGCCTGCAACTCCTCAGCATCAACATATACCTGCCAACTATCATGCATACAAAAGTCAGCGACGCTAAGTGAGTTTTAGTTTTATAATAAAACATACTTTTCTCTGTTAAAACCGTTCTTTACTTTATTTCAAACATACTATACTTTACAACCGTTCGTGATCATGCATCATACTTACATACAGATAATATCATTATTATCTTCATCATTAAGTTCATTAGCTTTGTTCATTCAATGTATTACATTATCGTTCACTACTAGATCCGGTCAGACTTTACCCTCTTCGTGGCACTCAGCCACGATTACTGAGGTCGAATGACGAGGATCCTATTCAGTACATTATTATGATAATTCATTTACGTTCATTCATACATTCGTTCTTTCATACATGATCTTCTGTTCATTACTCATTATCACTCGAATCTTGTCTCTTGCAATATCCCCGACTCATGCTCGAAAGCTGATGCTGTGCCGGGGCCTACTTACAAATGCCCGAAGACTGACACAGCACCGGGATACGCGAAAAAGATCCCATACGAGTCAATCATAGAGATTGAACTCCATCCGAGTCTGTTGCAACACAAAGTCTCTCATCTCATTGTCTCGTCTCATGGACAAAGACCTATGTCGAGTCTGTTGCAACACAGAGTCACTCACCTTATAACTATGCTTGGCTTTATGCCACACCCTTAAAGTTATACATAACTCGGGTAACAACACCCCCACCAAGTGGGTAACAACACCCCCACCAAAGTGGGTAACAACACCCCCATCGAAGTGGGTAACAACACCCCATACAAATGGGTAACACCTCCATAGAAATGGGTAACACCCCCATAGAAATGGGTAACACCCCCATAAAATGGGTAACATCCCCATAAATATGGGTAACACCCTCATAAAATGGGTAACACCTCTGAAGGTCAGTCACAAATATTGGAACCCTTGCGTGCACACTTTAGGAATTGCTGAACTTCACGCGGTAGAGCTTAAGGCATTAAGAGCCGTGCACCTCTGTTCATATTGCTTGCAATCCTCTCTATACTTATCTCTTTAATTCATTAATTCATGCATGCATTCATTCATTATGTTCCCTTTTCATTATCTTCCACTTTACGTTACATAATACTTTCATTACATTTAATAACATTCAACGCAAAGCCAAGGGAAGACGTACATACATAATAAGGAACACACATAAACATAAACATGCACCATCACCAATACAGGCACATCATACATGCATAACACACATCAAACATAAGCCATCACATCATAACCAGGCTTATCTTCCCATTTTACCCCTTAAAATCCACTTAGAAAACCTCAAGTCCAAAGTGGGCGCATGGGTCCTTCCAGGCGCATGAGCATAAAAATTCTAAGTATAAAACAGTCTGGGCGCATGGGCACTGTTTGGGCGTTTCTGCCCTGTTCAGGCGCATCACCAATCACTTAGCCGTTTCAAGCACTTGGGCGCATGGGCACTGTTTAGGCACATGTCCAATACTTAGTCGTTTCTTTCACTGGGACGCATGGGCACTATTTAGGCGCATGGCCAACACTTGGGTGCATGGCCAATACTTAGACTCATGGGCCACTGTTTAGGCGCATGGCCAACACTTAGACGCATGGCCAATACTTAGATACATGGGCCACTGTTTAGGCGCATGGCCAGCACTTGGGCGCATGGCCAACACTTAGACGCATGGGTCAACATGCTGGGCGCATGGGCCACTATTCAGGCGCATGACCCACTCTTGGGCGCATGGCCAACACTTAGGCGTCTGGCCACTCATGCTGGACGCATGGACAACTGTTTGGGCGCATGAACCACTGTTCATGTTCGTCAGACATTCTGCAATCTTTTTTATGATACCAATTTCACTCGATTCTCATTCTAAGCATACCCAAACACAGATCTAACATACTAAGGCCATCTAAGCATGCTAAACATCATCTCTAAACCTTAATCAACACTATAACATGCATTGATACATACAACATTCGAACATAAAGCTGTAAACCCATGGTTTCTTTTAAAGATGCTTACATCATATGCATAATAGCCCCAAATCAGTTGAAAATCAGTAAAAGAGGGGTTCTACAAACTCACCTTGAGCCGCTTTTGAGCAGCACTCTTCCAGTTCAAGACCCACTTCGTTTCAGCTCTTTGAATCCCGAAAGAAAACTCTAAACAACCGGAACTTCGGTCAAGAACTCAATACTCAACTGAAACTGAGCTCAAACAAGATAAGACTTACCTTTTTCAGATTCTTCTTCCTCTTTCTCTCTCTAGAACCGAGAGTCTCTCTCTCTTCTTCTTTTTAGCCTTGAGAAAGAAAATGATAAAGGAAGAATGGGCACCCATGCCCCTTAAATCCTTAAAATAATAAAAGTGTACTTTGTAAACTTTTTCCCCTTGTTAATTAATAGTTAATCTTGTTTATTCTTATAAGGGCCATTGTTGTCAATCTTGAAATTTATGGGTTATTCATGCATATTCCTTAGTTACCATTAAAGTTTTAATACATAAATGTCAATAAATAAGAATATTAAATCAAGCGATAATAATAGTTATATAATAATAATAATAATAATAATAATAATAATATTAACAAAATAGTTTATAATGATAACACTAATAATAATAAGAAGAATTATACTAACTAAAACTTAAAACAATTAAGTTAGGGGGGTTAAATTGTATTTTTAAAACTTTAAATGCAAGTTTTGAGCATAAAATAATAAAAACAAAACTGCAGGGACCAATTGTGTAAATTCAATTAAACCCAAACCACCCGCCCCCATTACCCCGTTTTTCCGGCAACCTCGCCGGCCGGACTCCGGCCAAGTCCGACGAGGCACCAAAACCACCAAAATTGACCGTTTCTTGATCCGAAACCGTTCGCAAATCATTCTTGTAACCGTTTCGAACTCGAAATGCACATTAATTTGAGTGTTAAGTCGGCGATGGGAGCTTATGAGTTCGGTAACCGATTCACATTAAACCTTCAAGCCGTTCGAGCATTAATAATCAACGATTAATCAAATTAAAAACACCTACACGATCGTCTAACCATACCAAAGCTTCTACTCAACGTAATTTTACCTAAAAACACACAAACAAAGTGCTCTGATCATCAACACTGTGGCGGTCTGCAAGCTAATCGAAACCCATTCTCCGAACCACCTTAGCTGAAATTGATAGAGGGCTTTCAACCCTTGAGTCACGTGGAAGTTTCCTGCACAATTAATTGAATTTCCATCACCGTTTGCATCTTAATCAAGTTCGAGTTCAGTCGCGAGTTCTTCCACACTCGACCTCGTCAATCCAGTCTTCAATAGGGTAATTAAATACACCCACTCACTCGGTTTTATTCGCTAATCAAAAGCCCTATGGTTCCAAGCTCTATACTAATCGATTTGATCTTCAACTTAGCATAATCCAAACCTAGGGTTCTTGAGAATTTGGGTGGGGTTTTATGTTGGTATTTTTAAGAGTTGGAAACCCAAATAAACCGCGGCTGAGGCCTTGGTTTACTGGTTAAGACACTGCACTTTGGACATGAGGTCCCGGGTTCGAACCCAGGCACCCTCATGTATTTTTTTAAGGCTTTTTAGCCAATAAAATCATTATGGAAAATTTTTAATAAACATAACAATAATTTTTGTAAACTTTAAATATTTTTATAAACACCAAATAATTTTCTAAATGTTTTTATTTGATTTAAATAATTAAATAACTTACTTAAAAACCTTTTTTTAACTAAGGTTATAATTAGGATATTTCTATAAAATAGAGTATAAATGATAATGTATATCACTACAATTTTTATTAGATCAATGTTATTGGTTAAAACTATAATTTTTACAAATGTATATAAAAGATACTTACACTTTATATATTTAAACTTTGTTAATTATTGTAAACTTATTCTTTCTTTTATAACAAACTAATAAATTAGTATCACACTTTTCTTTAAAATTAAAACAAGGTGTTTTTATCAAAACCTCAAATTCTCTTTGCCACCCTAGTTCGCGTTTAATCGTAAAACCTTATTATTAACCTAAAATCTTACATATATATATTTAGATGCCTTGTGACGTTCATCTTGGAACAACATTATTATCAATCTTATTAATCTGCATACTTATACTTTTAGCCATGTGAGTTTTCCTTGCCCCTTTTTCATATTTTCACACTAATTTGAGGTGAAACATGATAGCTTA
This sequence comes from Flaveria trinervia, assembly GCA_025506515.1. Classification (NCBI taxonomy): domain Eukaryota; kingdom Viridiplantae; phylum Streptophyta; class Magnoliopsida; order Asterales; family Asteraceae; genus Flaveria; species Flaveria trinervia. The sequence goes on from CM046446.1 coordinate 2,904,398, forward strand.
TAAATGATACACTTATACACATTTGAGACTTGTAAATCACGTGCAATTCAACTTATTATTTTGTCATGGTTATTTGTGTATTGTAAGTGATTATATGAGATACATAGTTTGTTTACAATCATTAACTATTGCTAGCCTGGCGACGTCTTAGATCTTTGGGCCTGACAAGCCTATTTGGTGCTAAAGCCGAGGTATTGCCGGCTCCAGATGACGTATGCTTGTTCATCATGGGAACCAAATACACTTAGCCAATCTTTTATACTTGTAATCAAGTCGAGGTTTGGTTGTAACGATATGTGTTCTATAACCTTACTTGCTTATGACCTATGACATGAATTGCTACTTGTAACCTTTTTCATATTATGTATGAAAACCTTGGAAACCTCACCAACTATTTTTAGTTGACACTTATTTTTTTATCATATTTCAGGTCAACCTCAAGTTTAAAGTGATCCATATGAAGTATGCTATAATCTAGGACTTGGACCTAGTTAATGAAATAAAAAGTTTACATCATGTTATGTTATGTTGGAACTTATTACTTGTTTGGGACTTATAGTTGTATTTTATTTCAAGACTTATGATATTAACATTTACATTTTAATATAGTGTTATGTGGCTGTGAACAATCTTAACCCTCACATCTCGACGTTTCCGCCGTCAAGGTTGGGGTGTGACAAATTAGTATCAGAGCCCATAACTATAGGGATTTAGGTTATTAGTAATGGTGACCTAGACTATAGCTTATACATGAACTTCATAGGATAATATTTATATTCTTGGAAATATATATTGTTACATGCTACATAATGTTATACCTTACTTATGTGCAACTTGATGCCTTAGCATAGGTTTGCCTTGTAATTGTTTAAACTTTGTTATTAGTCTCCCTAAACTTAACTTTGACTCTTTGACTCTCCCGGTTAAATGAAACTTCTTGATCTTATTCTCGTCAACACGTGGGAACTTATGCTTATGCTTATGATTTGAATCTTTATACTTATGTCTAATCTATGTTAAATCTCATCAAGGTTTTGATTACATGAACTTAAGAAATTTGTGTGACACATAGACACCTGTATTCTGGACTTCCTGGCAAAAAGGCCATCGGGCTAAGGCAAGCATATCGCATAAATCCTACGGGACTAGTTATGCTTACCTGGGGATTTCTGGAATGAGTGATAAACTATGGTCAACATACACAAATTTCTAAGGCGAGTGGGTCGACTTACCTTGACGTGTCAACGTTTCCAAATGGTAATGCGTTACCAAATGGAACCATTCCATGTGCCTTACAACTTTTTGCCTTATCCGTGTTGAACATTAATCCTTGTTATTCAAATTCTCATATCTAAACTCATGTGTGTATTCCAGCATGTCTCGTCATCATGGAAAGCGTGGAAGTTCCGATCGTAAGTTAGCCGCCATGATTGCTCGTCAAATGGCTGCTGTCATCCCGACCATGGTTGCAGAACTTAATAGCACCTTAATGACCAACGCTAGCAACAATGGAAATGGTCATGGAGAGAATAGCAACAACCAAAACGGGAACAATCAACACGGGAATAATCAAACTTGCACCTTCAAACACTTCAGCTCTTGCAAGCCCACTAGTTTTAGTGGCAAGGAAGGAGCCACTGGTCTTCTTGAGTGGTTCGAAAGCATGGAGAATACCTTTATCAATTGTGAGTGTCCCGATGCACTCAAGGTTCGTTATGCCACTAGTATGCTCCAACAAAGGGCTCTTACCTGGTGTAATAGCGAGAAGAGAAACCGTGGTCCTGAAGCTATGCTAGCACTCACCTGGGAAGAGTTCAAGAACATCGCCATCGCGAAGTTCTGCCCAAAAAGTGAATTGCAAAAGTTGGAAGAAGAGTTTTGGAATTTGAAACAAAATGATGGTGATCATTGGCCTACTCAACTAGGCATCATGAGTTGAGTATACTGCTGCCCCATATGGTCGACACTGTTCCTCACAACATCGAGAAGTTCATTAAGGGAGTACCACCCCAATTCAAGATGCTGTGGTGGGTAGCCGACCCACAACCTTGGAAGAAGCCATTACTATCACCGCTCAACTCACCGAGAACCATATACGAGCGGGCACCATGTCTGTGAAAGGTGCAAAGAAGGTAGAGAAGACGGCTACCGAGGCTGTTAAGGAGACTAAAGCTGAATCGTCTTACAACAACAACAACAACAACAACAAGAAGCGCAAGTTCACACCAGCACGTAACTATGCCGTGGCTGCACCCAAACAACCCCAAAGACAACTTGTACCTGCGGCTACACCTGTGGCACAAGTGCCTGGGGCTAGGGCTTATGCTGGTCCTCAGCCTATGTGCAACACGTGTAGGTATTATCATCCGGGAAATCAACCATGCCGCATCTGCACCTTATGCGGTAAATATGGTCATTTGGTGGCAACTTGCCACCGTGCACCTAACAATGCCGTCGTGGTCACGAACCGTGTTTGCTACAACTGTGGGGAACCTGGTCATTTTCGCCCACAATGCCCTCGTCTTGAAGAACTGATTGCAAGTATCTAAGCCTAAGGGGGAGTATTGTTAGGTCTAGTTTCAGTAGATCTAGTTCATTATGTATAGGCTTAGTACTTGAATTAATATCTGTAATGAATGTTTGTAATTCATTATTGTGTATGCATTAAATATACAGGTTAACCCATTTTTGTGTGTGTTGATGTATGTATGGTTGCAGGTACAAACATTATACTCGGTCAACTTATGAAATTGACCAAGTGTAAGAAACATCTACGGATGAACATTTTGTTCTTCCGTAGATACATTTCTTACAAGTAACTTGTCATCCGAAGATCCTCTGCGGATGAACAACCAGAAGTAAAGAACAAGATTATTCAGAAGAACAAGACTTCTGCGGAAGAACAATTCTTTTACGGAAGAACAAACTCCTACGGAAGACACTATTCCTACGGAGTCCAAACACTTGTATAATGCAAGTGTTACAAGTCAACAAGTCAACAAGGCGGTTATGCGAATCCCAAGAAATCCGATGATTCCTTAACTGACACAAATCAAATCCCAAGAGATCCGGTGTTTCCTATAACAGAAACATCATTGTCTAT
>CM046446.1:2915000-3034700 GCA_025506515.1 Flaveria trinervia
TAATTACCATCATACAAAATTTCTCACCAAATTTAATAACTAAAACTTCTCCATTTATTTAAACATATAAAAATAAAAATACAACTTTAGTTTACTAAAACTTTGGTTCTAATAACATTTATTCAAACCTATTTCAGGACATATTTTATGAGGTTGCATATGTCATACTTTAAAACATATGCACACAACCTCATTTAGAAAAACAATACATGCATGCATGTATACATAAAATATAATGGAATGAATAGTATCTCCAAGAATTTTCTATATCTCATGTATTTGTCCCATGAAATATCAAGCTGTCAACCTTCAAAAACTCTCAAACCACTAAACCCTCTCTATATTTCTTCCTCTTTGTTTCTCTTTGCTCCATGTTTTCTCTTCAAACCTTCATCCATCATCACCATCACCATCACCATCACCATGGCTTTGAAAATATCTCTCCTTTTACACCTCATCTTCTGGTTATCTCTCATATTCCTCATCATCTTCCATGTCAAGTCCAAATCCACCACCATTGCCGCCACCTTACCGCTCGAATACCACCTCCCTTTAACTAACCGCAAAACCCTAGCCTCTAACTTCGACTTCACTCCATTTCTAAAACACCATCATCGTCACCACCACCATGATAAATCTCAAGATCAAAGCGAAAGACAAATCGATCAACGTTATGGTGTTGAAAAGCGACTTGTACCAACCGGTCCAAACCCATTGCACCACTAGAAGAGGTGGTTCATGCAGCTAGCTAGAGTCATGAAACTAAAACTTTTCAACCAAACGGTCACAATAAAACTTTTTAGCTTTCCATTTAACCACTCCACTAACGAAAATTAAAGGGTTAAAGTGCAAGAAGCATGAAATGCCTTATTAAAAAGTATTTCGATCCCGACTGAAGGGTTAACAGATCCTCTTGACCCCATCTTGGTTTCACCAACAGCAAGCTCTGTACGTCTATACGTATAATTTGTGTGTACGATGCTTTTTTTTTAATTTCTTCATTGTTGTGTTAATTTTCTGTATGTATGAAATGTATTGATGTACTCTAGCTAGATTTTTATGACATTTATATACATTTGTTTGTGATAATATAATGATGATTTAGTTAATATCATGATTATCATGGTTTAATTTAATGAAGAAAAACCATGAGTAGTTGTGACGGCACGGCACAAAGGTCAAACGTTGCTAACTTACTATAGAACCATAATGATGGTCAATTAAGAAGTTTGGTTAGTGTAAAAGCCCCGCCAGTGTGCAGTACACGTGACATTCCATCTCATCTAACTCGGGTCCCACTTTTCAATTTTGTAACATTTTTTATAACTTTGCAAAATAGTAACTAGTTAGTTTTTAAAAATATTCCAATCAAATAATTCAAATTTAAAAGTGTTATAGTTAATTTATTCAATTTTCATATTTTATTAAAATTATAAGCTTTAACATATTTTTAACATGGTTTTTTTCATATAAAAAATATTTTCTTTCCTTTTTGTATGTTGACGTGGAATGGTGACGTAAATAATTGGTAATTTTTTTATTTTTTAACACATTTAACATATTTTTTATATGTTTTAATATAATATTATATATTAAAAATTCTAATTCTCACGTCTTTTTCTTTATTATTTTCTTGACACAACAAAATTCGATTATGCCTTGATTTGATGGTTTAAATGTAGTCTTTTAAATAAACCAAACAAACTTGAACATCAGCGTGTTCATGTTCGTTCATTTAACTTTTACCGAATACGAACACGAACAAATAATCGAATATGTTTTTTTGTTCATGTTTATTAATTAAGAAAATATAATGTTTGTGTTCGTTTATGTTTGCTCGTTAAAAAGCTAAATAAACACTTCACGAACATAAAAGAACACAAATGAACAATAACAAATGAACATAAATAAACAATGATACACTAATAACTGAACACAAAAAAAATCATAAATGATCATTTTAAAACTTTTAGATGTATTAGTGAAAATTAAAATCTCACTCAACTTATAGGTTTTTTGTATAACATAATACATTTATGTTTTAAATATTAACACATAATACCCTTTTATTAATATATATATATATGTATATAAACGAACATAAACGAAAATGAACGAATATAAATGAACATATATCAACAAACATAAACGAACGAACAAAGCATGTATTCATGTTTGTTCGTTTAATTAAACGAACACAATCTTTTGTTCACATTTGTTCATTTTCTAAATAAACGAACATAAACAAACTTCTCGCCAAACAGTTTATGAACATTAATTCGGTTCATTTTACAGGCCTATTTAGTTGCCCGATTTGAGGAAATATACATAAGTGACCAAATTAAAACACTTTTACAACTTTATTACTATTTTATGATATTTTCTCTTTGTCATTTTATGTGTTCATTGGGTTTGGTGCTATGATTCCTAAGGATTACGAAATAACAATTTTAAGTTTTAACTTTATTGAGTATCAAATTATAGTTTTATGACTTTAGTTTGTAACAAATTAGATATTGAAGTTAACTCCCGTTAACTTTTCTACTAAAATGAAGTGAAATGACCACACTACCGTTATAAAAACTATGTATGTAATTAACTCAAAAACATAAGCTTTGGAGACTATTTATGTCATTTCACATTTGAAAAAAACAAACAACGAAAATTAATTAAGAAATAAGATTACCCTTTTGACTAAAACAAATTAATTGTGTCATTTCACAATTTACAACAAACAAACGAAAATTAGATTATAAATAAGTACACCCTTCCGTCAACAACCAATCTTTTGTTTCACAGGCACAACCCTAGCCAACCCCATGCACCACCCATTGTCGGTTCAACCACCATTGAAGATCTATTAGCAAATGGACGCACACATGGGGTTAATTTATGTTTCTTTAATCTTTTAAGCAAATTAAATGAAGAAGTTTCCCTCTCAAGAGAGGACGAGGTTGACAATAAAGAGTGTGAAATGGAATTGGTACTTTCGTCACGTTCATCAGTTATTAATACATCATATGCAACTAGATCTGATAAATGTAATGTAGGTGAATCACAATGTGGTGATGGACTCAAACGAGGAAGAGAAATAAGAGAAACATCCAAAAAAATTTCTAATTGTTTTCCAAATTACTCTTTAATCTCATTGAACCTCAATTGTTGATGTTGCTCCTTTTTTTAAAACTCCATTAAACATCGATTCCATTCCAAATCTCAATTCCTTGCAAATCGAATCTGATACAACATCTTCTCTATAGCTATATGGGAAGGATAGACAATAAATGTCTAGGGTTGATAGTTTTGATAATTGAGGTCGATTGGTGGGTGCGGTGGTTGGACGATGAATGTCTAGGCGGTGAAGGTCCGATGGTTGGAAAATGTTTAGGGTTGTTGGTTAGTTAATGTTTTTTTAAATGTTTGTTTAGTAATTTGCATAATAGTCACTCTAAGTAAATTATGACTTGGGTGCACAAACAGACTTAATAAGATATTTTGATCATTTCATCATACTATAACATAAGAATTAACGTAAGTTAGACTTAATACCTAATCTTGTTATAAAACTAAAACCATAAAACTATAACTTGTTATTTAACAAAGTTAGTATGTAAAACTATTATTTCATGAAAACACAATTACTCTTTGTTTAATCTACTCTAAAGATTATTCACATCTAAACTATTTATTCGAATATTTAAGAATAGATTATGTTGTTAACATTTTAATATTGTCTATACTAAATTACATAATGTAAAAGTGAAACGGGGATAAACGGTTTAAATAGTATTAATTATTGAAGCAAATCAAAGTGTCCCCGTATATCGTATGTTTTAGAATTATAATTGTTTAACGATGGACTTAAGAGTGGAATCAAGACTAATTCGGGCTCTTGCATGATATTATACTAGCATGTTTGACTCGTAATTTCCCCGTTCAAGCTGAGAGTGAGCTTGGAATTAGATTTTTTACAACTTGACAAATCGTGACTTGACAAGTTGATTTGTTTTAACACAATTTAATACACATTGAACGATAGAATAATATAAAAGGATTGTCTTGGTTGTTTGGTTGTGGCCAAAGGGTTGTTCTCAAGTTTATTATGTTAGAAATTTAGTGTAACCAGATTAAATTGTTGAGCATCTAATCATAAAATGTATCAAACAAATTAAGAGATATAAAATGCATGTTTATTTGAATTTATTATAAATTATAGTATAATTTATTATAAATTATAATATTGAAACCTTAGTAATGAAGGTTACAAGAGGTACACATAATTTGTATTAGTTTTACAAATTAACTCAATAGGATATATATTAAATTTACAAATGCAACCGTAACATTTTTTGGCTTGAATAAATTGTTTCATTAAATTAAACAGAATTTATTTTCTTGAAATTTTACATTTGAAATTTTCCGTAATATTGGAAATGCTTATCTTTTGGTCTTTTACTTAACATACTTATTATTGATTGATTTTGAGTTTTATATCCATTAATCAATTCAGAATGCACCAACAAATTACTCCAATCCAAGATTGTGTTTTACGACTATTGGATTATCTGGTGTATCGCTAAATCGTCGAGGTCACAAAAATAGAATCGTTGAATCTTTTAAATGACATGTGGCAAAAAAAAAGTCGTGGGTTTGGAAGCGGGGATGATAGAGAAAAAGAGAAGGATGAGTGATAAAGCTACGAAATTGGAGGAGGCAATGCATTAGGGTCGGGGTGTAGCATTAAGAACTGGTTTATAATTTAAGGATAGGGATGGGTGATGTACTAATCTATCATAATGACAAGGATGAAGATGATGAACCGATCGACGATGATGACACGATTTATAATCTGGTGGTGGTGGTGATTTCTAGTGGAAGCAGTCATAGGGTGGTGTTGGGGTGGTGTTTGTGTTGTAAAGGTTTTAAGCTTTTGAGAGGAATATGTGGGTGGTGTTGGGGTGGTGCTCATGTTATAAAGGTTTTTGGCTTTTGAGAGGAAGATGTGGGTAGGTTGGTGCTCATTATTTGATATATGTGTAATATATATTTTGAATATAATTTAGGTTTTAGTTCTCTTATATAATATTTTTTTTATGTTTTACTATTTCAAGAGGCATAATGGTCATTTAAAACTTAATACCAAAAGGTAACACCCATAAAGATAAAGGAGAACTAGTGTACGAGCTTCACATACGATTGAGATCATACTCGTAATTCCTGGAACTTTCTAAATCAAATATCTTAATAATATAAAAACTGTGTTAAAAATTATTTAGAAGTTTATTTCTTTTTAATACTTTATAAAATGGTTTTCCTCTAAATCAAATAAGTTATTTTATAACTTATTTAAATAATTAATTACCCAATTAATTATTTTTGATCAAGTTTTAGATAATCGATTATTAAATTAATTATTTCTTTTCGTATTTTATACATAATCATGACTTAATCAATTATTATTAATATGTAAGTAATATTTATTATTTAATTAGTCATTCAACAATGTTTGAATTAACTTATAAACTAAAAGATCAACAAGTTGTTTTGTAAAAAATATTTAGTTTTTCTTATTAATGTAAACCGACAAAAAATGACATTGCTTTTTTTTATAAATGATAGGGTATAAGATGATGTGGGTGAGGTATTAGTAATTGTGTAACAAAATAAGGTTTTTAACTTCTAAAAAGTTATCCTAATTTGTACATCCTTTTAATTTTTTAATTTATAATTTTTAACCTTTGTGAAAAGTTATTGTCAAAAATACCTTTGTGTTCTCTAAATATATATTATACTAATATCGATTACCAACATTTCTATATATAATGGTATTGTATCTTATGCATAAGGGGTTTTCAAAATTTATTTTTGACTTTTCATTTTTAACCCAAAGTTTTCATATTTTGCAAAACAATCTTCCAAAATTTGATTATTTTTACTTTAAACCCAGAATACTTTATCTTTTGTAATTTAATCTTACAAAATTTTATACTTTCAACTTTGTTTTCCTATACTTTTTATATTTTGTAAATATTTGTCTTACGTTTGTTGTAGGTTTTGGAAGTTAACATGACAAAAACATGCATGCATGTTGATTCACCAATTTTACGTTTAATTCTTAATCCTGTGAGTTGACACAACACAAAATGTGTGCGTGTTTTATCATTTTTACATATTTTTTTCCATTTAGCAGGTTCGTACCAACACGTGATTCTTAAATCGAATTAGTTATATTTTTATATGTTTTACGTTTTGTTCTTATTTCTTCGTATTAATAAAATGCAATTTTAGTGTTATAGTTATTAATGATCTGACATTGGTATTATTTTGTATTGTTTTACACACCTGTGTAATATGATAAATTTAATTTTAATTATTATCAACTTATTAACTTTTTAAAATTAACTTTTCAAAATTTAATCAGTAAAAAATTAAATCAAACCAAACAATTCCAATCACACACATTTTCATGTTTCCTCATGCCAACTCTAAAACCCCAATCCCCAAATTCTAGGGTTTTAAAACTCTAACCTTCAGGGTTTCAAATTCATGAGAATGATCAAGTGGTTTCATCTATTTCTTTCTTCTTTCTACGATTGTTGCTTCTACAGATGTATACAACGCATCATAGAGTAAAAACTACTCCATCATCAATACCACCACAGACACGTATCCATGAAATGCAAGGCGGTGACTTTAATATTTTTATGTAAATGAAGTTTATATAGTTTGAGACCTTTAAATTGATTACCTTTGATCTTGTAAATGTATCAATGCTAACCAGCTATAATCATGAAATGCAATTTTTCACAACTGCTAAATCTTGGACTTCAAAGTCCATTGAGAATCCAGTTTACAATATGTAGTTAAACAGTGTTTCTATCTGTATATTTCATCAATGCTCCCAGAATGAATCTATAAATGCTTTTCAGCTTTAAGATAGATTCTTACGATACGGGGAGTATATAATGACGTTGATTTTTAATTACTGATGAAAAGTCTCAGTATCAGTAAAAATTCTAGAAGCTAATGTGCTATTACTTGCAGTTAAAATATGCACATTGGCATATTGCCCCCAAATGAAAAGTGTTGTATTCTATGTGACACCTTAATCAAATCCACGTTACCCGTTGGATGTAAGGAATGTCTAACCTCAAACACCATCAATTGTTTTGGGCGCATTTATTGTGGATAGGAGGATATCTCAGTGGGTAATCCGTGATTGTGCTTAGGTGGGAGCAATTTAGGATACGTGACCTTTTGGGAAGTCTTCACTTGGGGTAATATCGGTCGGTGTTAAGGACAGGATGTTACATTCTACATAGAATGTTAGCATGTTTAGTGGCATATGTTCAGTGGTTTAAAAGAGGGAATCCGAAGTTGTGAGCGTACATGTTATTTGATTTTAGTGATCAGAGCTTCCAAGTGTGTTCTCTTTGAAAATCGATGCTTATGAGTATGCTACTGAATGGAATCCGTTTATATATTTCTAGGTGATAATCTAATGCACATTTCATTTGAGTATTTGAACTAGAACAAAGTCAAATATTGGTTCACATCTGCAGTAAGTGTGGTATTGGATATAATTTTACTATCGGTGAAACACATTTATTAGTCCCATAAGAACAACCATTTCTTTCTATAATAGAAAAACTAACTTTCCAGTTAAGACCAATTCCTCGCATAACTCATCTTTGAGTATTTCTTCAATTTAGAAACCATTCTGAGGTTCCTTCACTCGTCGTTGAAGACTACAAGCACTTAGGTAGTTAGGTTCTCAAATAACAAAATCTGGTGGTTTCACTCTATTTCTACCCATGTGTTGCAGATATTAAAATGACATGTTTAATCACATTATTATTGTTTTTTTATTTGCACAGTTATTTGATCATCAATGTAAATTATAATATGAGACTCTTGCCGATTGAGAACAAGGAGCTGCTTGAAAACAATGAAGAACTAAAGACGCAATTGCAGAGACACAAGAAGGTATTAAACGTAAAGTGGCTGCCCATTTCATGGCTCTAACTGAAGCTGAAACACGAGCAGATTTTTTTAAGGAAAACTTTAGATTACAGAAAATGTTGTCATGCTGATGTAAGAAGATTTCTGTTTATATTTTAGTTATATATAACTGTTAATTATATGCATTGAGTATGTCTTGAAACAATTTGCTGTTATTTTGCAGCTTGTGAAGGTGTTCTGTGAACTTGAAGAAAATAAACAAATTTTGGAGGATGAAAGCAGATTGCAAGAGCTTAAAACCAAAGCAAGTGTGCTGAATGGTAGTACTAAACAGCAATACGTTTATTGCAGAGTATGTTTTGCTAAAGTTATCAATATTTCATGTTATATTGAGTGATTGAATGATATTTAGGGTGTTTGGCTTTGTGTTTTCTGACTTTATTATCTGATTTTTGTGATTTGGATCCGCAAGAATCAGTGTATGATGTTCACATAAACCAATTTGGTTTCTAAGTATCTAAAGTTAAGATTACTTACCCATTGAGTCTTATCTCATTTTACGAACCAACTATACTTCTTTCACAAATTCTCCTTTTTCGTCATTTTAGGTGCTAATATTATACATACTCAGAACATATAAATAACTAATTTACTAGCTATGACTAAAACAAATTAGAAAATATTGCTACAGTGATCAGTGTTTTATAAAAGATTTAGGAAGAGGTATGCATCAAATAATCCAATTAGCGTGATTTTAACACTCGCATTGACCCATTGTAAGTAAACAGTTCAAAATGGCACCTTTGTTCTACTAATCATGCGTATTTTTCTACAGAGATCTAAAAGCTTCTTTAATTCCCACAAAAATTCTCTGGATAATAAACGTCGGGGGGTCTAATTTTGAAATGGAAGAAAGTATGATCTGTTGAGGCTGATATGAATAGCAAAATAGAAGCCATTAAAACATTTGTAAAGAAATCACAAAAATTCAATGAGAAATAGGATATTGACTTAAATCAAAGGCACTGAAAGCAACATATAAATCTAGTAAACTAGTGGCCAAAAAATTGGATGAACCAAATGAGACTTCTAAAGAGAGTTTTCATAAAAGATTAGATTGAACAGCAATTAGAAGCTGTTAGATTGGAAAAGAAACAGGTGAGGCACAAATTTATCAAAAGAAAAAAAGGATATAATTAAACAATCAAAAGTTAATCTGATACGAATTTGAATATATTGCAAATGACATAAACGACGGTGGTGTCCTTGACGAGAAGATAAAAGATCAAAGGGAAGAACATGTTCAAGAAAGAAGTCATATTCTTGAATTTCTTAAGGAACTTAATATCGGAAATCATAAGCCCCTAAACTGTAAAGTGTAGATTGCTAAGGTGAAAGGATGATTTCCAAAACCAAAGACTTCAAATGACATTAGTTTGAGGTTGTTACTGCAAACAAATTACAGCCATGGATCAATGCGATACACGAAACAATTTTGCCTAAAACATATCCACTTTTGCACCTGATTACCGATTAAATACATTGACACATGTCATACTTGGCACAAAACTTCCCTTATCACGCGATTCACCTAATGTTAATGTGTGTGGCGTGTTCTTATTGAATTTAATCATTTGTAACCTCAAATTGATAAATTTGAAAAAGAGATGTTAGCAACTATTTAGATGATATATAGTTAAGTTAATCTTGAGACTTTGGATCACATTCTCCTTGGTTGCAAACTAGCTGATGAGATATGGGTTGAGATTCTTGTATGGGTAAAATGGCTTTCGTCAAAGGCGACATGATCGATGCTACATTCGCCAATCGGTGGCAAACATCATAGTCGGTAAAGAGTTCAAAAAAAAGTGTTCATGCCTGGGATGATATGGAACATATGGAAAGCAAGAAACGAAAACAATTTAGATGACGAACTTGGAGCAAAAATATGATTCTTGAAGCCATCAAATCAACAATGTTTTCATGCATAAAAGATAGAGCAAAATGACATGTTTTCGATTGGTGTAACCGGTTTGCTTTTAACATTCTCTTGTAACTGTTCTATTCAACTTACTGATGTAAACCAAAAACAAAATAAATTATTAAACCTGTTAAATTTTTTAAACTATCGTTAATTCACTAAAAATACCGATAATCAGGAACTTTACGTACTACTACACATTTGTGATAGGAAGAAAAACTATCTTAATAAACTTTAAAACTAATCATCTTCCGAGTTTACAGAATTATAAAATGCAAGTCAAAATTTAAATGGGACTTAAAACATAAACAAACCTAAAATTGATTTAAAAACAAAATCTAACAAAAACTAAAAGTAACATAAAAATGTTAGAATACTCATAGAATATGACATTTTTGGGCTGACCCGTTTCTAGAATTAAGCTGGAACAATGACCCAAACTAAAAGTAACTTAAATCCGCACCACTTACCGTCTTGGTATCATTGATTTTTTAATGCATTGCTGCCATTAAAAAATATAAATTTTAGTGATATTTGTGTATGATGAATGCAATTAAAAAAATATGAAGATATTGTAAGGAGCAGTGATACAATGAAAATTGCAGATGAGTGCAATAACTTGCATGATAATGATTAATGAAGATGATGGTTTCAGTAAACATGATGATTATGATTAGGGTTGACTCTATCTTATAATTTATGACTTATTGGATTTATCCCCTAAAAATAAGTCTTTAATTTTAAAAAACAATGATGTTTACGTTGTATGGATCAATGAAATCTGAAAACGAAAATAACACCTCATGAAAATTATGATGATTTAATCGGTTACTGTAGAGACACGATTACACAATTTACACAATCTACGTCGACTAGCCCTTTTTGACTCTTTTATGTTTAAGGAGATTAACTATCAAAAACTCAATGTTAGTTATTAAATTTTCTTTGATTTATCGTTTATGTTCAAAGAAATTTAATAAGTTGCTTTTTTATTGTGTTGTTTTTATTTGGATTATAACTACTTATTTTTTTAATTTGATTTAGGGTTAAAAAAACATTAAGTCGAACCTAACTATGATGAAGATGATTCAGAGCCATCTTGGTCAAGTGCTCGTTGGCAAAAACACATGGACATGTTGGTCGACATGATGATTTTGATTTTTGAATTAATTTATGGTTCGAGTTCAATGGAATTAATAAAGTACTAGTTAAACAATTATAAGAGTTAATTGATTAGTTTAAAATAATTATTCAAATTAGTTTTATTTTAAACGGGATCGTATTATTCAACTTGATTGTTTTATATCTTTTAATTTGTTTGTAGTAAGGCATATACAAGTAAAAATTGAAAATTTTAAATTTAGGTTTTTTGTGGTAGAAGTTAAAATTTCATTTAAATCGGATATGTAATTGCAACATTTACTTATAAGTTTTAAAATGTAATGTTTATAACATTCCGGATATGTAATTGCAACATCTTATATATTTACGTCTCAGTGTAATTTTCAATCTATAATGATGTTGTGCGTCAGGATGTAAAAATAATCAAAACACAAACATAAAAGTTCTCAAACCGATTAAAGGTTTCGTTTGTTCTACAGTTCGATTTCTCTTCTTCTACGACTTTTAGAACATGGTATTATTTAAAAAAAATATATGTGGTTTTTTATCAGTATTATGTTTTTTAAATGTTACCTTTTCTGTTGTTGCAACGTGCTTATTTTTGTTAAAATTTGCATGTTATTATTATTAGTGGTCTTATTTTTAATTCACTTGCTGAGAATTATCAACATTCCTATCATGACGTAGGACTGTGTGACATTTTTGTGTTTTATATTAAGTTTTAAATGTAATCAACGAAGTATAAATTTTGTTTTTTTTTTGTATTAAATTGTGTATATTATCAACTCCACCCTTAACTCAAGTGTTTGCCTCAAGAATCAACGTTAGGTTCTTTCACGGTCCTACGGTCCTACAATCCTTGCCTCCTTCACCTTGCGAGTCTATGATAATGTTTCAATATTATTTTTTTACACTCTTACGCCCCCGTTCCTTTCAACACGCAAGTTTGTGATAGTATTTCAACGCTATGTTTTAATGGTTTTATGCTCTATCGCGACAAGAGGCCTTTTTCTACTGATTTGCTCCTAATTACTACAGAAGTCATTCCCTGTAACTTATAATACAGTAGTTTTGATCTCATAGTTTACGATAAATTGTGAGGTGATATTTTAAATATACAAAGATGTATATAAAAATATAGTATGTTCATTTTATCTTCGCTTACCAACATGAAATCACTAAAATTGTAAAAATTGGGATGATCGAAATAAAATATACATGAATCTCATTGTTTTATATTTGTATTTTATTAGTGGTGCACAAATTAGGGCTGACAAATCGGTTTTTATCACGCGATTAGCACAAGTATCAAATATGAAAACGACACCTTTAACACTTAGATTTGGTGGTTTAAGTGTGATAGTTATATGTTTTAGGTATCGATAAGAAGATATGATAAATCTAAAACTCCTAATTTTAATATTATAAAAAAGTAATAAAAAAAATACGTAGTGTATTTTTTTGCTAAACAGATCTTATTGTGTCTAAATAAGTACTCATTTTATTAGCCCTAGTACAAATCAATTGTACGAAGAAGCCCACTTCTAAACGGTTATAGGTCGTTCAAAACCCTATAAAATCATTTAGGTTATTAATAGTAGCGGTTAATCAAAATAAACGGATTTTAAAAATAAATTTTTTTCTCTAAATACAATTAAGATGATTGGTGACTATCATAAGAATGCATCTTTTGTATAGCTAATACGACTTCAATGGATTAAGAATATGAAATATCTATATCGTTTTAAATACCTAATTAATTTATTATATAATATAAAGATAGATATAATTGAACAAAAATGTATAGCTATTTAGGATGATTGGTGACTATCATAGGAAATCAAAGAGTGTTTTATGAGTTGGATGGAAGGAAGACAACAATTAAGTAGGGGGGCTAGTTTTATGATACTTCACTATCCTACTCTATACCATTGATGCCCATCTAGAACTATTTGTTTTCTTTTTCCTTTTTCCGTTTCTAAAACTTTAAGGTCTATAAAATTTGATTAATATCTTTTTGAATTGGATTTTGTGTTATATTTATTAGACCAATTCTTCTCATGATATGGGGGAGTTCAATAATCTTATGCTCGTAGACACGTTTTTCTATAAATAAATTTCATATCTAACATAAAATACGAAAATCATAACGTTAAGTTTAGAATTTTAAATAACATAACAAAATTTCTAAAAAAACATGAAAATTTGACCCCTTTTTTTTATTTTAAATAAAAATTATTTTTAATTGTAAATAAAATTTTGCGTATTATAAAACATTTATTTTAAAAATAAAATAGGTTAAAAACTAACTATATGATTATAGTATTAATTTTTTTAGAAAACTAGTAAATTTATGCTTTGATAACTTATAATATTATAACATTTTGTTCAAATAAAAGTTCCAAATTGGCTCTAATTTAAATCGATAAATAAAATTATAAGTTTACAATTTCTAGCATATATTAATCAACTAGTCAAATAGATCCATTTTCATTTATATATGAATTTTCACATGCTTGATTAACAAAGACATGATTAATATACATAAATGCATAAACACACATATACACAATCAAATATATTGTCTTCATTCATCAACATACCTGGGTTCACTTACGTTATCATCCCGTAAGCAACATAAAATAAAGAGAAATAAAAAAAAACAAATGAGCACAAGACAATCTATAAACTATAGAAAACATAAAAATACAACAATAGAGTCAAATTGTTACCAAAATGTTTCCATCTTTCATATACCAAACCAGAGACCTATGAACCATAATAGATCGGCTTTGGTCTGAATTATTACCAAAATGGAATATAAAAAGCTTTTAGTGGTGCAAAAGGTTTTACACTATTACAAAATCAAGGATTTTAGACTCACTTGTCTAACCATCACTGAGCAAATCCGACTTCGAATGTGAAGAAAAAGATGAACTAGAACCATGCACCCCGAAAAAAAAAAAAAGAAGACCAACGCAGGTAACAGACACGTACAACAACATAGTAACATCTTAAAAACAGAAAATCAAAACTGTCAGGATTCAAACCAACAACGTCAAGAAAGTTAACCAACTACGATCTAGAGCACATATGTGAAGGAAATCATAAACCAAATTTATATCTAAAGAATAAAGAAAGTATATAAAAGGGAATTAAAAATGCACTAACACTTCTAAAACTTCTGAAAAATTTTCTCTATAGAAGAGAAAAGTACTTATTACTTCACTTCTAAACTAGATTTAGACTTCGTGTATTTAGTTGTTTCGTTCTAGAGTCCAGATATAAAACAAATTTGAGCATCCAACTTTCTTAAGCATTTTTCACATCAAGAACCGTTCTTTATACATACATACATACATTCATTATACACATACACATACATATACATATGTATATACATGAGGGACTATTTTGTTGTTTAGTGTATGTTTTCATGTGGTCCATTAATTAGTGCCATTATAATCCCACTTTTGTATTTACTACAACCTAGCTACATGTGGTCCTGTTTAGCCAATCATTCTAGTTTTCATAAAGTTAAATCTCGTTTCCTTTCATAAAGCATATAGTTAAATTTATTAAATAACATCTTTTTTATAAAATACCATTCATTTAATACAATATCTATTTCTATAAAACCATCCAATCTCACAAATTCTCATTTACGTATCTATATCTTTGATCCTTAACTCAAGTAATTAAAGTAAAAATACAATACATCATTTAAATTAAGAGGTTTCGGGTTCAAGTCTCGTCAACTAGGTTTTATTATAGAATTTTTGTTTATATCTTTTCAAAGAAATAAATATTTTTATGAAAAAAATCACTTCTTTTAACAAAAACACTTTCAGTTTATTTAAATTTCATAAAAACATGTTCATTTATGTTATCTTATATAAAATTCTCTATGTTCTCTTTTGTTAAAGTCGGTTCCTTTCATAAATCATCCAGTTGAATTTACTAATTAATTAAATCATGTTTTCATATAATACCATTCTTTTAATACAATATCCATTTTTATAAAACCATACAATTAATCTCACAAATTTATCATATCTAATAAATTTTTAACTAAAGTGGTTAACATAAAAATACAATACATCATTTGAATTGGGAGGTCTCGGGATGTTCACATCTCGTCCCAAACAAACAAGAGGTTTCAGATTAAATCAGAGAGTTTTTTTTATTTACCTAGATGAGTTTTTTCTGATGGTGGTTTGAAGTTCAGGATTGATGGCTACGTACTAACGTCCAAGCTTCCTTTGAATTAAAGACGTGCCAAACTAGATCCCAATATTTTTTGCTTGAGTAATGAAGATAATCGAATTGTTTAATATCCCATCAGTTATCCAAATAAGCGTTAAAACCCATATATATTTTATCTCTATAATCTTAAATCATTAACTTGTATCACATCATTTGTGCATTACATACGAATGTCTTTTCTTATGAATATGCTTTTATTGTGTATTTCAGGTGATCTTCACACTTCACTACGTACCCCCACCTTCCATCATCGTAAGCAACCATCATCGCCAATGCCGACACCGACACTATTTCACAACTTTAAACCATAAATTAATATTAACTTTCGTGGAACAATAACCATCACCAGATTTATTGACATGACTACAACAAAAAGCAACAAAATTAAATCTTTTGTCACGTACTAAAAAAAACCCAATCATGTTTTCCTTATAATATATGTTCATATTACTACTAGCAAAAATTCATTTTTTCATATGAAGTAAATTTGGGTTTCCTCCGTTAGATGTAACGTTTTGTCGGAAAAAAAATGTTTTCTTCTTATCTGATGACAACCTAAAACGTTCAACTCGAGTTATACTATAAAACATGCATTTTTAAGTGACAATTTTGGGTTAACTTGACTTATTGGCCCTCGTCACAAGATAGACCACTAGAGATCATCTAAAAAGGTTAGTACACTACTGTAACAGATTATTACATGTTAGAGCATAACGAATACATATGTAGTCACCATGTAGTAAGAAAATAATTAAGTTCATAATTTTACCTTTACAATTAATTTTTTTTCCTGATTAAAGGCTAAAACTAATAATATATAAAACTATTCTGATGAATACATCCTATAATAAAATGTATTTTTTACTCAAGATATGAGTGGTTTAAATCCTACAACAATATACATACAAGTGGTTTATAAAAGTGGTTCATGAGTATATTAGGAGTCATTAAAAAATTATAATTATTTGTCATTATTATTCATTATTTTGAATTGTAAATATTCGACATTTTTCATATTTATATATCATTAGTATCTTATATTACTTATATATCATTAATATCTTACATTACTCTAGACTACTAGGATGATGAATACTAACAATTTCTTTTTGTTGAATAACACAAATATTTTTGTTGTGTAGTGTTTTCTTCTTTACTTTATGAAAATCTCTATATTCTAAAAGCTTTGAATTTTCCATAAGTTGATTAGGTATGTACTTTTGGGTACATTAGGGTTCCTGACAAGTGTCAGTCCTCTTTGTACCCTTTTCTTTCTTGATTTTTACTATGGGCAGTAAGGTCCACTAACTTCTGTTCGTAAGTATTGCCTAAGCAACCGCTATGGTACAACTGATTAAGTACAAGGTACAAGCATTATATGGATACAAAGTTGTGATATAGTAACATGTCCTTACAGTTTCATATGCTTCCTAAAATCAAACTCATTAATAGAAATCAAGTTACTACAAGTGAATGAGCAAAATGTTGTTGGGTATATTGAATTACACCTTTGTACTATGTTTTTAACAAAATTTAGAGATGGGGTAACTCTTTAGATTGAACTTGTATAAAAAAAGATGTATAATAAGTGCTCTTCATTTTGAGAAAGAAGATTTGTCAGTCTAGTCTTGAAATTGATCGGTCTGTTCTTCAAATTGTTTTGGTCGGCTCATTGTATGAGTTCTTACATGTTGATAACTAATTCATAGTCGGTGCCTAGTAAAGGGTTGATCACCACATGTGGTACAATATGGTCACATAATGTTTGAGGTTTTGTTCGTGTTTACTGCAAGATTGATGGACGATTACTTTAGGGCGTACCTTGTTTGTTGAACGTGTGTTAGAGAATTTGTAAGTTTTCATCAATTAATATATATAAGCATCTTGAATACAATTACTCTTTCAAATATTTCAGAAAAATAATACACTGATAGAGTTATGGTTAATCATTTATATAGTGAAATTCATCATATATATAAGATGATATTATGAAAATGTAAACATGTACAATATTAGTTAAAACAATTGTTTTATAGACTAGAGCTAGTATTAAATACTAATTGAGATGTAAAAACACTAAATATTAAGATTTATCACTACATAAACATGTCCCCCATATAATAAGAACAAAAGAAGAACAAAGTGAATAGGTCTCGAATTGACAACTATATAATACTAGTTTTTAGAGCATATCATATTTTATTCATAATCATTTATATTTATAATCATTTATATTGATACATCTTAGAATGTGTTATACTTTCGTTAAAAATAGTGTATGGCTGATGTGACAATATCGTGAGTCATGATCCCCCCACCCCACCCCCCAATCGTGAGTGTGTTGCTCCGTTAACCACATGTTTAAGACAGAGTGTAACACAAATCCTTTCTTGTACGAAAAACAAGCATAGATATTTTAATAAAGAATGGAAAGGGTAATATGGTCAAAATTCCCCAATAGAAAGTGTAAAAGAAAAAACATGATTTGATGGGAAGTTGAAAGTGTCTTCTTACACATGGCAGAAGAAGCATTCAATGAAAACTGGAAAGTTTCAATCTCCCTTTCTATTGCATGCATCTTCATGCACTTTACTTTCTATGTATATTCCTCTAGGTATATCATTGATACACAAACTTTAAAGGTTAATTATTTTGAATGTTTATCACTACAGAATTATGAAAAGTTAAGTAATTAGAAAATAAAATAAATTCTAATGTAATTGATTTCTCTTACTACTTATGCAGCGTCGATTTGGAACCAAATTTTAATATGGTGTCGCATCTCGGAAGCAGAAAGGAATTCGATTAGGAGCATGTTGCGGGCTCTTTTCAATATGAAAATAAATGTAAAACAGAAAAAGGCTATGTATGTGGTGTTTATGGCTACGTTTTGGGGCATTTGGAAGTCGAGAAATGAGCTTATTTTCAACTCCAAACCTTTATCAACGTCGGTGGTGGTGGATGAAGTAAAGTACTTTTTTTTCATGGTTAAAACATAGAGGAAAGTTAATAGAACTTATATGACATTTATGGTGTAATTTTTAATTTACTAACTTTCCTTTGTAATCGTTATTGTTAGTCCTAGCATCTTGCTAGTGACTATTTTATAATAAATTTGCCATTCAAAAAAAGTGATTTTTCTTACATGACTATTTATATATATATATATAATATATATATATATATATATATAATATATATATATATACACACACACACACACTGTATATATATGTGTATATATATACGTGTATATATATATATGTATATATACGTGTGTGTATATATATATATATATGTGTGTGTGTGTGTGTGTGTGTGTATGTGTATATATATATGTGTATATATATGTATGTATGTATGTGTGTGTATATATATATATGTATATATATACATATATATATAGAGGAGGGATCAAATGAGAACTAGTGTTTTTTGTGAGAACACTAAGAACTAATCTTAACCACTAGTTCTCAATGGCAAAATTGTAATTAACAAAAACATATTTAAAAAATTTATAAATTAAAAAATAACATAAAAATAAAAAAATAAAAACACAAAATTATTCCCCAACTTTCTAAAAGTGACAATTAAGGTATATCAATCATAAATAAATGAGGCTCCTTTCTAATTGATAAAACTATCATATTACAAGGAGGAGCGTATGATCATAATTATTGAGGATGAGGATGAGGCTAAACGATCAAAAGCTTACACATGTAGCAATTAATCATATAAGGTATATAACATATAATTGGACAATTATTCTAAGCAACACATAACCTAGAGGTTGTGGGTTGAGGATCTAGATGTTAAATCATTTTTTTGGTTGAGTAAGTATGCTTGCTACCCCCAAAGTATAGAAGAGAAAACGGGGATGAAATTACTCACATGGAATAAAATGACGTTGATGAATAAATTTTGAATAAAATCCTCAAGTAAGCGAGTCCGACGGTTTTAACGTGCGTGTCCTAGATTGAAAGATCTTGAGTAAGTATTGAGTATTGAAGATGAAATATAAATGGTATAAAAGTTCATAAAAATAAGGCTTGGGTTTTCGGGAGTTTTAGTTATATTTTACAAAGTGTGTTTAAATAACGTAAGTATAAAATGAGTTTTACAAGAAAACGGATCCTTGATGTTTAGTTTTACTCAACCATTGTTAAGTTTTACATATGGGAGTTGGTTTAGTGCTAGTATGCACGATCCCATTAATGTAAGCATCAAGGTCTGACTTACACTCTCTTAAACCCGAGTTTGAGACTTTAATTAATAAAGAAATTCGCTTAAACCCGATCTTAGTATAAAACTAAGTTTGGTTCCGTCATACCATAATATTATTAATACAAATAACATAAAGTGAAACATAAGTTAAAAAATTTAGGAAAGATTTTTCTTTTGGCGTTTTGAACGGTGACTAGCTCGTTAAGACAATAAGTTCGACTTTTACTCGGGTTTATTCTTACCCGAAACTTGGTTTGAGCTAATATTTGTTCTAACACTTCCAAAATCTTAAGTAATATGAGTAATATAAAGTAAAACATAACTAAAAAGATAGGTTGAACTTTTGGTGGTTTGAACATTGACTAACTCGTTAAAACGGGTGTTCGGTTTTACTCGGTTTTTACCCAAAACTTGGGTTCAAGCCAAGATTTTTTCTACACCTCCATATCAACCATATAATAACTAAAATATCAAGAAAAACTCAGATCTAAAGTGTTTGATGTAACATGGTCACTTAAAAGTTATTTAAAGTGCTTAAACGAGCGTTCGGTTTGGTTCGGTCTTTGACTCGGTATGAACCCGAGGATGGTTACCACATGTCCAAAACCATTGAACTAAAAATAAGGTAAAACTTCCAGATCTAAACTCAAACAAGAAAGTTAATCGAGTAAACTTCCCGAAAACGACCCAAACGGGTCTAAAATGCATAAATATGAGTTTGAATGCCCACAAGACTTAAATAAAGATGAAAATGGTTTTGTGAACATAAAATAACTTAGAAAAACTAAAAATAACCAAATTACATACCCGAAATGATTTGAAATGCAAGATTCGGTTCCGTTGACTTTTTAAAGTCAAACTTAAGCAAAACTAGCTAGAACAACTTACAAGATCAAAATTTTTGGGAGAAGAAGATGAAAATGTGCAGCTGAAATTGTTAAGAATGAGTGGTATTTATAGGGAAAGATTAGGGTTTGAGGAAATGGGTAATGCGTTTGTCCGGTGGGTAAAATGGTGCACTTTGATTCTTTTATTTAAAATAAATTTTAATTTAAATAAATTATGAAGAGGTATCTACATGTTTGGAGGGTTCTAAAATAGTTATGGGTTAGGTCTTGATTGGTTTGGATGGTTAAAATACAAGTCCGGACCTTAACGAACCGAAAACGTTAAAAAACTGATTTTGCTGAAACGAAATGTGGGTCACGCCACGACAAGTATGAAACATTATTACAACATTAAATCCATCATTTTATTAATATTCAAAGATCCGAATACCAAAATGAGTCGGGTTTACAATACAGGATAATAAATACAAAGCTAGTCGAAAATGACGAATGTCACAATATATATATATATATATATATATATATATATATATATATATATATATATATATAGATGAGAGATCAAATGAAAATCATGATTATAAATGAAAACCATAAAAACCATCATCAACAAATCATACAATTTTAAATTAATTTTTATTATATTAACTAAAACGGTGTTTATGTAATTTTAGCAAATAATTATTTATGAAATATTCAACTATATTGACCAAATCCTTAAATTATCTATAACACAATTTTGAATTAGTTAATTCTAATCATCTGATAAACTTTATTCACTTCTATCATCATCTATGTTTTCTTCATTGGCATTTTTAGGTGTTCATCATCGTCATTTTTTTTATATTATAAACTTCTCCATCACCATTTTAACACATGATTTTAAAGTTTCTACACTTCATCATCATCATTTTTTGGGTGTTTATCGTCACCATATTTAACGGGATTGTACCCTTCTTCTTTGCCATTTTGAAGCTATATTTGAAGGTTTGAAACATTATCATCATCATTCTTTACGATTTTTTACTTAATTTTTGTTTTGTTTTGTTTGCTAATTCAACTTAATAAATGGACGACAATAATTCTGATTCCAATTAATATTTTTTGTTAAACAATCAATACACCACTTAATGCTCTTGATAGTATTGATAATATGTGTGATATTTTTGCATTAGAGAATTCTACAACTTGGAAGGATGAGATTTAAGAACAACATCAAAAAGTTAAAGCACGATCATGATATTGTTACATATATGTATCTCTGTGTTGTTTTCGTATATGTAACTTTATTATTTTAATGTTTATATAACTTTACTATATGCATGTGTAAGCTTTTTTTACATATATGTATTTCTTTTTGTTGCGTATACATAAGTTGGACATGTATTCACACACACACACACACATACACATTTTTAGGTTTTCAATGGTTTTCGTTGTTACTATATTTTGTTACATATATGTAAATTTTGGTACGTATATGTAACTCCACTATTACATATATGTACTCTTAAAAGCGTTTTTAGCATTAAAAAATTTGGTTTAAAATATAAATATGTAACTCATGCTGGTTTTTCATATTGGTTTGTTAACAGTGATACACATATGTACGATAGTGTTACATATACGTAACACACAATGTTACGCATACATAACACACATTGTTACGCATACGTAACATGATTTTACGAATGCATAAGGAGTCGTTTTCTTTAGTTTATTTATTTTATAAGAAATATGATGATTTAGTTTTTCAATCCAAAAAAAGGAAAATAATACATTTGATTATTTTAATTTCGATTAAATATAAGAGAGATGTGAGAGAAAAATGGAGGATGAGAGTAATTTAGGAATTTAATTATACTTGATAGTTAACAAGTTAATGATTTTGTGTTGTTCTTAATTTTCCCTTAATGCATATTTAAACCGTAATAATCTTTTATTTAATTACTAAAACGCCATTAATTAATCTCAATCATAAATCAAAAAGATCAATGGTGAGTAAGTGGTTTTTCTTGATTTTCAATTATAATATGGTTTTCATTGGAACCATCCCATATATATATATATATATATATATATATATATATATGGTTATAAGTATTTTTTTCTTCCCTCTTCGTTGTATTATTGTTTAGAAGCCTTATTGTAATCATGTAAAAGGTCTATAGCATTGGAGCATTGTTTTATATCATAATTTCTCGTTAAAAAATATTATAAAACCTTATTTATGTTTAGAAAAATTAGTGTAAAGCTGACATTTAACTAATCTAACAACATACAACATGTTTTTCTGATAAATCTAGTTCCCATTAAACTTTTCAAACTCAAATCACTTTTATATTTTAGAACAACTTAACTAGTCAAAAACCTAACTCCAACTTTTTGAAAACATTGAAACAAATAAAACACTCCAAAAGGAAGTACTAAAACTCATCATTTACACAATTTGTTTTCTAATAGCATGCATACATATACATCCAACACATAACAACATACTGAACCATGCATAGATTGGTCCCCTGCATACAATAAACAACCTTTATCACCCCTTTTAACTCCATTTAATCTCTTGCAACCCCAAACATCAAAACACTCACATCACCACCTTTCTTCATAATCACAATCAATGAAAACTCCATAATTGCTCTGTTTTCATCGCACCCCTTTAAAGCTAAACACACCCACCCTATCTAGACTTATAGGCTTCTCTTTTGTTTCTTGTAATCAATACGTGTGTGGGTCTTTGATAACTGTGCGTTATTTAGCTCTTTTGCTGTTTGATTTAGTGTACAATTGCAGTTGCTTCTGTTCTGAACTCTGCAATTAACCCCTCTGTTTCTTTCTTTCTTTCGACCTTAGGTTTGCTATAAACCACTATGGAAATGAGGGCTCTCTGTTCTAGGGTTTCGTATGTGCTCTTTATTTCCTGAATTGTTCAACTTTAATTACCAATTTGGAGCTTTCTTCGTTGAAAACGAACTGGGGTTCTTAACATATTTGCAATTCGCAGAGATAACTGATAAACCCCAATTGGGTTTTGTTTTCTGAGTTTTACTTCGATTCACCTTCATTATTATATCATCATCGTTCTGTTGTTTCTGACTTTCGAGTCTTTTGTTCCCAATTTGGTGAAATATCTATTCAGATTTCGTAATCGATTCTCTCTCCCCTGTTATCTGACCACATAAACCCCAAATTTCTTGTTGATTGAGTGATAATTTCTCACTCAATCGTGATGGATTTGAGTGGTAGAACTTATGTGTGTTTCTTTGTTGCAATGTTCGTGATGGTTTGTTTGATTGGAACATGTGTTAATGGTCAAAATGATGGAGACTCAGTAGGAGCTCCAATGGTGGAATCAGAGCGAAAAGCTTTATACTCTGCTATTCAAGGGTTTGTGGGAAAATGGTGGAATGGATCAGATCTTTATCCTGATCCTTGTGGTTGGACACCCATTCAGGTATCTTGATCATTTGTTCATTTTGTAAGTTTAGTAGTTTATCATCATGTTAAAAATCATTAAGAACACAAGAAAGTTTACTAAAGTTGAAGAAAAGCAGTCAAAATCACAATTTCTACAAAAAAATGGTGCTTCAGTGATCTTTAATCTGTAATTTTTATCTTTGTTGTTTGTTGGACCCACAATCATACAAAAGTTGTGTAATTTCATATCTCATGATGAGTCAATAAAGCTCCAAATTGCATGGAATCTTGAAAATCAAAGTGTATATCAAGAACAGAATATAAGTCAACGTTTTTAGTCAATTCTATGATAAGAAATGTTAATTTAGTAATGTAACCTACTTGTTTTGATTCTGTAGGGTGTTTCATGTGATGTTTATGATGGATTCTGGTATGTAACAGACCTAAGCATTGGTCAAATTCATGATAACTCTCTTCCATGTGCTCAAAATCTTGAATTTAGACCCCATTTGTTCAAACTTCAACACTTGAGATCATTATCTGTTTTCAACTGTATCATCTCACCTAACAAAGGCCAGATATCGATCCAATCGGCTAATTGGGACGCGTTTGCAAGCACTATAGAGTTGGTGGAGTTCCGGGCTAACCCGGGCTTGACAGGTCTAATCCCAACCAGCTTTGGTAGCCTCAAGAAGCTGCAGTCCCTTGTATTGATCGATAACGGGCTGTCGGGCAGTTTGCCGGCCAGCATTGGTCATCTGACTCTGTTAAAGAGATTGGTTATCTCTGGTAATTTGTTTACTGGCAAAATCCCAGAAAGTTATGGTGATTTGAGTGAGTTGTTGATCATGGATTTGAGTAGAAACTCACTCTCTGGGAGTTTACCTTTGACTTTTGGAGGGTTGACTTCTCTTTTGAAGTTTGACTTGAGTAAGAACCAAATTGAAGGGGAGATCCCAAGTGAGATTAGTAATTTGAAGAATTTAACTCTTTTGGATCTTAGCAATAACAAGATTTCTGGTGGGTTGACTTTTGCAAGTCAAGAAATGAGTTCATTAGAAGAGTTGATTTTGTCAAGTAATCCCATAAGTGGTGATCTATGAACTTCAATTGGCAAAATGTTCAAAGAATCATGGCTTTGGATCTTTCAAACATGGGTTTGACCGGTGTGATTCCGGAGTCGATCTCGAGCCTGAAAAACCTACGCTTTCTAGGGTTAAACAACAACAAACTGTCGGGAAATCTCTCACCAAAACTTGCCGAATTGCGAAATCTGACTGCACTTTATGTCAATGGAAATAACCTAACTGGTGCCCTCAATTTCCCCCGGAATTCTATACGAGAATGGGCAGACGATTCGAGGTGAGGAATAACTCAAATTTATGTTTTCCGCTTGCTAAATTGTCTTCTAGCATACGTCCGTTTGGTGTTAAGGTGTGTCCTAAATAACCGTTGTGATCTCATTCCCGAGTTTGCTATCCGGGAATGGAATCACGGGTTTGCTTTAGGTTATATATCATTTAGGTAATACTTATGTAAGCAAAACGAACCTTGATGGCTGAGTGAATGAATGAATAGATGTTTGTTGGAGTGCATTTTAACCTCTTATTATTTCATCAATGTTTCAAAAATATAATCATTCATCATACAAATGATTACAAATGAATACACGATACGTTCAAAACATGCGACGTGGACTTCTATATTGCAAATAGGACGGTTTTACTACTAAAAACGATCGTTTATGTAGTTTTAAAGGGAAAAGTAGCTCGTCCGACCGACCAAACATGTAATGACACATTAGTCTATGAGCCAAAACGACATGTTATGGACTATAAACACGAAAATAGGGAGACCATCTTGGTATAAAAAAATGTGATTTTTACACTAAGCCCTAAAAAGGTTTTTTTGTTTGGATGTAACGATTTGACATACATCAATTACGTATATAAAAAAAAAGTTAATTAAATTATAGCCAAATTGTTGATTTTTTTCGTTGTTTTTTAGTGTTTATATATGGTAATAAATGCAATGAAAGTGGCTCGAGGGGCTGCAGGCTGCATGTGGGTTAGGGATATGGCTGACGGTGGTCTGGACTCTGGACGTGTGGTCCTAACCATGGTGGATGGACCACTGGGTTGGGTTTGCAGAAAACGAAGGTACATATGATGTGGACCTTTTGTTTTGTGTGTGTGTGTGGGTGTGGATAGGGCCTTGTTTTTTATAGTGAAACAATTGGCTTGTAATCTTATGACATTTCCAATGGTATATTACCTTTTAGTAGCAAAAATCTATGATATATGTCATATGTGTGTGTATGGAATTATGGATATGATTTGTTAAATACAAATTTCAAGTAAATAACGGTAATAAGTAATAACCACATGGATATATGTATTTATTGATTTAGTTGTGACATATAAGATAGTTAGAAGACCACATAACCATGTGTTTTATTTTTAATAAATTCGGTAAGTATTACTTAAAGGATTATGAAAGTGTTGTAATTCTTTATTTAAAATCGATCATGTATAAATGCGTCTTTATACGTGGTATATATATGTGTGGTTTATGTAAGTTTTGTAGAAATATATTTCAAAAGAAAACCAAAAACTCATATGATAGATATACAATCGCTTTTTATCAACTAGTAATTAACATGTCTTAGTTAATAATGTCTTAGTCAATAGCTCATTAGCTGCGTCATTATCCCAATGAAGATATGCAATTGCTTCATGATAAATGTTTTTTTCAACATCATTTTCAAGTTAATACATAGAGATGAACTAGTAAAAATTGAACCCTTCCTTGTTATATCTTTAAGTAATATGGTTTTTCAAATCAAATTAGTTATGTTACCTCTTTTAATATATATGAGTTATGACCCGATCTATAAGATCATACTAGCAAGAGATTACAAACCAAAAACAAAACAATTTACAATATACTAGCAACCACGTGTACCAATTTTTAGTTTGATGCAATACCCCACAAGATGAACTACATAATTGGCACCATCTCTACACTGACATGCTTTCTAAGGTTCGGGATGACTGACTCATAGTTGCATGAAGAAAGACGTCTTTAGCATCGAGCTAATGCAGTGATGATCAAGTTCTTTTAGTTGCAAGCCTGCAAGCTACCGACTCGACTAGAGCCCAACAATAATAGATCCTAAAGTTTTTATCTTGCTCCAATAGGACAAGCTATTGGTATGACTATCAATGTTCACATCGTATGCCTCATGTCTAGATAGACCAATGCCTACTCCAGGTGTGTCTTTGCTAGAATGAACTGTCTTATAATCGACCCAGAAAATAATTTCCTTAATCTCTTTCCAATTACCGTATAGCAAAACACTTCCAATAGTCTTGCCAAACTCGATTTCAAACTTAGAACAAAATTTTCAAACTTAAAACTTCCAATGTTCTTGCCAATCTCTTTCCAATTACCTTAAGTATCCCTTCTATAACTTAAAAAATTAAATAAAGCATTTAAAAGTAATATGCCATATGTTAAAACTTTAAAAAATTATATTATCTTATAAATAACATATTAGTTTCCCTAAAACACCTGATGCACATTAATTATAACTCATTTAATAAAGTCAGTATAGTTCAGGTGGTTTTAACACATCCCTTGGTAGGAGATGAGGGTTTAAATCCCGCATGCTGCAATTTCAATTCTTTTACGGTGTTTTGGCTTTTTCTTTTCTTTTCTTAAACAATTTTAATATTTTACTTTTCTAATTTTTAATGTATTTAAAATAATTACAAAAGTTTGCGTACACGCGTCAACGTGACATTAACCATGTTAATGTCATTGTACGGCTATGCAATAACACACGCATCTTTCGTTTTACCTTTTTAAAACTGTTATGCCGCAACACGTCGGCGAGTAATTTATTGACGTAAATATAGTTCAGAAAAGAATCGAGTGTATTATACTTTATCATGTCGCGTAAGATAACGCTAGAACGTGTTGTGGGTGAAAAAACTAGTTGGAGAGAAATTACCGAAAATGGAAATCAGTTCGGTCTCTTTGTTATGGTCTAGACTCCAGAGTGTAGATCAGTATTTGGGCCTAAAGAACAGTTAAATAATTTATGGGCCTTATATTAGGCCAGCAGGGTGGGCATTCCCACATCTTGATGTGAAAAAAAAGGTTTTTGAATCAAAACAGGTGAACCGAACCGAACGAAACAAAATGACTTGAAACCAGTATACTGGAAGCCGATTTGGAAACAATCATAAACCGTAGATTCTGGACCGGTTTATAATCCTCCCCATTGAAACCAGTTTGAAACCGAACCGGTAAAGAATTAGTCAACAAACCGAACTAGTTTGAAACTCAAACTAGTTCTGATCTAGTTGACTACAAACTGCATCGTTTTTTGAACTGAACCAACTTTACACACGCATCATCACCACCACCCGCCTTGGACCCAGCGTGGAAGAGGTCTAGGAATTGAACACGTTCGATGTAAGCTAAACTTAGCAATTTTAGAACAATAAAAATAAAACATTGGCATACAGAATCGTATTAAAACTTTTTGATACATAAAATTAAGTGGTTAGAACTATAAAAGAAGATTACCTAACACAAGTCAAAATTAGTGAAATATCTTTCCTGTATAGTGATGCAGCCCCTTTAATAAAATAATAAAATAATATCGTCTACGAAATCATTCCTAAAGAATCAAATCACATATATAAATTTGGTTTTACTCAACTTCTACAGTTGCACAGAGAAATAAAAATGCAAATGTTTGATTTTTGAATTTAAAATAATATAGATTATACCTTAATCGAGATGTTATATATGTTTTACGTATATTAATCCTTTCTTAAACATATGTTAACTTGCTTCTTTTCGTTAAATGTTATTTGTAAACATATATGTTATTTATACCTTGAATGTTATTTGTACATTACGACACATATCAATTGCATAAATTATGATATATAAATGTAAATATCTTGTTTTATCATGATTAATTGCTTTGAAGTAAGGCAAATTTCGATATAAAAAAATTAAATATGTTTCTAAACAAATAAGACAATTAGAAATTAAAAGATATTAGGTTCAAGTCTTACTTTGATTGAATATACTCAGGGTTGAGGTATGGGATTTTTCGAGTTGTGGGTATCTTCCTGAGGGGATTGGCGATGTGTCGGCTGAGAAACAAATATGTGCACCCGATTAAAATAACACATATTCTTCGAAGCAGACTCGTATATTTTTCGTTAAAAAAAGTAAATTCTTAATAATGTGTGTAGCATAGTTATTTCTGTTGGATCCTGAAAAAATCATGCATGCCAATTCAAATAGTGGTATGATAGTTGTTCTGGTTGGAATACAAGTGTTGATGAATACGGATAAAGGTTAAAGAAATGCGGATGAAGAACAACGCTAAGTGTTTTTTCAACTATAGTAGTATTTAAAGGTGAACTTAGACAATTACGAATGTGCATTTTATATACCTGCATAAACTAAAGTGGGTGAAGTAAAACCAATGGTTATGCCTTAACAGAAGAAATGCGGCCAAGGTTTACACATCAACAAAGACAAATGCGGATGTTGTATACACTAATATGGCCGAAGAAAAAGAAATACTTATACAGTTATTGTGTACTTAGTAAATCTTATAATTTATATCAGGGTATTTAAATAATTATACAAGTTATTATACAAGATCTATAAATAGATAAAGTTTTCATACATTTTGTAACTCTGAGAAAACTTTACACATAGAAAGCCTCGATTGTAATATTAAAGCTTATTATCAATATATAATGAACCTTATGATTAATATACAATGAACATTATTAGTAATTCTATTGTATTTAATCATTAATTATCGTATTTCCGCTACAATCATCACATAAATCCATCAATATATTCGATACTCATTGATTCTAACCTAGTCAGTTTCACATTGGGATATAGAAAGGCCTGAAACATATGTGACTCCTGTTTGACCTCATCAATACTCGGAGAAACCAAAGTTGCTGGAAAAAGAAAAAAAGTAAAACCCTATGCGCATTGTTTGTGCACTTTGACTAGTCTTACGTAGACTAGTCATGATGGTTCGGTCAGCTTAACTTACCTCTTACGTGATCATGTTGACCGGTTTGACTCAGACTAGTCATAAGTATTCTTATATCTTAGACTATCTAAGAATCAAAAGATCGTTCGGTCAACTTAACCTACCTCTAATTAATTACATGATGGCTTTGATTTAGTTAGTTAAGTTCTAACATTCTAAATACGGTTATATCAAGAAATAAGGTCTTTCAAAGGTTAATAACCGCACATTAAACCAACCCATATCATGAATTTTAGTTGGACAAATTGCGTGAGATAATTGATTAAGAAAAAAAAAACCTTGAAGACCTATATATACATGTTGAAAGTAAAATGAAATAATATAATATTAGTGGGTAGGTTGATGGTGTTATTCTCTTGGTTGGCCAAAAGCCCACCGGCTTCGTCGGTGATGAATTGAAGGCATGAAATGTAGGCAGCCATGTGGAAGGTTGTTGGTAAAACTCAAACAATTTGCTTCAACCTTTTTACACCACCGTTTACTTTTCTAACCAAACACAACATACTTTTTTCCAATGCCTTCATTTTTCCTCATATTTTTCTAACACCAATTTGTTTGATTTATTTCTATTACTCCATGATTAGAACACCTTGGCCGTATGTGAAGTAAATCGTATTTATACACTTAGCCTTATGTGAAGTAAATCGTATTTATACATTAGGTTAGTTCCCGTGTAATACAGATTAAATTATTAAATAAACAGGTTAAATTTTAATGTAAAATATATATGTCAAATAAACATGAATATATATTAAATAAACAGATTAAATTTTAATGTAATATATATATATAAAATAAACATGAATAGTTATAATATGCTATTTTAATATAAAATAGAATTAAAATTATATATGCGTAATAGTTCAAGAAATAAAACAATTATACCATTTTTTAACCCTCCTATGCACATAGTTTTATTTTTAAACATTTGTATTAAGATTTTTTTTATAAAAAATAATTTTTTATAAAAATATTGTTTTCTGAAAAAAACCCGATTTGTAATTATTCTGGTTGTTTTAAAAAGACTGTTTTAAAATATTTCACCTTGTTATAATTTTTGTTTTAAAACAAAACGATTTAAAATATTTTATTTAAAAAATGTTTAGTGTTTTAGAAATTTTCATATTGTATAAAACTTTAGTTTTTTTATTTTTATATTTTAGTTAAAAGATATGGTTTCTAATTTCTTTCATAAAATTTGTTTAAAAAAAGATAGTTTGATTTAAAAAATTAGAAAAGAGAGAGAAACATAACAATTAATAGAATTTACATTTAATAAGAGAAAGAAATTTGTAGAAGTATTTAAATTACTATAATACACTTTTGGAGGGAATTTTAATATGTGAATATTTAGAAAAATAACAAGTGTTAAAAACATGATTTAAAAAAATGACAAATGGTAAAAAAAACCTTACTTTATTAGAGGTTATATGTTTGGACTAGGTTAGAACTTCGTGTATTACACGGGTTGAATAAATAAAATAGTAAATAATTAGTAATGAAAATGTAATAATTATAAAATGATATGATTGAAATTGCATATGAATAATAATATAATTAATAAAACAATAATATTATTATTTTAAACTTTTTTTATTAAACCCTAATTGCATTTTTAATGAACATTTTATTGCGAAAACAAACCATTTAAAAAATATATCAATATCAAAAATTTTCTTATTATAACTCCTAATTTTAGTTATTTTGTTTTATAAAAAAACCATTTAAAAAATCATTTTAAAATACTTCATATTTTTAAACATGTTTATTGTTTTAAAAAATTTCTTTTTTTTAAATTTTATTTATTTAGAAGTTACATCTATAAAAGCATCTCTTTCTTAGTTTATTGAAAAAAAATTTGTACTCTAAAAAAAGTTAAATAACATTATAAGTATTTAAGATAATTGTTTAATGAGAAAGAGAAGCGGAAAAGTTAAAATTAAATGGTATAGAATTGTGTCAAGTGCCATCTTAAAATCTTGTTTTATTATAATATTATAATTATAAATATAATTATAACTATAATAGTTATAATAGATAGATATACTAGTAGCCAAGTACCTTTGTTGATTAAAAAAAGAGAATTTACATGAAACTTCTTAAACACTTGCTCATGATAATTTGAGTGACAACTCGTTTGGTGACGATCGCGTGTTGAAGCTGTGAGTTAAAATAAGCGTTGAGGATTAAAACACGAAAATGAATTTACATGAATCATATAATCAACAAAGTGTAAATCGTGAAGATATAATTAGTGAAAAGCTAGCTAAAAAGATTATAATTTCAAAAATTATTTTAAGTAAATAATAAAAATGAATAATACCTTTTTAGTTAAATCCAAATTAAAAGTTTTTGCTACTGAAATACAACCCAAAGGATCAACCCCTCTTTAGTTAAATCCAAATGTAGTAATTCCAATATAAAATGGTCTTATCTTTGACAAGAATACGTCAATGGATGAATCATGAATGACAAAAAAATAATTCAAAAAAGAAAAAAAAATACGACTAGACTATGTAGCATCTAAAATATTTTTGAAAATTCATATTCCATTTAAAATATCTAATAAGAAATTATTGCCTTTTCTAAATATAATATTCTGCATCTTAAAATAAAAAATAAAAATTAAGTTTCTTAGGAAGAAAAGAAATAAGAAGTTGACTTTTAATATAAAAGAAAATAACTCTTACTTGCATGCCACATGTCCAACACGTAGCTCTTTCGTCTAGTTCAAACATGTGACGTGTTTTTATTCTATATTTTTATTTAAATTTAAATTGTTCGGTTAAGAATCTCTAAAAGAATAAATAATGACAGTTATATATACAATTTAATAAGTTACACTTGTGTCCTTTTCTTGTTCCAGTGGGTATATATGAATACAGTTAGCATTATATTAGTTTTCTGTACACATATATACTGTTAAAGAAGACACTTGGTTGATTTATGTGAAATAAACATAAAAAATAAATAAATTAATATTCATGGTATGTATGGAATTTGAATTGACTATACTATATACATGTTTGTTTGTTAGACATGAATTTGGAATTAATATTCATTCCTTGTTAGACATGAATTAATATACAATTTTAAATAATATAGTTGAAAGTTTAATGGCTAAAAAAACTAAAAGAAACATAAGATCGAACTACTTCTTCTTTGGAAAATATAAATTGATTAGAAGTTTAACAACAAAAGGTTGAAAAAAGTATATATTAAAAAAACTAGTGTTACGACAAATTGTGAAGTAGAAGAACAATTCTAATATCAAACTTGCATTAGGTATTGAGTTGCAAGTAAACTTCAAGGACACTTAATAACATCAACCAACAAACCCTATTGATTAGAGAAATTGATTTTGATCTTCTGAAACTTTTTGTTGTAAAACTTACAAAAAAATAAACTTCTCACCTCAATTAGAATGGAGATTGCATACATATCACCAACCTTATCTCAAACCAAAATCACTAGAGATCTTCCAGGTTGGACAAAAGGTTGTTTTCATGTCCAAAAATTATATGGATCAGGTCTTGTACATTGGTGCAAATCAACTAATCAAATGACCAAACTAGATAGGGGTACGTAACTATCCACTATAGGATCTGATGTAGATGAAAAATAAGGAAGGATATTCAACTGAATCTATTGATTCACCAAGAATATTAAAAATAATTCTTTTAACTATCGTTGATTTTAGAGAATGTTGATAATCAAGGTTTTCACACACCAAAACACTAAGTTACAAAGAGAAAAAATATTTTCATAAACTTTCACAACTAATCATATTCCTATGTTTACATGAATACAAAAACAAGCCAAAAGTCTAATAGGGCTCAAAACATAAACATGCTAAAAACTAGACCATAAACAGAGTTCAACAAAAATAAAAAATAAGACAAAAAGTAAAACTCAAAATATAAGCCGTTTTTGGGCCATAACAATGACCCAAAATGGCAGTATGTAGAAATATGCCCATACGTCCAGCGGTCGTTTTGATTGGTCGCACACTAAAAACTAAGTATTTTAGCTTAATTTATGATCATTTTAGTGAATCTTTTTATGATAGTAAACATCCAAATATAAGATGACATGCTCCTTCACACTTAGGCCCGCACCATGATCAAATTTTAAAAAATTACTTTTGCTTATTTACTAATTAACTAATTAGATTAATACATAAAGATTTAATCATAGAAGATACTTTCAAGAAAATATAAATCTACTAGAAACACTTTACACCGACTCATCATTCCTTTTAAATACTGAATCAATATTATTAATTTATATCTGTACTCAAATTATTCATCAAATGATAGTATGTAGTTTTGAATCTCATGTCGTATTTGAATGCTTACCTGATAAAATTGCTTAGTGTATGCTGTTTTAGGATCTTATATCTATGAAAAATATTGTTATTTGTTGTTTCTTCAACATGTCTTACAAAACCTTAGTAAAACATGTGTTTTGCTTGCTATTAGACTTTCCTACCATTAGAAGGGTATATGACTCGTAATGTTTTTGCTTTGTATCAGTTTTTCAATCATGTATTATTCTCGTTAGGGCTGTCCAAATTGCTTGACATTCGTCATTCACTCGACGATCATTTGAAAAATGCTTGTTCGATTTACAACTTAGTTGTAAATGAGCCAATCGGATCGATTCGGTTTGTAAATGAGTCAAACATAAGTAAAGGTCTGCTCAGTTCTGTTCGGCTCGAATTATTATTTTTTAACTTTATATGTATATATAATTAGATATATGTACACAAATATACATTTTATTATAGTTTTATGCATACTACTCTATTAAATTTGACGTACTATATACATATACAATCTATGTTTCTTAATGCTAGACACCCAATAAAAAAATTCAACATTAAATCTAAATGTAAATATTAAGTTGCTAAGGGATAGTTTTTGACCCGGATTGTTATTCTTAAATATAATTATATTATGAGATGTGACTGTTTTTTAAAATATGAAAACTTAAGACCGGGTGGCAAACTACACTGTAGTACTATCAAATTCATGGGCTGTTAAGATCATTTGCCGCTCACTTCAAGCTCATTCGGAAAATTAATGTTCGAAAAGTGTTTGCTTGAATTTTCGCTTTGATGTAAAAGAGCTGATCGGTTTGGTTCGGTTTATAAACGTGCCAAGCACTAGGGGTGATCATTGTTCGGGTACTCCCGTAATAACCGATTACCAAACCAAAAATGTACCAATTACCAAACCGACTAAATACATAATAGTAGGTTAACGTACCAATAATTTTAATATTTTGGGATCGAGATCGGATTCGGGTATTAACTTGGTAAACCCGAAATACTTAGTACCGACCCGAAAAAAAAACTAGCTAATCACTCAATAAGTGAGAATTAATGGCAATGATATATATCCCAATAGAAATCAAGATTTATTCTCATTTAATATCTTAGCAAATTTCAAACTAATATATATCCTAATTAAAAATAATTGTGATTCAAACACCCAATCTTATCTTATCTTACTACTCTAATAAAAGAGTAAATATGAGTGACACGTGTCAGCACCACAATCATTCTCATTAACTTTTTCCCGTCTCTCTCTCCTATTAAATAAATTCCTTAATTACTAGTAAAATTATTTTAAAACATTTTAATATATAATAAATTAAGAAAGAAATTTATTATTAAGGTTATTTCTAAATAAATTGATACTTTTAATAAGTAAAACTTTTTAAAACAAAAAATAATATCATATCTTAAAATATATGATATTTAAAAAAAAATTAAGAAATTGATATCACTGTTTTATTATTTTTATAAGAAATTTTTATAAATATAACATTTTTTACGGTTTGCTTTAGAATAAAATGTTTATTTTTAAAAACTTTTAATAAGTTGATATAATTGTTTATTATTTATAGTCATTTCTGATACGTAATTTCAATCATATCATATCTTAAAATATCATTTTATAATTAATAAATTTATTATATCAATATTTTATTTATTCAACCCATGTAATACACGAGTTTATTAAAGCTAGTACAATATACAATATATATACACGTACAACATGCTAATTCTCATCATGCAATGTTTGAACATCTTCATATTGTGATAACAATCGACTGCAATTTTGCTTCCAATATTTTGTTTATCAATTTCTGAAATACAAACACAAAGTAACTAATGTTTATCAAGCCAATATTTTGTATAATGATAACCTGTTATGCTATGGTACCCATATTAATTCATATAGTAGTTTTTTTGTAATTTGTTTGAGATTTTTCTTTGTAGTTGATTTTTTTGGTTGATTGAGAATAGATGGATCTCGTGAACATTGAGCAACTTTCCAGTGATGAATCTAACAACGAACATAAACGAAAATCAAAATAGCATGTTAAAAGACAGACCAGAAACAAAGAAAAGTTAGGAGGTCGTTCAAAATATTAGGGTGAATTTGAGAAATTCACCAACGAGGATGGTAATATAAAATCAAGATGTATTTATTGTTCAATCACCGGTTTCGGTAGAAATACCGATTTTACTTTATTACCGATTACCGAAAACCCATTTCCCGATATATGTTGACAGGTACGGTTTCGGTTAGTGCTCTTGATCCAATTCAGGATCGGGATCGGGTTCGGATGATGCGGGTTCAGTCGGTAATACCGATTTGAGCACCCCTACCAAGCACGAATCAATGTCCGTTCGTGCTAGACTCGTAAACAATCCTAATCTTCACACCTCTTTTTCTTAACATTTGGCTAACATCGATTAAATATACTCGAGTGCAATTTACGTGATACACGTTTGCGTCATATATGATTGATGGAATTAACAACATAATACCTTAGTTTGCTACTTAAGAGCACACATTTTCATAAAGTATCTCTAAAATACGAGAATAGTTAAATAAAAAAGGTTTTATATCCAAAGTGTAAGAAGTAATGTTGATCGTTAATATATTTTACTAATGATTGAGATTAAATTATAAGATAAAAGTTTGTTAGATAAATATTTTGATCATAGTAAATTTTGTTGACTTTTTAAAGTTCTTTTTTTAATGTTCATTACTATTATATCGACCTTACTTTTTTTATAAAAATTATATTATAAAAAATATTTTTTTACCTTTAAATTGATTATAATATTATTATATAAAAACATAATATTCATTTTATGTTTTTTAGTTCATATGATTTTCTCTTGTCATTGTTTTAGTGTACTTCATTATTTATTTTTGTTAGTTACTGTGTTTTTCAATGATAAATCCTACAAAAATATAGTGATAAAATAAAATTGTAAAATAAATTATCATCTTTTTATATAATAATATAGTATTCAATTTAAAGGTAAAAAAACATTTGTTTTTATGATATAATTTTTATAAAAACAAGTAAGGTCGATATAAAAGTAATGAACATTAAGAAAAGATAACTTTAAAAAAGTCAACAAAAGTTGCTATGATCAAAATATTTATCTAACAAACTTTTACTTTATAATTTAATATGAACCATTAGTTAAAAACTAGTAATAAACACTTTGCGTTGTAGTGGGAGACGTAAAAATATGTCAAGTAACATTAATGACATATCACAACTAGTGGGCCCCCACATCGAAAAAATAAAAAAAAACATAAATAAAATAAATCAAATGAAAATTAGACGTAAAAATGTTGAACCACGCTGTGACACTAGCGAAACATAAAACATATAAAACATCAATTTAATTTTAAAAGTTTCATAAATTGTTTCGATATTAGTTCAAAAGGTTTATAGTTTTGGATTTAAGTTGAAACATCTAATATAATTTTTGGATTGAAATTTAAATAAGTTATGAAACTTTTAAAAATAAATTGATAATTATAATCTTTTGAATGAAAAGGTTATTCTTGTCAAATCTCAAGCAACAAAACTGAACACAATAATTATATTAAACATAATAAGCTATCATATTTAACATAATGATCAAAATATACATTTACTTTAAACCAAAGAAGCAGATG
Source organism: Flaveria trinervia (assembly GCA_025506515.1). Taxonomy (NCBI): domain Eukaryota; kingdom Viridiplantae; phylum Streptophyta; class Magnoliopsida; order Asterales; family Asteraceae; genus Flaveria; species Flaveria trinervia. The sequence continues at coordinate 2,952,939 of CM046446.1, forward strand.
TGTAAAACTTAAAATGATTTTTAAACTTATTAAATAGTACTTTTATAATAACCATATCCCTAGGATATCTGTATTTATATACATACAAAGATATTAGTTTAAGCCTTTTTGAATGAGATCCAATAACAAAAAAGACATAATATGCTGATTATTGATCAAAACACTTTATAACACTTTTTATTTGATAAACCCACAAATCTTAACACCCCCTGATAGCAAATTTGCAATGATCAAGCCATTATATAACTCATAAAACCTTAACCTAATCAAGCACTAATTCCAACCTCTTCCACCGACTCAAACAATAATACTTAAATAGCGCAAATAAATTAATCAAACTTCCTATTTGATCCCTCTAATTATGAGTCGTGACAAGATAAATGCAACAAGATACATCTAAGGTTTTTTTAATAGAGGTTTAGTCGCTGAGTTTAAACAAATATATATATATATGATTGGGTGAGAGGGGTATATAAAATTTTCGGATGAAAAATGTATAAATTTTCATGTCTAAACGAAATGTCGTAAATTCATGTAGTCATGGATACTTTGCTAGAAAAAGATGAATATGAATATTGTGTCTTCTGCTTTTGAATGACTTAAAACTGCATGACGTTTGTATTACTACGTTGATGATGAACTGAATCGAGATAACAAAAATAGCTTCATGGTTAGTTCAACATACACATGAGTTTTCTTTGCCATGATTATCCATAACTCCATAGAAACCGTTTGTAACATAGAATATCTAGCATATATACAATTCAATCTTTGATCGATCAAAAGAAATTTTAATTCCAACCCCTATATAATTTTGACAAAGACTTTCAATAAAAGTTTTCTATCGACTCTTAAGAAAATTTTGACACCAACCCAAAAAATCAAATTAAAATTTTTAAATTTTACATTATTAAACCTGTTAATTAACACATATTTTAAAATATATATCCATAAACTTAATTATATTTATTTTCTATTTTTTTGTTATTATAAGCCCAGTTGTCCAAATACCAAATAAATATTTTTATTACTCCATAAATTTAATTATTAAAAAATTACAGATTACCACTAACTATTTGAGCATTTAAGCTTTAGGAATGATTCTCTAAATAGTGTAATGAATAGATTCAAAAAATTAAAGCCTCGTAGAAAACAACTATAATGACATTTTATTTCTATTAGGTGTTTATATGACGATTGACGTGCTTTATTATGTATTTGAGATTAAATTGGTTTATGTATGTATGTGGCTTGACTTGCACTGGTCAAACAATTTTTTTTTAATATTCAACGATACACAAATGACCATTAAAAAATTCCAACCTTTAGAAAAAGTTTTTTGATCCGTCACTACATTACATTGTCAATTTTCTGTAGATATCGAGTAGTTTAAAATTATGATTACTTTCAACAGTATGCTCGTCACTTTCGGATTGAATTTTTATCCAAAGTGACCTTTGATTTGGCAATTTTGGCTTTTAGTAGTATCTTAACACGCAAAAGAATTGTATTAACAAATGATACACACGTTTTATTTTATTATTTCCTGGTAAGCACAATCCTTGAAAGTCTTGTATGGAAGTAATTAAGTTCAATCCTCTTAAAAATTGCTACATTTTATACTACCGTAGGTTGCGATTCAATATAAACGGCTTATGAATGTTCAATCATGTACTAGTTAAATTTCAACAACACCAATAAAATTTCTTTTCATAATATATTCTAGTTATAACTATCTCATGAAATTTAAAGCTTGATTAATCTAATAAAAATAAACACTAAATAGCACTAGTGAATAGACTATCAACAGCCATACGCTTGTATAGTAATTTTGAAAAATAATTGATCATTATCCCAAGTCTACTATTTATCAATTAGCATACAAAATGTTTACATTTTGTGTAATGTTTTCCTTGTGATTTTGCTAATAATTTTGTCAATTTTTACCTTCCTTTTAGTTGCAATATTTTAATGAGTTATTGAGTTTTAATAATCTCAAACTTTATGTATTGGTTGTGGTTCCTTCTAATTTAAAAAATGTTTACATAAACTTCAAAATTTGAGATTAATTTCCTATAATGATACTATAATAAATGAGTGTTAACCCCCATTAGTTTTATTGATGACATGAAGATAACTTTGAGCCATCCTTTAACTCTACTGTCACTCAGCCTAAAAAAACTCCATTTTATAGTGTTTAACCTCCATTGTCACTTAATATCTACTTCCAACGATTCAAGTGGTTCAAATCATGAGTTGAAGATTGACAAATCAAGGTGCATAAGTTTTTGATTGATTGATTTTATGATAGATTTCAATTTTTTACTTAGTATTTTTACCAAATAAGCAGTCCCCGCATTCAAAAAAACTTATGGGGTTAACTTTCAGTTACTAAGAAATCGTTGGAATAAAATAAGTTTAAAGTTAAGAGTGTGTAAATATTTATAAGTTCAAATTAATCTGACCAATAAATAAAATTAAATTTATAAAATCCAATAAGCTTAGTTTAAATGATGTGTAAACTAAGTTTGTATATCTATATTATATTATAATATATTTAAGAAGAAGGAAATTGTTGTTTTTTACATTAATTTTAAGAGTTTATATAATAGAACAAAATTGTCTTTTATGAATATGATTACTTTAATCATATTTTACACATATCAATTATGTAATTATAACTAGTTTTAATAAACCCGTTCAATACACGGTTGTATAAATAAAATAATTAAATATAATAAAAACTTATTATTTATAAAATAATATTATAAAATAATATTTGATTGAACATTCCTCATTATAAACAGGATCACAATTATATTTTCAAATAAATATTTTTTTTAATTTTATTTTAAAAATTTTCTAATTATAATTTCTAATTATAACAATTTATAAAATTTTTACCTCTAAAAATATCAATTTTAAATTATTTTATATTTTTAATAAAGTTTGATGTTTTAGAAAAAATCTTATTTTGATAAAATTTTGCATATTTAGAAATACCAATAATAAAAATATATTTAATTTAAAAATAAATTAAATAATATTATTAGTATTAATGTGAATATCAAATAAGAGAGAGAAGCGGAAATTTTGATGGAAATAAATGTGGTGTTGACAAATATCAATTTTAATTGCCCTTTTATTAGAGTAGTAAGAAGTAAGATTATTGACTTTTAAATCAACTTCGACCTGTGATCTTTAAATGACTGTAACTTTTTTATACATTAAAATATATGTTATTTTAAAATAACACAAAATAAAAGAGCATTTTATTTCTTTGATTTAAGGATGGTATTAATATGAATTTTTTTTGTAATTAAAAAAATAAATGTTTTCATTGTTGGATTGTGAAGGCAACCCTCTAGTAATTATACATTGATTTTGTTACATTTAACATGTACATATATATTTTATAATAATTTATCGTAAATATTATCTCAATAATAAAAACAGAGCATAAACAACTATTTATAATTTTATTTCGTACGATCAAGCTGGTTTAAGAGATGAGGATTTGATAAGTTGATCCAGGTTCAATCCACAACAATATCAGATTAGCTTTTGGACCACCAACACCTCGTGTCATTATTTACCTCTCATATGATGGGACTTAGATAGCTTGAAATGAGTGATGGATTGCTAAGATTTAAGAATTTTAAGAAATATCAATAATAAATTATATAAGTTCATATCCTTATTTGTTTACATTTTAAGTAAATATAAAATTGATTAAACAAATATACTTTTCTAATGTTACATAAATTACGTTTTTATAAAGATATAATTTGGTCGGGAAAGGGAAAAATATGCTAAAAGTCGCGTAACACACCAACCTTGCTTTTGATAACAAAACTCTCAAATTTTCTAATATTGGAATTAAGAGATTACGTTTCAATGTATAAAATATTGTGACATACCTACAAAGAATTTCAAGAAAGTAAATCTAAAACCATTGTTGACCTACAATAACAATAAACTATTCAACACACATTTGTGCCGGCAAATAAATAAACATTTCTTGTGTCGCGTAATAATATGCGCTTTATGTTTTTTTATTTGCCTACAGTGCATGGTAACAAATATTTTTGTTTAAAAGAAAGCATTGCGTACCTATGATCATTGATCACATTTTTTATAATTTTTTATGCTTGATTTGGTGTTATTCTTTTAATAAAATAAACATTCACAAAAATAGTAATCGGGTTTTCTAGACTATTTCACTATATTAAAGGTACTTCAATTTTTTTGTAATTCTCATAAAAGCATCCAACTGGATATATATATATATATATATATATATATATATATATATATATATATATATAAATCTTGTAACTTTTTTTTTCTATATCCATTTTTTCACATTGATGATCTAGATGGAAAATATGAGTCTGAATCGGTTATTCAATGATAATTAAACTGAACAATCTTGAAATTTAGTTACAATTACATGATATATTTCTTTTATTTTTATCTCATACTATAGATGCAATTAGAAGGAATAATCATTAAACACTAGCTATTCATATATGTCAAGTCATTTAATTTTAAAAAGTTATACATATAAAAAGTTTCAAAACATTGGAACACATATTAAAGTAGAATAACTTTATTAAAGAAAAAAAGTTTCAAGGAACTTAATAGAACATTTAAAAACATGATTTTACTATGCAAATGTAAAAAAAGTATATGCATATATAGATATCGACACAAACAAGAAATTAATTTATTATTACCAAATCTTGAGTCATAGTTGTTGAAATTTATATATTAAAAATTTGATCAATTACATTCAAGTATTCAACATTGTTACATGATAATATGACTTTCTCTCTAAAAAAAACTTCGGCTGTCTCTCTTTCTCTCTCTAGATTTCTTCTTCAAGTAGTTGACATTGAAGAACCGATCACATAGTCATTGGCGTGCCACTCACTCCTCCAATATTTCTGTTTCATACCCTTTTACTCTCACAAACTTTCCCACTTCAATCTTTCTTCATCATCTTCATTTCTTCATGCACACACACCATATATATACCTCCACATTTCATTCTTTAAACCTTATATACACCATTTTTCTTTAAAACCCTAATCAAGATTCAAGAAACCCTGAAAACACCCCTCAAATGGCGCCTCTTTCTTTGTTCATCGGTCCACAAGTTTTACATTATAAGCGCGTTCTTGTTCTTGTCGTAATCGTTCTTCTCTTCGTTCCAAGCTTAGGGACGAGCCGTGGGTACATGATGATGCAGCCCGAGCACCATTGGAGACATAATGAGGCAGTTTCAAACAACCCTAGTTTGTATTTCGGTATGCTACCCAAAGGGAGACCTGTCCCACCTTCTGGTCCTTCAAAAAGGCACAATTCAGTGGTTAATTCATCACCAAATAACTGATGTATGATCACATATATAAAGGTGTTCTTTTTATACTTTCTTGAAAAAGATAGGTTTGGGAAATCTGCTAGAGATTGCACGATAAAGGGCTAGAGTTGAAACGGATCATACAATCGAGAGTTAATCTTTTTGGGTTACGAATTATTAGGACATATGTATTGATCGATTACACTGTATAGGAAAATTATAGATTGTTTACTTGGATTAATTAAGAAGAAATTAGTTGTTTGGATTATGATATGATTGTATATATTAATGATTAAGGATCCATCGTACGTTAATTTATTGATTTTATTTGGATGTATTTGCTCATCCATCTGAATGTATGGACATAATAAATTATGGTTTGTTTTGCAATATTTTGCTCCCTGTATATCTGTATCTAAAGTTCACAAGCAAAGATGATTGTTGTTGAGTCATTGATAGTTGACTTTGTATATGCGTACGCTTCTTTTCACGGTTAACATCATTTAATAATAACATATGCTCTTACTTTTATGGTAATATGTACATTTACTCTTTTATTGCTAAATGTTCGTTAACTTTATACTATTTCATTACGATGATTGGTTAAAATTGTATTGGTACGTAAAAGATATACATCTGTTTTGAAAGAAAAAACCCTTTTGGTTTAGCACTTAGCTCTTTATAGGCCCTGATATTTTTAAGCGTCATGTCTTGTCATCCATTATATCTAATGTTAAAGATGAAGCAATCATTACAGTAAAATTTTAATGACTATTTACTTTAGCCATATTGGAATTGGGTTTTCATTTTTGCAATAACGTCCACCTTGCACATTTTGCTTTCGTCTTTTAAACTTCATGCATAATCACTAATCTTAATGCATCTCATATGTTAGGGAGAAAAAACAGAGAGACGATTATATACGTAGAGAGAGAGAGAGAGTGGGTGGGGGGACCTTGCCGGTGGCCATTTCCGGCTATCTTAAGCTTCGTCGCTGGCTCACGTGTGTGATTTCATTTGATATGCTAGAGAGAGCAACTTGTTGAGTATGACTTTCTCCATTGATGTGATGCTACAATCGCCTCACTTTTTGTGTGTCTATATATTGTGAAATATTAAAAGCGAAAACAAGTGAAACTTCTGAAGGTTAAGTTTCTTCCGAAGCTTAACATAGTTCTTCCAAAGCAAAGTTGATTTCTTCCGAAGGTTATGTTTGCTTCGGAAGAAGGTTGAAATGTACTTTGGATATCTTCCGAAGTATATGTATCTTCCGAAGGAAATCTTCCGAAGGGTTATTTTTGTTCGGAAGATTTAGTGTAGGGTGCTTAGTGTAAATTCTTAATATTTGTTGAGTGTTAGTTATAGTTAGTTAAACACTATAAATAAGGTTGAGTTGCATTCGGCGAAGTATCCGAAATCATTCAATTCATAATAATCATTTGAAAGTTCTTGTTCACGTTTATTCTTTCTTGTATCATCTTTGTATTGATTGTTATTCCGCGTTCATATTCTCGATTGGTTTTACAACAATTGGTATCAGAGCATGGTTTGTGGGTCAATTGAGAATCAAGATTCAATCAAAGGTCGATCAACGGCAAAAATGGTGTCTACGAAGTTCAAAGTTGAGAAATTCGACGGGAAGAACTACTTCGGGTTATGGCGGTTGAAGATGAAGACATTGCTCGTTCACCAACGAGTGGTGGATGCCTTGGCCGGAGAATCCAAGTTGTCGAACACTATGTCAGACAAGGAAAAGAAGGAGATGCTGGAACAGGCACACAGTTTAATCATCTTGAACTTGGGGGATCGAGTACTCAGAGAAGTGTCGAAGGAGACGTCTGCTGCAGGGGTCTGGGCGAAATTGGAAAGTTTGTACATGACGAAGTATCTTGCGAACAGATTGTATCTCAATAAATGGTTGTACACATTCTAAATGGCTCCTGGGAAGTCAATTGAAGATCATACTGATGAATTCAACAAGTTGGTGTTGGATCTTGAAAACATCGAAGTTGAATTAGATGATGAAGACCAAGCAATTATATTCTTGACATCTTTGCCATCATCTTATGAACACTTTGTGGATACTTTAATGTATGGTAGGGACACTCTTACCATGGAAGAAGTGCTGGAAGCTCTCAATTCAAAAGAATTGAAGAAGAGAACTGATTATAAGGAAGATGGTGGAGAGGGCTTGGTAGTCAGGGGAAGATCTGAGCAAAGAAACTTCAAGTAGAGAAGTGTCTCAAAGTCCCGGTCCAAGTACAAGAGGAGGTGTTATGTGTGTGGATCAGAGAAGCATTTCAAGAAAGATTGCCCTGACTAAAGAAAGAAGGGTGAATCAAGTGGATCAAAGACTCATTCTGGACACAATGCACATGATGATCCGTCTGATGGATATGAAAGTGCAGATGTGTTGGCTATCACAAGCGATGGCAGAAAGGATGAGTGGATTATGGATTCAGGGTGTTCATTTCATATGACACCTATGAAGGAGTTCTTTAAGGAACTAAAGATTGAAGATCTTTGATCAGTTAAGCTAGGGGATGACAGACCTTGCAAGATAGTGGGTCATGGTATAGTGACTCTGAAAATGAAGAATGGTATGGAAGTGAATCTTCATGATGTAAGGTATATTCCTAGTCTTAAAAGAAGTTTGTTGTCTTTAGGGTTGTTTGAGAGTTCTGGTTACCATGTTAGTCTTAAAGATGGTAAGGCTAAGGTGATAACAGGATCAATGGTACTATTGTCTGGGAGTAGAATGGAGAATAATATCTACTTACTAGATAGTGCTAGTACAGTAGAACCTCAGGTGGCATCTGCCTCAAGTGATAGTAGTTCTAAGGCTATGTTATGGTATATGAGGCTTGGTCATATCAGTCATCAGGGACTGGTGGAGTTGTAGAAGCAAAGGTGATGACTGAGTTGTATAATTGTGATTTTAGTTTTTGTAGAAACTTGTATTCTTGGTAAACACAAGAGAGTAAAGTTTACAAAGGCTAAGCATATCACAAGTGGGGTATTAGACTACATTCATTTTGATTTATGGGGTTCTGCCAAAGTTGATTCCTTGGGTGGTGATAGATACTTTATGACCTTGATTGATGATTTTTCTAAAAGAGTTTGGGTTGTTGTACTAAAGAATAATAGTGATGCTTTCAGTAAATTCAAGGAATGGAAAGTCCTTATGGAAACTCAAACTGAAAGGAAAGTGAAGAAGTTAAGAATTGATAATGGATTGGAGTTCTACACTCATGAGTTTAATCAGTTTTGTAAAACTATGGTATTGCTAGACATAGAACTGTGCCAGGGACTCCTCAGCAGAATGGGTTGGCTGAGAGAATGAATAGAACTTTACTTGAAAAGGTAAGGTGTATGTTGGCTAGTTCTGGATTACCCAAAATGTTATGGGCTGAAGATGTTTCAACTGCAACTTATTTGGTCAACAGGTCTCCATCAGCAGCTTTAGACATGAAGACACCTATGGAGGCATGGTCAGGGAGAAAGGGTGATTATAGGGAACTTAAGGTGTTTGGATCTTTGGCTTATGCTCTTGTTAGCCAAGGGAAGTTGGAACCTAAGGCCTGTAAATATATCTTTCTAGGATACCCAAAAAGTGTTAAAGGGTATAGGTTATGGAGACTAGAAGGGGATAGACCTAAGGTGATGGTGAGCAGAGATGTTATTTTTCAAGAGAATGTCATGTATAAGAATATTCAAGAAAAAGGGAAGTCAAAGGTTAAAGATCAGAGTGGGGTTTAGATTGAGGTGGAGCAGCAAGGTGTGAGTGATCAAGGTGTTGATCAAGGTACCTCTGGTAGCCAGAGAGATGGTATGGATGATTACCAGTTGGCTAGGGATAGACAGAGAAGACAAGTGATACCTCCTCTCAGGTTTAAAGAGGGGATGGATTTGTCTGCATTGGCCTTTGTTGTTGCTGAAGAGAAAGCATTTATGAACCATTGTCATACTCTGAGGTAATTTTTGTAAAAGAAAGTGAAAAATGGTGTAAGGCCATGGAGGAAGAGATGGAATCTCTGTACAAGAATGGCACATGAGAGTTGGTTGATAAACCTGAGGGTCACAAGCCTGTATTATGTAAATGGCTGTTCAAACTGAAAGATGGGATTTCTGAAGTTGAACCTCCTAGGTACAAAGTTAGATTGGTGGCTAAGGAGTTTACACAGAAGCCAGCTAGATAAAACTATCTATATGAAGCAGCCGGAAGGGTTTGAGGTTAAGGGGCAGGAAGAGAAGGTATGTCTCCTTAAGAAGTCTTTATATGGGCTGAAGCAATCCCCTAGACAATGGTATAAGAGGTTTGATGAACATATGGTGACTAATGGGTTTAAAAGGAGCAGCTATGATAGTTGTGTGTATTTTAAGGAATACAGTGAGAACAAATTTGTATATTTGTTGTTGTATGTTGATGCCATGTTGGTGGCTTGTTCAGACTTGGAGGAAGTTGAAGCTACTAAGAAAATATTGATGTCAGAGTTTGAGATGAAAGATCTGGGTGAAGCAAATAAGATATTGGGCATGGAGATTACAAGGGACAGAGAGCCCAGGGTGTTGAAGTTGTCTTAAAAGTCTTACTTGGAGAAGGTACTAAGTAACTATAGGATGGATGATGTGAAGCCAGTAACAATTCCTATAGGTGCTCATATTAAACTGTCAAGCTCTGATTGTCCTTAGTCAAATGCTGAAATTAGATATATGAAGAAAGTACCTTATGCCAATGTCGCTGGGAGCTTAATGTACTTGACGGTTTGTGCAAGGCCGGATATTAGGTATGTTGTGAGTTTAGTCAGCAGGTATTTGTCAAATCCAGGTAAAGCTTATTGGGTTGCTGTGAAATGGATCTTGAGATATCTCACGGTCTAAGCACTATGGTTTAGAGTTTGGGCATCATGAACATGAAAAGTTTGACAGGATTGTTGGTTATGTGGATTCAGATTTTGCCAAGGACCTGGATAGAGGTAGATCTATTACAGGGTATGCATTTCAAGTACTGGGTAACTTGGTTAGTTGGAAAGCTCAGTTGCAGCATGTGGTGGCATTATCTACATCAGAGGTTGAGTACATAGCATTGACTGAGGGAGTCAAGGAAGCTATGTGGTTGCATGATTTTGCTTCTAAATTGGGAATCAAAGTTGCAGACTCAGTGGTGTTTTGTGATAACTAGGGTGTAGTTCAATTGTCAAAGAATGGTATGTACAAAGCACATTAATGTGAAGTTACACTTCATCAGGGATGTGGTGAATGCTGGGAAGGTGAAAGTGTGTCTACTTTGAAGAATCCAACTGATGTGTTTACAAGTCTCTATCTGGTGTGAAGTTCAAGTTTTGCTTGGATGCATTGGGAGTTGGTTAAAATTTTGTTTTGGATTTTAAGGTGGAGATTGTGAAATATTAAAAGCCAAAACAAGTGAAACTTCTAAAGGTTAAGTTTCTTCCGAAGCTTAACATAGTTCTTCCAAAGCAAAGTTGATTTCTTCAGAAGGTTATGTTTGCTTCAGAAGAAGGATGAAATGTACTTTCGATATCTTCCGAAGTATATGTATCTTCCGAAGGGTTATTTCTGTTCGGAAGATTTAGTGTAGGGTGCTTAGTGTAAATTCTCAATATTTATTGAGTGTTAGTTATAGTTAGTTAAACACTATAAATAAGGGTGAGTTGTAATCGGTGAAGTATCCGAAATCATTCAATTCATAATAATCACTTGTAAGTTCTTATTCACATTTATTCTTTCTTGTATTATCTTTGTATCGATTGTTATTCCGCGTTTATATTCTCGATTGGTTTTACAACATATATGGTAGCTGTTGGTTCAGGCCCCAAATCAAACACACAATAAGAAACGATTTACTACTTGAACTCTCTTTTGTTCTATTCATTCATAATCAAACACTACATTAAATAAGAAAAATAAATTCTTACACCTAAAGAAAAGGAGAACCACTAATCTACTAATTCGCTACTTTAACTCAACAAATTAATAATAAATATGTGACACAATAAACTTTCTAATAACCCGTATCCATGACCCGATTACATTAACCGCTCCAACCCGTAATTTGACCCGACTGGACCCGATCAAGATTAACTCAACAGTAGCCACTCTCTCTCTCTCACACACATTCGATTACCGTTTATATGGATTATTCGTTTTTACCCGTTAGGGTTTTAAATTTTTAGGTTTTCAATTCTGAACTATAGTTGAAGATGACGAGTTTATTCTCATTTGAGAGGTGTTTTTCTGCCTTCATTGGCTTATAACACTAAGAATTTTGCTAGCAATTGGTTCATCTTAAATATTTAGTATAATGCTTGACTTGATGATAATAAGCATTGGTTCATCTTAAAGCTAGGTCTAAAAATTTCTTATGTGGACTCAACTGATTGTTCGATGTCATTGATAAACCCTAAAATTTATAGGTGTTAGAAGGCTGTGATTTTGAGGCTAGCCTCATCTGAGCCTCAATCTCAATTGAAAATTGATTATGTACATTTTAATTCACTAGTTGTGATTATTTACAACTATGATGACACATTAAAAATCTAAGCATGGAGAATGATGTTTGATGTCATGAAAGATTATAGTCATTTGATCAAGGTGAAATGGTACTTCTCTTGATAGGTTATGATAATGCAACAAAATATTGCTAACCTAATTGTCTAGGTATGGCAACCATTATGACAATGTGAATATCTTAATTTTGTATTTATATAGCAAATAATATTATCTACAACCATAATGACCTAGCATTTATGTGCTTTTATGCCAATGATCTTTTGGCCTAATGGTTTAAGGGGGAGGTAAGAGACTTTGTCTTTTTTGAAAGTTTAAGGTTCAAACCTTGACAGGGTGAATTATTAACTAGGTGTTATTAACTTCTAACAATTAATCAGTCGTTCAAAAAAAAACTATGTACTTTCATGATGACTGAGAACAGGTGAACATATCGCTATAGTAAAGTTTGATGTGTTTGCATTTTTGACATTAGTTTATTGGGTTTTCACTTTGGCCACATTGATTAGTCTTTGTGATCTTTTATTGTTTTTTCTGTTTCATTCATTACAAAGTTTTTCTTAGATTGGTTCAAGTGGCCATTGGTTTTCTCTGTCCCGAGTACCTTGTTTTAGAGGTTTTCAAGATGTTTATTAGAGTTCTTATCACCACGGTTTCATCCGAATCAAACATTAACAACTTTCAATCAACCATTAAAGATCCAATCATGCCAATGAGCGGCTAATCTTGTTCGCAATCACTTTCGGGATGAGATTTCCTGTAATGAAGCACTAGGTATTAGTCTGAATTAATGTCTTGGGTTATGTTCTCTTGACACAAGAATATAATTGTATGTTTGTTTAAAGTTAAAAAACTTATTTATGTTTAAGTATTTGTGTGCTTTCATTCGCATTCAGTTTCCTTGCATCGTGATCAATGTCAACACCTACATGTAACATACTTTCAGTTCTACAACACAACTAGTTTACATTAAGTCATCAAGCCTCGAAGCTTTGACCTCAAAGTGAACTTCACCTCTCCAATTTCAAATGACTTTAATTTATCAAATTTACATCATATTTACTATTCAAAAGAAAGGCTATTGCACGTAATATGTGATTCACTTTTATGAAATAACTCTTTAGTAAATAAAAGAAAAATGTTTAGAAAATTAACGAACATATGATATCAAGCCTTATGTCATCCATTTCTTGGTTGATAAAAATAACTTTCGACATGATGGTGGGAAAACGTCAATTTGGTACAAGTTTTTCCTTGTTGTCGGAGTCATACATATGAATAAGAGTCTCATGTGTAGGTTTAATTAACAACTGTTTATTTATATTACTTTTTACCTAACTTTTTCACAACTAATTAAAATATATGAATTAAATCATTCGTGTTACATGCCCACTAGATTCATGTTAATAATGATCGATGATTTAAGATTTTATTAAATTGTAGTTATGTTATTTACTATGACTTCTTATAATATTATGGCAAATTCTTTATATGCGAGTACATACATGTACATAAGAAATTAAAGACAGCAATTCTTTATTAGTACTTTTGATACTTTTAGTTTCCTCTTAAGGTAGTAAAACAGATTATAAAGTTATATCATATATAACTTTAACTATATGTGAACTTATTAAAAAAAAAATGGTTTTCAACCTTATTTGGTCGGCCATAAATTAAAGGAAAGTTAATTAGGTAATCAAGAAATCGGAAAGCATATACATTTCAAACGTACATGAAATCCAAATTTTCCTATTGATCTGGTATAACTTTGGACGCCTATGTATTTTTTCCCGATTATTACTTATGGGTTAGGCTAAACACATTCTATTTTATTACTTGTCATACTCTTTCTCTATTCCAAATTTTTTTTTCAAAATATGTCATATTTTACCATGGAAAAAATTTTAATTTTAGGGAATTAGTTTTTCTTTTTCTAAAATACGTTTCAAAACCACTTTTTATATAATGATATAAAAACATATTTAAAAATAATAAAATTCTCCAAAAATTCAAAATAACAATTTCTGAAGTAAAAAAAATAAAAAATATCTTTTAGAATTGGAAATAGACCTAGTAAATTAATTTAACCGATTTATTCGGTTCAGTAATCCAATTAAACCTATCTAACCGTTTATTATTTGGTTTATATATACAACGAACCGAATAAACAAGATTTTGTATAACAATTAACGAAAGTGAAAACCAAATTTATGATTTGATTCGAGTTTTACGGTTATGGAAACAATTATGTTTTCGGTTATTTTCACTTTTGGCTTTTTGTTAACATTCTAACTACTACAAATAAATATAATTAAAGACAAACAATATAAAGACTAAAAGTAATAATAAATAGATAAAACTTAAAATTTTAATTTAACATATTAATGGGTGATATGATAATTAATAGAAGATAAAAGTAAAAATTAACTATTTTATAAGTTGAAGGAGAGGTATAACAAATAAAGATAGTTTAAAGAATAATATATATAACATCACCCTTAATTACTATGCATTTCTTCGTTTTCTCTTCCCTCGGGCACCAAATTAACCCTTCCTTTTACATTTTAGTTTCTTTCTCTTAGACGAGTGAGAGCCTAATCATATCCATATAGATTCAGTCAATGACGATGAGGCGGACATATAGATCGTAATCTGACGTGGAAGTGCCTCCTCGTCACAAACATGATCAAAACTTATAATCAAAAGATCTTAACGTATTACAATAATAGAAATCGAAGTCATAATTAGTAAAATACATTCTCCATTCATTGACTCAGTCTCTCTTGGGTCACCTATAGTCTCTCCACAACAATAGCTAGGATCCTCCCTCCGATCATCCCAACAAAAGTAGCCGCGTGTCGTCGTGCTCTTCGTCGGAGATTGACCCCCAAAACCATAGTGAAGGAGCTTTTAGAAAATAAAAAAAATATATATTTTTGAGGAAATCATAGGATCAGCTCTTGCATCATTTCCTAATATAGAAAACTAAGGATCGTTGCCTGCTTCATCTAAAGGGATTTCCAATCTTTGTGTTTTTCTTGTGATTGTATATACTCTCTTATTTATAGGTTTTTCTCTCTTTTGTAAAATATAGAAAAAAGCAATACAATTCTTGATATTTCAATTAAGAGAGTAGCAAGATGACGGACATTATGGATGATATTGCTGAGGAGATATCGTTTCAGAGCTACGAAGATGATCTCCGACTCCTCTTTAGCCTTCTCAATGATGTTCTTCATCGTGAAATAGGCTCCAATATAATGGAAAAAACTGAACATACGCGTACTCTCTCTCAGGTCATCAATGATTAATTTCATTATTATTTCGTACATGTTAATTGTTCTATTGGTTTCATGAAACTAATTGTTGTGTGTGATGTATATTTTTGTGTTAATTGGTTTGATTATTGTTGATTTCGTGGATTAGTTATGATGGTACTGTTTGATTGATATAATGAAGAGATGATGTAGGTTTTGATAGTTTGATTTAATTAATAACGTTTATTCAAATGGGTTATTGTTGATTGTGAAAAGTTATAAAAGATTGATGCATAATAGTTCACAACTTCTTAAATTTTGAAGAAAACTTTGGCTAACATAATAAATAGGAACATTCATCAATTTATGTTATTAATTTGCATGCCATCAAAACTTTAGTTAACCAAATCTAGAGATTTGTCATTGTAGAACATGCATAATGATTATTAAATGGCAATGCAAGGCTGCATAATGGTTATTAATTCACTTATGTGTGAATTGATGTTTGCTTTTCTTGTGATACATTGTGGATATGTGATTTGTATCATAATAATCATCAGATAGAATTGTGTGAACGCGTTGCACTTAGATAGAATTTTGTGATCGCGTTGCAGAGTGCATGTCTTATAAGAGCAGCTGGGATCGAGAACACAGCAGAGTTACTCGAGAAGCAACTGGCTTCTGAGTTATCAAAAATGACATTAGAGGAAGCCTTGAAGCTTGGTAGAGCCTTAAGTCATTTTCTTAGTTTAATGGGTATTGCTGAAAACCATCACAGGTAATTCTACTTGGTTAACTTCTTAATCGTACGCACCTTGCTTAAATTACGTTTTAGGCAAATGAATTATTGTAGAAGAACATGTTACTTGCAGAGCACATAAGATAAAGAATGGTGCGCAAGTCTCAAAATCTTGTGATGATACTTTTAATCAGTTGATTCAAAGTGGCATTTCTCTGGATAAACTATATGACACCGTGTGTAACCAGGTGTGATTTAACTGTATCTATTCGGCTCTAAATATTTCTTTGCCTTTCCATATTAATTTTTAATAACTACGAGAACCCTAAAAACTCACAGGCGCCACCAATACTCAGCTAAACAATAAAACTAGGTAAAAAACATCTTGCGATGTCTTCAATCCACTTATGTTATAATGTATTTTAAGACCTATAATTTTGGAATAACTCTATGTTGTTTTGTAGGAGATAGTCCTCACTGCCACACGAATTAACTGACGAACACTACAACATAAACACCTTTGAATTGCTGTAAGTTGTTCAAATAACTGTTGTTGTTATACTTTTTTGTTATATGTCATGAAGTAGTTTATCTTTAGCTTCACTTTGTTAACTTTTGTAGCATCTGTTGGAGGTTAATGACCGCAAAGATCTTACACAAGAAGATCAAGACGGGCTAATAGAAGATCTGGTAAACAGATGAACTTAGACGTCACAATGTTGTTTATGAAAACTAGCGTGCTTATGTTGTTTATGATTCATAATATGTTTCCGTTTGTAGGTGAGAGAGATAACTTCATATGGCAGACAGATGAACTTAGACACCACAAACCAACACCAGTAGACGAGGCTAGATCAGGTACAATATATTGAGTTTTATACTTCATGATAGCTTCATACTTGGATTCTTTCAAGAAAGATGAAATCATCTGATCATTTACGTTAAACAGGATTAAACTATATCGAGCAGTCCCTTTGGAAAGCAGTACCTCAATACTTACGTCGCGTCAGCACTGCTCTCAAAAAGCATACAGGGAAGCCACTTCTTTTAACATGCACACCAATTAGATTTGGTTCTTGGATGGGGGGTGATAGAGATGGAAATCCAAATGTCACCGCAAAGGTCAGTTTTCGAACTCTGTCTTGACCTCAAGTTTGACATTTTATTCAAAGGAAAACCTCATCTAACAGTTATTAAGTTTCATCACGGGAAAACTTACGTAAATATCGCATGTGACAAAAGATGTCTCTCTTTTATCACGGTGGATGGCAATTGATCTTTACATACACGAGGTTGAAAACCTTAGATTTGAGCTTTCTATGAACCAGTGCAGTGACAGACTCGCACATTTGGTTCATGAAATTCTTCGAAAAGGTTCATTTTTGTATATAATTTTTATCTCATTGCTTCTGTTGGACTCTACATATGAACTAAATTGATGGTTTTTGAAATTACTTTCAGAGAACTCTGAAGTAAACCGGCACCCGAGTTGGAATCATGCATCAAATCGAGGTCAGACAAAGGGTCATAATGTACATGGCTTACCTTCACAACTACCTACTGGTGCTGATGTACCCTCTCATACAGGTGAAGCAGTTTATGGTCATTATTTTAATGGAGGTTTCTTAAGTTTCTATAAATTAATTATAGCTTTTCTACTTCTATTGCTTTATAGAATGCAATCAAGTGGAATCTCAATATCCACAACTAGATATTCCTGAATCTGAATACAAGAGCCTAATTAAAAGATGTAAATCACAATAAAGCTATTTGTTAGTTATTTGTTAGTTAAGTGTTTGACTCGGTGATGTCTCATTAAATCATGTGATGTTGACTTGGATGGAAGAGTTGGACCGAGTAAAAGGGAAACTGGGTGAGTGAATTGATAACCCACTTTGTACGTGGGAAGATGGAGTAGTGGTTCCTACTTTCTTGTTTTTAGTTTTTGCTTGCATTCAATAAATAGTAATCTGCATTTTCATTTTATGTACGAGAGAGTTAGCTTTTGAATGTCTTTGTTCTAGATTTCCTAATTTGTTTTCTTGTAACTCGTCGTATTGTGTTTGAATTAAACCCCTGAAAATTGTCCCAGTTTGTTTCCTTGTCATCATCTTGCTCTTGATATCCAACACTAGAAGTGGTTTAACATAAAAATAAATTTAAGTAGAAAACAATGAGAACTGCATATGTACTTCTACTTATTTATTTAAGTGTGATATAGTAGACGGTTATGTAACTGCATAACCCTTGCCTAGATATATTTAGAGCACTACTTACAATTGCTAATGGAATTCTCATGGTTTTCTA
The DNA here is from genome assembly GCA_025506515.1 of Flaveria trinervia. Classification (NCBI taxonomy): domain Eukaryota; kingdom Viridiplantae; phylum Streptophyta; class Magnoliopsida; order Asterales; family Asteraceae; genus Flaveria; species Flaveria trinervia. Next base: position 2,971,135 of record CM046446.1, read on the forward strand.
GTTAAAATTGGTTCTACAAATGAGGCACTCCTATAGATACGCACATGTTTTGTCATTTATCTATTACATATAACAGAATGTAGAAGCTATTTTATCACCAAACTCAAGCAAAAACAATCAGAAATCACAAGGAAACGGAAGTTCTTCTCAACCTACAATGCCAAAAGGATCACCCGTTGGTCAAAAGAAAACGTCTGCTGAATCACAAGTAGGAAGAGCTAGCTTCCAGAAGGTTCTAGAACCACGCATGCCTCAGAATTCTTCCATTTTTCCTTATAGAATCATATTAGGAGATGTAAAAGAAAAGGTACTTTTTTTTGTAATGTATATAGTTTTTGTTATCTTCTGTTGTAGTGTATGATATGCATTTTTATGGATCCAGCTTGTGAATACTTGAAGCCGATTAGAACAACTTCTAGAAGGTCATCAATGTGAGATGGATGTTTGTGATTATTATGACACACCAAACCAGCTGTTGCAACCACTTCTTCTATGCTATGAATCATTGGTATGATAAGTAGTCTTGCATCAGTTTCACCCTCTAATCAACTTTAGTTCCACCCTCAAATGAAAAAGCTAAACACTGCAACTATGTCAAGCTGACGTGGAAATGTTATCGTGACAGCAATCCTGTGGATCAGAAATTCCAGCTGATGGCCGGCTTGCTGAGTTAATAAGACGAGTTTCGGTTTTTGGGATGGTTTTGATGAAAATCGACCTACGTCAGGTTTGTTCTATCCCATATGTTGTAGAAGGGGCAAGTTTCGAAACATTAATAGATTAAATAGTTGATTTGGGGTCTAACTAAATGGGTCAATCGAAAAAAAGGGAACTCGTCAAACGGGTCAAATAGGTTGAAAATTCCACATGGTTTATTTCTAATGCATACAACCTCCTAAGTTGTTTTATTCAAATATTTAGATTATTATTGTAATAATGTTGCCTTTTAACTCGAATTAACACAAGAAAGACCTTTAATCATTTGGTTAATGACGCTATTACATATTGATTTGAGGCTTTTAGACATGTGATAGGAATCTGGTAGACACTCATCAGAGACTCTTGATGCAGTTACTGGTTATCATGGCATGGGAAAATACAGTGAATGGGACGAAGCTAAAAAACTCGAGTTTCTATCAAGAGAACTAAAAGGAAAAAAACCCCTTGTACCACCAACTATTGAGGTAAAATCACTTGCATTAGTTTAAATCACTCTACCTTTATTCAATTGTTAGAACCTATTACCTACACCCTCCTATGGATAGGTAGCCTTCAATAAGTTAAAGACAGATTATCAGTAGAAGAAGCTGTTTTAAGTCACTCGTATTTGTATAAATTTTTTGATATTTTTATATTAATTTATTAGGTTTCTCCTGATGTTAAAGAAGTCCTAGACACATTTAGAATTGCTGCAGAGTTGGGAAGTGATTCACTAGGAGCATATGTCATTTCCATGGCCTCAAATGTATGATGCATACAAATTTAATAATTCATTTAAATAATATCTTTAAAAAATAAACATGTTATTTTATCGATTTGTATTCAGCGAGTGATGTCCTTGCGGTTGAGCTTCTACAGAAAGATGCTTGTCTTGCGGTTGCTGGGGAGCAAGGCAGACCATGTGTTGGTGGGATGTATGGCTCTATAATTAGTTATTAAACTCTCAAAAATTATATATATATATATATATATATATAATATATATATATATATATATATATATATATATATATATATATATATAATAATTCATAATTTCACAAACATTTAAACTAGATTGCAGGTGGTGCCTTGTTTGAAACTGTGGGGGATTTGAGGGGAGCTGGATCAGTGATACGGAGGTTGTTATCGACTGATTGGTATCACGACCATATTATGAAGAATCACAGTGGACATCAAGAGGTATAATATGAAAAATTATGATCTTTTTAAAGAAAGACCGTTAACTTATGAACCATTTATACAGGTGATGGTTGGATACTCAGATTCCGGTAAAGATGCTGGGCGATTTGCTGCTGCATGGGAACTTTATAAAGCTCAAGAAGATGTTGTAGCTGCATGCAAAGAGTTTGGTATTAAAGTTAGTTTGTTTCACGGGCGTGGCGGGAGTATAGGCCGCGGTGGTGATCCGACACATCTTGCAATTTAGTCTCAGCCACCTGGTTCCGTCATGGTATGTTCTTTATAGAAATTCAGTTTTGTGTACCACATGACAATTTTGGACGTGTGTTCAGGGCTTACCTGTTTTGTTAAACGGTTTGTGTTCGGGTTGAGTTGTTTAACCTGTTTATTTAAACATATCGACCCACTAACCCATTTATGACCTGTTTAACCTATTTTTACACTCAACCAACCCAATTAACATGTCAAAAACTTGATTATTAGTCTATATGTTTAACACATATAGATTAACAGACTAATAGGGTCATGTTCGGGTCACACGATTTTAAATATGTAGCGGTTAGGATTAATGTTTTTGACATGAAAAAAAAGATGAGTTGTGTGCTGGTTGAACAAATCCCGTCAGCCCGCAATTGTGCATACGGGTTATTACTTACACGGTAAGAACAACATACAAAATTCACATGTTCTGGTTTATTCTAAACGGGTAAATTGCAGGTCGTATAAATAAACACCCTGATCATATTTTGTTATACACATCTTGTAAATTTGAATCATTGATATCCAAAAATAAAAAAATAAAATAAAATTTCAAGTTATATTGTTTCTAACGCTTTTACGTGTTAAAACTGGAATAGGTCAACAAAGCCGGAAGACCAACTTCTCAATAATGCACATCATCTTCAATCTGCAGTCCATTAAATAGACTTAAACTATGGTACTCGCTTGAATAAGTAGAAGCCTTTTATTAAGTGGCATTAATACTTGCTAAATTTGGATCTTAGTAGTATCTTACCAAAGTGATTTTCTTGACTAGAGGGCCACACCTTATATGAAACCCTAGAATTGTGCTTTTGGTTATGAAGACACCAATCTTTAATTATTTTAAAAATAATATGAAGTGGGTTTAAATCTTTACATTTGTAAGTTTAGATGATATTTAACAAAAAAAATTCTTTGTTAAAAAAACTAATCCTCCATTAACGAGTTAATTAATCCTTAGTCATTGTGGTGAAAGCTTATGTCTTAAGAGCGAAGGTTTTGTATCCAATCTCAAGCAATAATTTAATTAAAAAATGTAGCTATGAGTAGTAGAACCATTCAATGAAAATTAGAATTAATTACATGATTGTTATATTAGTCTTAATTTTTTGTTAAAATGTAACACCTGTGATCCTTAACACTAACTTACGTTAAGTTTTCCTTGACCGCCGCCATCACCATCATTGCCACCACTGCCACCGTCGCCACCGCCACCACCACCCCCAATGCCAACACCCCACCACCGCCACCGTCGTAGTCACCATGGCATGACATGTGTCTTTTGGGAGATGGGTAATTTCATCCGTCACAATTATGCATATAAGGTGAATAATTACGTAATAATTTTTCAAGTTAGAATTACTCAAGTTCTAAATAATAATTACACAAGTTATTTTCATATACGAAATTAATAAATCACGCAAGTTATCTGTAAATCACATAAAAGCTTTTAAATAAAAGTATAACAATACTATACTCAAATTAAATAGAACAATAATTTCATTTTAAAGTTTCATTTTGTAAAAAAAATGATACTATTTAAAAAAGTTACATATGTTTAATAATATTTAATTTTTTAAAAAAAAGTCAATAAGTTATTTATAAATGTACCCTTCCAGACCAGTTTATTACGTGATTATTCCTATTAATTAAAAGGTTACATATGTGTTTTGTTCATTTTTATTTACATGTCAATATATTTTTTATGCAAAACTAACCCAATACATGTTCTCCAAACACAAGGGTGCCCTCCTCAAAGCTACTATAATCATATTATTATCCTATATATTTATAGAGAAATTATAAAATTTACATTTGAACATGTTTTTGTTGTTCTCTTAATACCTTATAAAATGTTTTATAAAACCCATAATACAGGTTATGAATGGAGTGCCTATTTTTGTTTACATACGATATTATTTGAAACAAACTAGGATCAAATTTAATATCTATTTTAATTTTTATGATCAACAATCTAATACTTTTTAAATTCTTAAAATACCTTTGCACGTGGAAGTAAATATTACTGAATAACAAACTACGTTTCATTTAATCGATTAAAAAAGTAAATATACAGGATTTACTCTATTATACCTCCACCATAATAGTCTATGTATTTGGAGAACTTGTAGCCAATTGAGGACCAAAAATGTAAGTTATTTTTCCTGGAAAAGTTTGGCATAATACCTCTAGTAAATTTTTTTTATCTAAACTATCTAACTAACATAAAAATAAGAAATATTATTTAAGCATTCTATGAAACTTAGACGCGAGATCGTGCCCTTCTGGTTATCGCTCCTTGTCACACAATGGTTGTACACGAGGCGACTCTTTTGCACTCAACATGCATGTGTCTTTGCCTCTCGCCTAAGTTTGAGCCCTAGTACTTTAGAACCGCCTCACCTCAAGCTTTTTACCGAAAATAAATATCCGACAGATATAGTCGTCATTGTTCAGCCATAGGTAACACGTTTGGTTCTTATCACCAACCATTGTTAAATAATTTGCTGAATCAATGCGAAGTTATTATTTTAACCTTTTAAGTTATAACAAAATGGGAGGCATTAGTAGCTTAATTTGGTGTGTGTTTACCTTCTATAATTAACCATCACTTCACATTGATTTAACAAATTTGTAAACAAAGATTAGTAAAAAGAAGCAAATGATGTCATCCATGGGTGAACCATAACGCAACTTCTCAGAATGTAAATCAATTTTAGCTTCACATTATTGAAACAATCAAACATCTGAAAACATAAACATATATTCATAGTCGTTTTGTGTGATCACTTGTGATACATCAATCAATGAAAGTAATTCTCAAATCACGAAGATAATACAACAGATATATATATCGGTTTACCTGTTAATCTCTAGATTTCTTCAAGATTTGCAGACGCGAGTTAACAATCGAATAGATATCTTAGAGTTTATCTGTATAATGCCGAAGATGATGCAAATGTTTGAATTACAAATTATATAAAAACTTATCTTACATAATCATAATTATATAGATAATCGGAGAATCTAATTTTGTATTTGAACTTTAAACTATATTTGAAATTAGTGAAAGATATATATTTAAATTCGATAATCAACCGGAAAGGCGGAAATGAAATCTGTAAACCTATTTATTTAACAATATCATAAAATTGTAACTAATTAAATGCAACCTATATAATTTCAAAGTCGCATATATTACCCTTGTAGTTTTCGTTTGCTAAAATTTTCTTCGGTTTAATAACTCAACACTAATTAATGTGAAGTTTGAAACTTTAGTGATAAATTTAATTTTAAAACCAAAGAATAAACTAAAAATAGTTTATCAACAGAAAATATAAAAGACTTGTAATAACTATTAAGAACATATATCACAAAAAATGATTTAGCGAGTCAACCCGTTTTAAAGTGGGTCATCCCCAACCTGATCTGGTTTTCAAATGGGTCAACTTGAACCCTAAATTACCCAACCTGAAACCTGTTTTTCTTCGTGTCGGTTTTGTGTTAGATTTGGATTCGTGTGAGGTTTTGCCACTCTATTTTTTGTATTTCTATATTCTAGGAATATTAAAATGGAACTGAAGGAGTATTACTTTTTTGATTTATTAATATATTTTAATAATTATTAATATATATATTGTTTTGTTTTCAAAATTCAAAGTATAACCGCACAATATTAATTTCTTTTTAGAACTGTATAAATATAATAGTTTATATAACTTGAAATTAACATCTAAACACACTTATTTTCATCCATATTTCAACATGAAGATTAATGGTCTTGTTTAAGGAATACAGATCACTGAAACCGAGTCGACGGAACTCCATATGTATTTTATGTGCTTGATAATGTTAATTTCATCTTCGCAACACACGCTTAATGTGTTGGATATATAAAAAAATAACAAGTTACTAACAGTGTGGGGTTCCGATGCAACGATAAATGTTGTGATCCTCACAAACAAATGTTGCGAGTTCGAGTCTTGGGATGTAAATTTATCCTACATTATTCAAGTGTTGCCATTTGTACGTGTAACTTAAGAGTAGAAGTAAGATGATTAGTGTTCGGGTCGTAATTATAAATAAAAAAATAACTTCTTATTTATATATTGTTTTAGTTTGATAACTAATAGGTTTGTTTAGTTACAACTTTTAATCAATTTAATTATAAGAAGCCCATGATCAAGATCATTAAGGTTTTATCTTTAACTAAGTTTCATACAACATAACTCATAATAGCTCACTAGGCCTGACCGATTAATCCATTTTTATGGTTATTGGATTTTAATAATACCAGCTTTTATATATTGGGCGAGATTAATACCAACTTAGTAAAAATTTATGGACACTCACTACTTTAAACTTATTGGATTTTAATAATACCATGTTTTATAAATTGGGCGGGATTAATAACAACTTAGTAAAACTTTACGGACACTCACTACTTTAAACTTATTTCCCTGCAGCGATCCTTTACTAAATGAGAGTTAACATCGTTAATGGTTTGATAACGTAAACTAGTTATATAGGCAAAACACTAAGCAGAAAGTTGAAATCAACTCTTAGATCGGAAACTTCTACAACTTAAAACCCATCAATTTTTATCTTCTGATTTGAACCAATTGACTCATTAAATATAGTTTTCAATTCGCGATGGACGCTAGACAATGAATAAAGAACCTAATAGGCGTTTGGTGACGGCGGAGTTGAAAATGGATCAAAATTAGCCCCATTTAATTAAAAAAACTAACGGGTGTTGACTCTCGGTTAGTAAAAGATTGTTGAAGGAAAATGAGGTAAAAGTTATAAGTGTTTGTAAACATTTCCTGAGTTTATATTAATCACAATCAATAAATGAAAGTTTGGATAATTAAAATCAAATAACCCAATTTTATAACATCTAAAAATCAATTGTAATTTAAGATCAAAGTTGTACTTTAATATTGCATATAAAACGAGAAATCACATGTTATGCTATTCAAGTTTATAACATTTATTTTTGGTAAGAAATTTTTTTATGAAAATTTTTATTGTGAAGTTTGAAACTTTAATGATATATTTAATTTTAAAACCAAAGAGAAAACTAAAAATTGTATATCAATGCAAACTAAAAAGACTTGTAATAACTTTTAAGAAAATATATTACTAACACTGTTTAGCAAGTCAACCCGTTTTAAAGCGGGCCATCCCCACCTGATCTCGTTTTCAAATGGGACAACTTGAACCTGACATGTTTTTTAAAGGGTCAAATTACCAAACCTGAAACCTCTTTTTCTTTGTATCGATTTTGTGTTAGATTTGGGTTCGTGCGAGGTTTGTCACTCTGATTTTTTGTATTTCTCAACTATTTTAGGAATATTAAAATAAAAGTGGAGGAATAATACTTTATTGATTTATTAGTAAATTTTAATCATTATTATTATATATATTGTTTTATTTTCAAAATTCAAAGTATAACCGCATAATATTATATTTTTAGAACTTATATATATAATAATTTACTAAACTTTAAAATAACATCAAGACACACTTATTTTAATTGACATTTCAACTTGAAGATTAATGGTCTCATTTAAAGAATGCTAGTCACTGAAACCAAGTCGACGAAACCCCATATGTATTTTATGTGCTTGATAATGTTAATTTCACCTTAGAAACGCATACACTTAATGTATTGGAAAATAACTAGTACCTAATAGTGTGGGGTTCTGATGAAACATTAAATGTTGTGATCCACATACAAAAGTTAGTGAGTTCGATGTAGCACCCGGTTAATTCCTTTGAAGCTAAAGAAAGAAGAAAAAGAGAAAGAAAAGAAATAAAGCTCAAAGTCGAGGGATCAAAATTGCCAAAACAAGAGAATCTTTAGAGGAGTGGGGGTATAAAAGGGGCATGGCAACCCATTCTCCCCTTTTCATTCAGCTAGAGAGAGAAAGAGAAAGGGGCAAGAGCAAAATCTACGGTTCTTGAAGAATCAAGTACAAAAGTCGAAGTCAAGCGAGTTTGTGAGAAGCTATACTCGAAGAGGCTTTCAATGTGAGTTCTAGGACCCCTCTTTTACACGTTTTCAACTAATTTTGGGGCTGGAACACATGGAAATCGTTTTTGGTTATGTTGGGTGCAAAACCCGTATGTATGTGTATGTGTATATGTGTGATTCGGGTGAGGTTTGATTTCGGGCTTGGTTGTGCTTGATTGATGTTGTGGTTGTGTTTCTAGGGCTTAGGATGGTTGGTTTTAGCCTAGAGCACGTTAGAAAGGGGCTGGAAGCCGAAAACTGCAGTGCAGTTTGAAGGGGATTGCATTCTGTACCCAGCTAGGGCTATGCGACTGGAAGCCATCTGACCGAATAGCATGCGACTGGAGCCCATACAGCTGAAAGGCATGCGACTGAACTCTAGACGCATGGGTGCCATGCGACTGAGGTTCATATGCATGGGAGTCATGCGGCTTAAGGCCATGTGACTAAGAGTCATACGCATGTTGGTCATGCGACAGAAGGAAATGCGGATGAGGGTCATGCAATTGGGGGACATGCAGATGAAGGTCATACGACTGAAGTCCATACGTCCGAATACAATGCGACTAAGGTTCATACGCATGGGAGTCATGCGACTGAAGGCTATGCGATTGGATGTCCATGCGCCTAAGTGTTCATTCGCCCATAGTGTCCATTCGCCTTAGTTTTCTCATGCGCATGGGAGGCCATGCGACTGAATAGGGTCCATATGCCCAAATAGGGCTCATACGCTTGAAAGAGCATAGTTTATTTTTTGACTCTCGGTGGAAAGGGCAGATGTAGGTTTTGACTTGGGAGGTTCCCGACGGTTCATATAAGTTGACTTTTGAAGTCATAGACGTTATGATGGACTTGATGTATGATGGGTGCTTATGCATGATTGTATGTATGTGGTATGTTATGTATGCATGTTGTGCCTTGTATGTGTAACACTCTGAATTTCTATTCAAACGAAAGGAAAAGAAAAGTAAATAGAACGAATAGAAACTTTGCACAAATGGAAGGGGAAAAAGTGTACAAAGTACATTATTTTAAGGATTTAAGGGCATGGGTGCCCATTCTTCCTTTTTCATCTTCTTCTTCACGGCTGAAAAGAAGAAGAGAGAGAGAGAGAGAGCTCGGTTCTAGAGAGAGAAAGAGGAAGAAGAAGCTAAAAAAGGTAAGTCTTCTCTTGTTTGAGCTCGGTTTCAACTGAGTATTGAGTTCTTGACCCAAGTTCTGGTTGTTTAGAGTTTTTTTCAGGATTCAAAGAGCTGAATCGAACTGGGTCTTGAACTGGAAAAGTGTTGCTCAAAAGTTGCTCAACGTGAGTTTTTAGAACCCCTCTTTTACTGATTTTCAACTGATTTGGGGCTATTATGCATACTAAGTAAACATTTTTAAAGAAATCGTGGGTTTACAGCTTTATGTTCGAATGTTGTATGTATGTTATTGAAAGGATCGGGATCTAGTTTGATCAATAGATTAAGATTTGCAGCGGAATAGCACAAGAATTAGACAAAATTTAAGCAAGAATAATATGAATATTCAATCAAACAGTGACGGTTATAGAGAGAGAAAGTTTTCTGCAAAGAGAATGTTTTCATTCATGCACACGCTTCGGTTACAAGGAAATTAGGTCAACATTCCTTTTATAAAGGAATGTGACATCAGCTGACGTCACTTGATAGTGACTGCTAACTGATTTATACAAACAACTGAAAGTAAACTAAACTACTGAAGATGTCCACAACAACTGAGGACACCTTCACAAAAAGCTAAGTACAAGCTAACATTGCAACTACTGAAGTTATAACATCTGAAGTGTAAGTACTTTAGATGTTTTACATAATATAAAACTACTGATTACAAACTACTGAAAAGTAAACTATCACAACTACTGAAGAGAACTACTTCAACTGTTGTGACAACTTCTGAGAACTTGGTCTTCAGACTTTGTCCGCAGTTGTCATCAGACTTTGTCTTCAGACTTTGTCTTTAGACTTTGTCTTCAGACTTTGTCTTTAGACTTTGTCTTCAGCAGTTGTCATTAGACTTTGTCTTCAGACTTTGTCTTCAGCTGTTGTAGACCACTTCAGTTGTTTTGATGTCTGTGGGACTTAAAGGTTTTTCTGACCTGGCTCATTGGTTCTTTTGGTCCAACAGTTATAGTGTTGATTATGGGTTAGAGATGATGTTTAGCATGCTTAGATGGCCTTAGTATGTTAGATCTGTGTTTGGGTATGATTAAAATGATAATCGGGTGAAATTGATGGCATAGAAAAGATTTCAGAATGTTCTGATGAACATGAACAGTTGTCCATGCGTCCAACATGAGTGGCCAGACGCTAAGTGTTGGCCATGCGCCCGGATGGGTCATGCGCCTAAACAGTGCCTCTGCGCCCAAGTGAATGAAACAACTGTGTTGGCCATGCGCCTAAACAGTGCCCATGCGCCCAAGTGAATGAAACGGCTAAGTGTTGGCCATGCGCCTAAACAGTGCCCACGCGTCCCAGTGAATGAAACGGCTAAGTATTGGCCATGCGCCTAAACAGTGCCCATGCGCCCAAGTGCTTGAAACGGCTAAGTGTTGGTGATGCGCCTGAACAGGGCAGAAATGCCCAAACAGTGTCCATGCGCCCAGACTGTTTTACACTTAGAATTTTTATGCTCATGCGTCTGGAAGCCAAAATCGCACGCTATCTCATGGGTTAGCCAAGATCGCACGCTATATAAACCACATGAGGCAGCCAAAATCGCACACGACCCTTATGCCGTCCATCACACATATCACACCAATCGCACCATCAGAGTGGTCACGAAGACCGACTCCCCCTGTGTGTGGGAACTCTCGGGGTTTAGCCAGAATCGCACGCCATCTCGTGGGTTAGCCAACATCGCACGCTATATAAACCACATGATCGCACGCTACATAGCACACGGTAAATACCACATCGCACGTATCGGAGCAGTTACTAAAACTGAACTCCCACTATGTCTATGTCCCTTTGTGAGTAAGCCAAGATCACACGCTATGATACACACATAGTTGAGCTAACAATTCTCAATGAGTCGTGAACCTCCTTTCTTTCTTTCGCAAGCCATCCTTACTCTCATTCATTCATTATGCTCGCATTCATTCATTACGTTCCTCTTTTATTATCTTCCACTTTACGTTACTTAACACTTTCATTACATTCATTAACATTCAACGCAAAGCCAAGGAAAGACATACATACATAATAAGGAACATACACATAATCATAAACATACATCATCACCATACATGCATCATCATACATACATAACACACATCTGACATACAATGCATCACACGCACCGCGAGGCATACATCACACATAACATCATACACATCATCGTTGTCAACTCATCATCATATATCATCTTGCATCATCCATGCCCATCTCATCATCTACAACCCCGAGGGTCTGAGTCTAAGTCCGCACTTTTCGAAAGTTGGACTATACTACGGTCATTCGGGCGTATGGAAACCCTTCAGTCGCTTGGCCTCCATGCAACTGGCCCTTCATCCGGGCGACTGAACCTTCATTCGGGTGACTGGACCTTCATTCGGGTGACTGGACCTTCATTCGGGTGACTGGACCTTCATTCGGGTGACTGGACCTTCATTCAGGTGACTGGACTTTCATTCAGGTGACTGGGCCTTCATTCTCCCCCCACTCAGGTGACTAGCCTTCAGTCTCCCTCCAATCGGGTGACTGGCCTTCAGTCTCCCTCCAGTCGAGTGACTAGCCTTCAATCTCCCTCCAGTCGGGTGACTGGCCTTCAGTCTCCCTCCAGTCGGGTGACTGGCCTTCAGTCTCCCTCCAGTCGGGTGACAGGCCTTCAGTCTCCCTCCAGTCGGGTGACTGGCCTTCAGTCTCCCTCCAGTCGGGTGACTGGCCTTCAGTCTCCCTCCAGTCGGGTGACTGGCCTTCAGTCTCCCTCCAGTCGGGTGACTGGCCTTCAGTCTCCCTCCAGTCGGGTGACTGGCCTTCAGTCTCCCTCCAGTCGGGTGACTGGCCTTCAGTCTCCCTCCAGTCGGGTGACTGGCCTTCAGTCTCCCTCCAGTCGGGTGACTGGCCTTCAGTCTCCTCCAGTCGGGTGACTGGCCTTCAGTCTCCCTCCAGTCGGGTGACTTGTGACATCCGGTAAATTTCCGTTATCAAACTCCGTTAGTTCCGTTAAGTCTTGTATACACGTGTCGTGAGCACACACTAGTTGTCGTTTAATGTTGGTGACCTAATAATAATGGATAATGTAAATTAAATGTGAATCTAATTGATTTGATGATTATTGTGTTATGCTTATGTGTTTACGCGATTTAAATGTTAACGGTGAATTTTATCGCGTAACGTGTAACGCGGTGTTAATTCGTATGTTGTGTGTTCTTATAAAGATAAAATATATAATTGTTACTATTAGTTATATATTTATTAAGTGGTTAAAAAAACATTTAAAAAGTGTTTAAAAGAGAGTCTTTTTGTAAAATACAAAATACAAGGGTAAAAGGGTAACTTTTGTAAATTATTATAACAAAACAAACCCTAATCCCTTCCCCAAACCCCATCAGCCGTGAACCTCCATTCCAGCCCCTCCCCATTCGAAATCAGCCTCAAAATTTAGCAAAACATCATTTAATTAATCGATTTCAAGTGCTAGAAAACAATTGGATCTCCATTCACAAGTATACACGCGATTAAAGGTTAGTTTGGGTTTGGTTCAAGTGATTGTCTTGGACGAGACTTGTAGTTCGATTTTGATGATATGGGTGCTGAATTTTGGTAAATTGATGATGTTAATATTTTAGTTAGGTTGTATGCATGTTAGTTAACGTTGATTATGGAAGAAGATTGGATTTTGATGCATTGTTCATAGACTTTAATCCTAGTCAACCCTAATTCGAATTCTAGTATAATTTTGTATGATTGATCATTGTTTGATGAATGTATGATGATTAATAAGTTGTATGAATGTTAGGAATCATGGATCTTGCAAGAAATTGATGATTTGGTGTTGATGTTCATAGGTTACTAATAATAGTAACTTTATTTGCATGAAATGTTGAATTATTGATGAATTGATGTTATGGATGTGTTCATGATGATAATTAGATGTTAGATTGACGTTGTGATCATTGGGAATTCAAAAACACATGTTATAGTTCATACATTACTAAAGATAGTAACTTTTGGATATGATTTGGTGAATTATGATGTTTGGATGTGGTTGATTATGCTTAGATGTTAGTATGAGCTTGAATTGGTATATTAATGATGAATTCATGTATGCTTTGGATGTTTGATAGATTTTGGATGTTCTTCCCCAAAGGGAAACTTTATTTGTGTAAATGTTGAAGTATGATGTTATGATCATGTTTGGGATGATAGGAACTTGCTAATATGTTCAAGGATGGATTCTAGTGTAATAGAACGTGTTAAATTAGTGGTATGGCAGGTTGGATAATCATGGGTGATAATTGGAATGGTAATCATGTATGGTTTGGATGTTGTGTAGTAGTAGGACATCATGCTTGGGTCTGGTAATTGATTGTTGTGATGTTGTGAATGCAATGTATATGCTTAAAGAATTGGTTGTGATCATTATACACGCGTGCGGATCTGAGGCCCCTACTTAGTGGGATGGCAGGGTTTAGGATGTGAAGTCGTGAGTGGCTTCATATGGCATGTGATGAATGGTTGAACCTTGTATGGCATGTTAGTTGTATTGTAGCTAATGGTTATGTTAATGTGCTAGATTCGCATGACTTGTATAGTACTTGATTGTATGATGATCTATGTGATACACCTGGTTAATATAACATATGTATGATACTAATTGAATGTTAATCATGTATGTTGTATGTGTTCATTGGCTTTAATTGGATTATAACTCATAATGTCACCAACGGGTCAAACGGGTCAAACGGGTCAACTAGGTCAAACGTGTCTATTTGTCTGGAAGCTTGAGTCTTTGATTTTGGTATGGTTAGGGTTTCACATGTCTTTTATTTACACGTACTTATGTACTCACATGATCTAGGTAACCTGTGAAGGTTGGCTATCCTCTCGTTTCTCAAAATAAACCCTAAGTACCTTTGCATACATCAGGTGAGTTCATGCCCCACTCTTTACTTTATCTCTTTTGGGGGAGATAGCATACTGGTATTTATACAAACGCTTTTATGATTTAAGTTGTGTATAATATTAATATAGTGCTGTTTACCATGGGAAAAGTCCTCACACTTTTGAATTGTTAATATTTAATAGCGGGGAAACTTGGGTAGTACTACTGGGTCTGACGAGCCCCACCTGTGTGACTCGAGGTCAACCGGGTGCAATTTGTCCTATTGATCATTGTCACGACATGGTAAGTCGTGACAGGAGGCAACAACTATGACAGTCAGCTTCAATTGCAAAATCACTATGTATTAATATTTACTGATAATAGACTAGCTATCTATTACCATACACTGCTTATATTTATCGCAACTGTTATATGTTTATTGAACTCAAACTCTTGAACTCACCAACCTATGTGTTGACATTTTAGTATGCTTTTCTCAGGTCCTTAACTTGCTTGCCATAGGAGCACTGCACGGTTCATTGCATGTTAAGACACTGTGCTTCAAGACAACTTGACATTTTAATAATTATGGTTTACTTTTTGGTTTGGCACTGTTTTGCCATAATTTATACTTTATTGTCTTGGGTTGTTTTCAAAAACGCTTCCGCATTGTTTAAAGTTTGTGTTTTGGTTGATTTTGATTAAATTATGGCATTTAGAGTCGTTCTCAGTAACTATTGACTGTGATCCTGGTTTGTTCACACGCCTCGCGGTAAAACTCCGCAAGTGGATTTTGAGGGTGTTACAGATTGGTATCAGAGCCATTGGTTATAGGGAACTAGGTTGCATACATACTAGACTATAACCGCACAGTTAGTTAGTTACCTGTTTCTTGTTCCATCGACTGTACACTCATTGGCATACACATCACATTATCTGCAGCATGGCATCGTCTTCAAGAGCTCCGGGTAAACGACCCGAATCACCTACACGATCTGAATCCCCACCTCCCGCACCTGTACCTGATGATGGATTCGATTGGCCCAGACTGGCTTATCCCAGAGAGGAGATTGACTGGGATCAACCATTCGCGTTGATGAAGCGTGACCCTCCGCGTGACTGGCGTTCTTATCCTAGGTTTGTTGACCATATCATGTTTAGGGAACGCGTACCTGTCCTAAAGCCAAGGACTAGGAACAATGCCAATCAACCCATGCTTTCACTCCCACGAACGACGCAGTCTAACGAGCAACTGATTGCTGCACTAATGGCTGCATTGGATACTGAACAGCATCGCGTAAGACGACTCACGGGTGATGTCTGTACACTACAGCAAGAGGTGTACAACCTGAGACACCAATTAGACGAACTCAAGGAAGAACACGGGAAGACGCTGAACGGTTGTCACCATATGCAAGATGGTGTTATGGCACTCCAAGGACGCGTGACTGCTCGTGAACAGCGGGACGCCATAGCCGATAATAGGATTGCCACTCTAGAAGCTCAACTAGCAGCACTCCAGATTGCTATAGCTCCTGCTCCTGCCGCAGACTCTGAGGATGAGGAGGATCCCGAGGAGGGACCCGAGGAAGAGGAACCGGAGGAGATGGAGGATGATAGTGATGGGTCAGACATTGTCGATTGACTTCTTTATATGACTTAGACTACGTAGTGTTTTCTTTTTGAAACCTATGTGGGAAGGGTTGTTTCCCCACACGAACGACAAAACTTCAATTTTGACATTGCTAAATACGTTGTGACTTATTGCAATTTATTTACTTTGGTTATTATTTTTGTTATGAATGTTGTGGTTGTGATGATACGTTATTTCTTTCATTTACTGTTTACTACGCTTCAATGAGTTAAATGTGTATGATGTTACTCATTATTGTATTGTGAATATAAAGTGAAAAGAATGGACGCTCGTGGACGTGGACGTGGACGTGGTCGTGGACGCGGACGTGGACGTGCCACCGGAGAACAGGGTGGTGGTGCTATTAACATGACTCCTGCGGAATTGGCTGCTCTAATTAATGAGCATGTTCAGGCGGCAGTGGCTGCTGCCCATGCGGGTCAACCGGCAGGTAAACAATGATAGAAAAACAAATCTGATGTCCTTTATAACTATAGGGGATGTTTGATTAACGTGTGTTGTGTTAAAACAGGACCACCAGTGTGTACATACAAGTCCTTCATGGACTGCAAACCACACACCTACAGCGGTACAGAGGGTGCTGTAGGGCTTGTACGCTAGTTTGAGAAGACTGAGTCCGTTTTCTCCAATGTAACTGTCCACCGGCGGATCAAGTAAAGTATGCCACCGGGACTTTGGAGGGTGCTGCCCTGTCATGGTGGAACGCGCAAGTCCAGATGCTTGGACAAGCGATGGCAAATGGACTTCCCTGGAATGAGTTCAAGGATATGATGATCGAGGAGTACTGTCCTCGAAATGAGGTGCAAAAGTTGGAGATGGAATTCTGGCAGCTCAAGATGAAGGGTTCAGAAATTGAGGCTTATACAAGCCGTACTCATGAGCTGGCCACATTGTGTCCAGGAATGGTAAATGAGACGCATAAGAGAATCGAGCACTACATACGAGGGTTGGTGCCTGAAATACAAAGTATGGTAACAGCTTCTAACCCGACTACGATTCAGCAGGCCATCCAGATTGCTCATAAACTTACTGACCAGGCGGTAGAGCAAGGGCGTCTACCCAAACGGGGCGCTGTGGTGAGCGTGCCCGACAACAAAAGGAAGTGGGATGCTCCCAGCAACAGCAACAACAAATCATCATCATCATCGTCTGGCGGTCAACAACAATCCCAACAGCAACAACAACCGGTTCAGCAGCAACAGCGGCGGTTCGATAATAACCGCAATTTCAACCAAACTGCCCCAAATAACCAAGGACCCAGCGGTTATGGCGGCAGACATCCCAAATGCCCACGGTGTAACTACCACCACGTGGGACGGTGTGATAGCTTCAAGTGTCAACGTTGTGGAAAGATTGGACACGCTGCGAAGGATTGCCGTGGTGAACTAATGAGGAGGCCACAACAACCTCAAGAAACTCCCAAGGGTTGTTTTAGTGTGGGAAAGAAGGGCATTACAAACGAAACTGCCCACAACTGAGAAGGAACGGAAATGGCAACAACAACAACAACACCAATAATCATGGGAACAACAACAACAATGGCAATAATAACAACAATGGTGGAAACGGCACTGGAAATGGCGGCAATAGAGATGGAGCCAAAGGGAGAGCCTTCGTCATTGGCTCAGGTGAGGCTCTAAATGATCCCACAACTGTTACTGGTAGATTCCCTGTTAATGGTTGTTTTGCTACGGTACTATTTGATACTGGAGCCGATAGGAGTTTTGTGTCCTTAAAATTCTGTAGTTTTAAGTGATATACCCTCTGCTTTAGAATCTAAGTACACTGTGGAATTAGCCGACGGTAAGCAAATCCATGTAACGCATATCCTTAAAGACTGTAGGATAGAACTTGCTGGTCATACTTTCGCTATAGATCTCATGCCTGTTACGCTGGGGAGTTTTGATGTTGTGATAGGCATGGATTGGCTCTCTAGCAAGCAAGCAGAAGTCATATGTCACGAGAAGATTATACGGATCCCGGTTGACGATCAAATTCTTACCGTCAAAGGTGATAGGAGTGGTGCTGTGATAGGCATCATTTCGTATATGAAAGCTCAAAAGTTGTTACGAAAGGGCCGCATGGCTATCCTAGCACTTGTAACCGATAAGCAAAAGGAAGAAAAGAGAATGGAGGATATTCCCATAGTACGCGACTTTCCGGAGGTATTCCCAGAAGATCTTCCTGGATTACCACCGCAACGCCAAGTGGAATTCCAGATTGAATTGACTCCCGGCGCAGCTCCGATTGCTAGAGCACCTTATCGATTAGCACCAAACGAACTACAGGAGTTGTCGTCACAACTTCAGGAGCTTTTGGATAAGGGCTTTATTCGACCTAGTACATCACCTTGGGGAGCTCCTGTACTCTTTGTTAAGAAGAAGGATGGCACATTTCGGATGTGCATCGATTATCGAGAGTTAAACAAAGTAACAGTCAAGAACCGATACCCTTACCTCGTATCGACGACTTGTTCGATTAGCTTCAAGGATCAAGCTATTACTCGAAGATTGACTTGAGATCTGGTTATCATCAACTCAGAGTTCGAGAAGAAGACATTCCCAAGACTGCATTTCGTACTTGTTATGGTCATTACGAGTTCTTGGTCATGCCTTTTGGGTTGACTAATGCACCTGCTGTGTTCATGGACCTCATGAACCGTGTGTGCAAACCTTATCTTGATCAGTTTGTCATTGTGTTCATCGATGATATACTGATATACTCTAGGACCAAGGAGGAGCATGAAGAGCACTTACGAATGATCTTGGAATTGTTGAAAAATGAGCAGCTGTATGCTAAATTCTCAAAGTGTGACTTTTGGATAAGAGAAGTACAGTTCCTAGGTCATATTGTTAATGAGAAAGGAATACACGTTGATCCTGCCAAAATTGAGGCGATAAAGAATTGGACTACACCCAAAACACCAAGTGAGATAAGACAATTTCTTGGACTAGCAGGATATTACCGCCGATTCATAGAAGGATTTTCTAAGATCGCACAACCTCTCACAGCCTTGACTCACAAAGGAACGACATACAAATGGGCTGAGAGTCAAGAATCAGCTTTCCAATTATTAAAACAAAAACTCTGTACTGCCCCGATATTAGCATTACCAGAGGGAACAGATGACTTTGTGGTGTATTGCGATGCATCCATTCAAGGATTGGGTTGTGTCTTGATGCAACGAGACAAGGTGATAGCTTACGCCTCGAGACAACTAAAGGTTCACGAGAAGAACTACACTACCCATGACTTAGAATTGGGCGCAGTAGTTTTTGCCTTAAAGATCTGGAGACATTATTTGTACGGTACCAAGTGCACAATCTACACCGATCACAAGAGTCTTCAACATATCTTTGAGCAAAAAGAGTTGAATATGAGGCAGCGACGTTGGGTGGAACTACTAAATGATTATGATTGCGCAATTAAGTATCATCCGGGAAAGGCGAACGTAGTTGCCGATGCTTTAAGCAGGAAGGAAACAGCTAAACCCCGACGGGTGCGAGCTTTACAGCTTACTATCAGTACCCAACTGCCCGAACAAGTTAAGGAGGCACAAATGGAAGCTTTAAAGGTGGAAAATATTGGTTCTGAATTGTTAAGGGGAATGGATAAGCAGCTAGTGATGAAAGAGGATGGAACTCGGTATTTCATGGATAGACTTTGGGTGCCTGTTCATGGAAATCTGAGAGATTTGGTTATGAGCGAGGCACACAAATCTAAGTATTCTATACATCCTAGATCCGACAAGATGTACCATGACCTAAAGGCTCACTATTGGTGGCCTAACATGAAAGCGGATGTAGCTACGTACGTGAGCAAGTGTTTGACCTGCTCGAAGGTGAAAGTGGAATATCAAAAACCATCCGGACTATTACAACAACCCGAGATTCCAATGTGGAAATGGAAACAAATCTCCATGGACTTTATTACTAAACTACCCCGGACTAGTACTGGTTGTGACACGATATGGGTTATTATGGATCGATTGACAAAGTCTGCTCATTTCCTTGCAATAAAGGAAACCGACAAGATGGAGAAGTTAACTCGCCTGTACCTCAAGGAGATCGTTTCGAGACACGGGGTACCGATCTCAATTATCTCTGACCGTGACGCTCGTTTCACGTCACATTTCTGGCAATCATTGCAGAAATCCTTGGGTACACGTTTGGATATGAGTACTGCATATCATCCACAGACGGATGGTCAGAGTGAACGTACTATACAGACGTTGGAGGATATGCTACGTGCTTGTGTGATTGACTTCGGGAATAACTGGGAAGTTCACCTGCCATTGGTGGAGTTTTCTATAACAACAGTTATCACACTAGTATACAAGCAGCACCTTTCGAGGCGTTGTATGGGAGAAAATGTCGATCACGGTTTGCTGGGCAGAAATTGGTGATAGTCAGATAACAGGTCCCGAGTTAATTCATGAGACGACTGAGAAAATTATACAGATACGGAACCGTATGGCTGCAGCGCGAGACAGGCAAAAGAGTTATGCTGACAAGAGACAGAAACCTTTAGAGTTTCAGGTTGGTGACAAGGTTTTGTTGAAAGTCTCACCATGGAAAGGCGTAGTTCGGTTTGGTAAACGAGGGAAACTAAACCCGAGGTACGTTGGACCATTTGAGATTGTGGAAAGAGTAGGTCCAGTAGCGTATCGATTATCCCTACCTGATTCGCTAAGTGGAATTCATGATGTATTTCACGTGTCAAACTTGAAGAAGTGCATAACTGATGAAACGACGGTCGTACCACTAGAAGAAATTCAGGTGGATGAACAATTGCGTTTTATTGAGGAACCAGTGGAGGTGATGGACCGTGAGGTGAAAACACTTAAGCAGAGCAAGATACCTATTGTTAAAATCCGTTGGAATTCGCGACGTGGACCGAAATTCACATGGGAAGGGGAAGATCAAATGAAGCTTAAGTACCCTCAACTATTCGAAGGAACGATGCCAGCAGACGAAGGTATTGATTTAAAATTTCGGGACGAAATTTCTTTCAACATGGGGATGATGTGACAACTCATCCAAAACTCACACGATTTCGATTTCTGTGTGCCAATGCAGTAGACCAGTGATGGAAACCAGTGATGGAACACTCTCACCATGTAACGCAATTTTCGGGACGAAAATTCTTTCAACATGGGGATAATGTGACATCCGGTAAATTTCCGTTATCAAACTCCGTTAGTTCCGTTAAGTCTTGTATACACGTGTCGTGAGCACACACTAGTTGTCGTTTAATGTTGGTGACCTAATAATAATGGATAATGTTAATTAAATGTGAATCTAATTGATTTGATGATTATTGTGTTATGCTTATGTGTTACGCGATTTAAATGTTAACAGTGAATTTTATCGCGTAACGTGTAACGCGTGTGTTAATTCGTATGTTGTGTGTTCTTATAAAGATAAAATATATAATTTTTACTATTAGTTTATATATTTATTAAGTGGTAAAAAAACATTTAAAAAGTGTTTAAAAGAGAGTCTTTTTGTAAAATACAAAATACAAGGGTAAAAGGGTAACTTTTGTAAATTAATTATAACAAAACAAACCCTAATCCCTTCCCCAAACCCCATCAGCCGTGACCTCCATTCCAGCCCCTCCCCATTCGAAATCAGCCTCAAAATTTAGCAAAACATCATTTAATTAATCGATTTCAAGTGCTAGAAAACAATTGGATCTCCATTCACAAGTATACACGCGAATTAAGGTTAGTTTGGGTTTGGTTCAAGTGATTTGTCTTGGCCGAGACTTGTAGTTCGATTTTGATGATATGGGTGCTGAATTTTGGTAAATTGATGATGTTAATATTTTAGTTAGGTTGTATGCATGTTAGTTAACGTCGATTATGGAAGAAAGATTGGATTTTGATGCATTGTTCATAGACTTTAATCCTAGTCAAACCCTAATTCGAATTCTAGTATAATTTGTATGATTGATCATTGTTTGATGAATGTATGATGATTAATAAGTTGTATGAATGTTAGGAATCATGGATCTTGCAAGAAATGATGATTTGGTGTTGATGTTCATAGGTTACTAATAATAGTAACTTTATTTGCATGAAATGTTGAATTATGATGAATTGATGTTATGGAGTGTTCATGATGATAATTAGATGTTAGATTGACGTTGTGATCATTGAGAATTCAAAAAAAACATGTTATAGTTCATACATTACTAAAGATAGTAACTTTTGGATATGATTTGGTGAATTATGATGTTTGGATGTGGTTGATTATGCTTAGATGTTAGTATGAGCTTGAATTGGTATATTAATGATAAATTCATGTATGCTTTGGATGTTTGATAGATTTTGGGATGTTCTTTCCCAAAAGGAAACTTTATTTGTGTAAATGTTGAAGTATGATGTTATGATCATGTTTGGGATGATAGGAACTTGCTAATATGTTCAAGGATGGATTCTAGTGTAATAGAACGTGTTAAATTAGTTGTATGGCGGTTTGGATAATCATGGGTGATAATTGGAATTGGTAATCATGTATGGTTTGGATGTTGTGTAGTAGTAGGACATCATGCTTGGGTCTGGTAATTGATTGTTGTGATGTTGTGAATGCAATGTATATGCTTAAAGAATTTGGTTGTGATCATTATACACGCGTGCGGATCTGAGGCCCCTACTTAGTGGGATTGGCAGGGTTTAGGATGTGAAGTCGTGAGTGGCTTCACATGGCATGTGATGAATGGTTGAACCTTGTATGCATGTTAGTTGTATTGTAGCTAATGGTTATGTTAATGTGCTAGATTCGCATGACTTGTATAGTACTTGATTGTATGATGATCTATGTGATACACCTGGTTGATATAACATATGTATGATACTAATTGAATGTTAATCATGTATGTTGTATGTGTTCATTGGCTTTAATTGGATTATAACTCATAATGTCACCAACGGGTCAAACGGGTCAACTAGGTCAAACGTGTCTATTTGTCTGGAAGCTTGAGTCTTTGATTTTGGTATGGTTAGGGTTTCACATGTCTTTTATTTACACGTACTTATGTACTCACATGATCTAGGTAACCTGTGAAGGTTGGCTATCCTCTCGTTTCTCAAAATAAACCCTAAGTACCTTTGCATACATCAGGTGAGTTCATGCCCCACTCTTTACTTTATCTCTTTTGGGGGAGATAGCATACTGGTATTTATACAAACGCTTTTATGATTTAAGTTGTGTATAATATTAATATAGTGCTGTTTACCATGGAAAAGTCCTCACACTTTTGAATTGTTAATATTTAATAGCGGGGAAACTTGGGTAGTACTACTGGTCTAACGAGCCCCACCTGTGTGACTCGAGGTCAACCGGGTGCAATTTGTCCTATTGATCATTGTCACGACATGGTAAGTCGTGACAGGAGGCAACAACTATCACAGTCAGCTTCAATTGCAAAATCACTATGTATTAATATTTACTGATAATAGACTAGCTATCTATTACCATACACTGCTTATATTTATCGCAACTGTTTATATGTTTATTGAACTCAAACTCTTGAACTCACCAACCTATGTGTTGACATTTTAGTATGCTTTTCTCAGGTCCTTAACTTGCTTGCCATAGGAGCACTGCACGGTTCATTGCATGTTAAGACACTGTGCTTCAAGACAACTTGACATTTTAATAATTATGGTTTACTTTTTGGTTTGGCACTTGTTTTGCCATAAGTTATACTTTATTGTCTTGGGTTGTTTTCAAAAACGCTTCCGCATTGTTTAAAGTTTGTGTTTTGGTTGATTTTGATTAAATTATGGCATTTAGAGTCGTTCTGAGTAACTATTGACTGTGATCCTGGTTTGTTCACACGCCTCGCGGTAAAACTCCGCAAGTGGATTTTGAGGGTGTTACATGACTGGCCTTCAGTCTCCCTCCAGTCGGGTGACTGGCCTTCAGTCTCCCTCCAGTCGGGTGACTGGCCTTCAGTCTCCCTCCAGTCGGGTGACTGTCCTTCAGTCTCCCTCCAGTCGGGTGACTGTCCTTCAGTCTTCCTCCAGTCGGCCGAATGGCCTTAGCTGATGCAGAATGCAGTTCCTCCTGACTGCAGCCGGGGTTTTCAGCCTCCAAACTCATCTAAACCTATTTTAAGCCCAAATCGACCATCCTAAGCCTTAGGGAAACATACCACAACCTCATTCAAGCATAACCATGCACGAAATCAAGCTCCAAACGCATCACACACATACACAAATGCATAAAAACGGGTTTACCCCCAAAAACTTGAAAAAGGGTTTTTAGATGTGTTCCAGCCCCAAAATCATTCAAAATCGTGTAAGAGAGGGGTCATAGAACTTACCTTAATGATCCCGTTGAGTAGAGCTTTAATTTGACACGCTACACGTCGATTTTGGCCGCTCGAACCAACCCGAACCAACACTTCTTCTCTTTTTCTCCTTCTCTTCTCCTCTCTTCTCTTCTTGGCTAAAAATGATAAGAATGGGGTGTCTCCGCCTTTTATACTCCCATTCATCAAAGTTTCTCTCGTTAGCGAGTTTGGTCCCTCGACCTTGGACTTTCTTTCTTTTTCTTCTTTCGTCGGCTTCAAAGAAAATTTCCGGGCGTTACACCATGTTATTTGATTCTGGTGCCGGTAAATTTTTTATTTTTGCTGCTTTTTATGCTAAACTGCCCGTTAGTAGTAGGAGTGATGATGCGCCCTTTGATGTAGAAATTGCCATAGGTAAGTCTACCAGGATTTCTGAGGTGATAGAAGGTTGTGACGTTGAACTAGAAGGTCACAAGTTTCCTATTAGATTATTCGTGATGACCTTAGGTGGGTTTGACGTAGTTCTTGGGATGGATTGGTTAGCGGACTACGAGGCAAACATTATGTGTCACAAGAAGATGATTCGGTTGACAGCGTCTGACGGGAGTATGGTGACGGTTTATGGTGACCGGATCACTACGATTCCAAATGTGATTTCGATGGCGGTGGCGGGAAAGTGGATGAGGCACGGATATAGTGCCTACTTGGCCTATGTAAAGGATGTGGATACACTAACACCGCAACTGTCCGATGTACCGATTGTGTGTGACTTTCCAGATGTATTTCCTGAAGACTTACCAGGAGTGCCACCTGACCGTGAGATCGAGTTCCAGATTGACTTAAAACCAGGTGCCCAACCTGTTGCTAAGGCACCGTATCGGTTGGCTCCGACTGAGATGAAGAAACTGATGGAGCAACTACAGGAGTTTCTTGACAAGGGGTTCATTCAACCGAGTATCTCTCCTTGGGGTGCTCCGGTCCTGTTTGTGAAGAAGAAAGACGGTAACATGAGAATGTGTATTGACTACCGAGAGCTGAATAAGTTGACAATAAAGAACCGATACCCGTTACCAAGAATCGATGATTTGTTTCAAGGTGCCAGTTGGTTTTCAAGGATAGATTTTCGAATGGGCTACCATCAGTTAAAGGTGAAAGAGCAGGATGTCCCTAAAATAGCTTTTCGTACGCGTTATGGTCACTACGAGTTTCTTGTTATGTCTTTTGGTTTGACCAATGCGCCAACTGCTTTTATGGATCTGATGAATCGAGTGTGTCGGCCAATGTTGGATAGATCAGTGATTGTGTTTGTTGATGATATCCTGATTTATTCGAAGAGCGAGATAGAGCATGTCGGTCACATTCAGGAGGTTTTGGAGACGTTGAGAAAGGAGAAGTTGTATGCAAAGTTCTCCAAGTGTGTGTTCTGGTTGCGTGAAGTTTAGTTTTTGGGTCATGTAGTGAATCCCGAGGGGATTTTGGTGGATCCAGCAAAGGTGGAGGCGATGATGCAGTGGAAGTCTCCAAAAACGACATTCGAGATTCATAGCTTCTTGGGTTTGGCGGGCTTTTACAAGAGGTTTATTCAAGAATTCTCTAAGATCGCTTCTCCACTAACCAAATTGACTAGGAAAGATGTAAAGTTTGTATGGGGTCAAGCTCAAGAGAAGGCATTCGAGGAATTAAAGGCGAGGTTGACCCAAGCTCCTGTTCTGTCATTACCCGATGGAAGTGAGGATCTGGTGGTTTATTCTGATGCTTCCTACTCGAGTTTGGGGTGTGTGTTAATGCAGAGGGGAAAGGTTATAGCCTATGCATCCCGACAGTTAAAGGTTCATGAGGTCAACAACCCTACTCATGACTTGGAGCTAGCAGCCATGGTCTTTGCTTTAAAGATTTGGAGGCACTACCGATACGGTACAAAGTGCACCATATTCACCGACCACAAGATCTTGAAGTATTTCTTCGAGTAGAAAGATTTGAACATGAGGCAAAGATGATGGTTGGAGCTCATAAAAGATTAAGACTGCGAGATCCACTACTGTCACACCCCGATCGACGGCGGAATCATCGGGGCGGATGAATGTGAAATGATTATTCATAGCACATAGAACTAAATTAGTTAAAATAATATTAAATACCATTTTTCATTGAACATTACAAGTCAATTAAGTTATTACAATACACAAAAATATAACCAACAACATAAGATGTGTAATTTATCTAAGTCCAAGTCCTATATGAGCAAGAAGAGTTCCTCAAGTATCAAACCTGAAACATGTTAAAAATAAAGGTGTTGATACATATATGTACCTAGATCCTGATCTTAATGTAATATGTCTTGAATGTCTTACACTGATGTAATATTAGGTACTTAATGAAATGAGATTGTTTAGTCGTGATTTATAATGTTTAATATTTCATTAATGAGTTGGGTAATGCATATTGACTAGATTATATAGGTTTGTGATTGTTTGAATTGATATACATAATGTTATAATAATGAATACTTTTAAACTTGGTTAAGTGAAGTTGTCATGCGTCCGACTAGACCATGCGCCCAAACAGTGGTCATGCATCTGAATGGCCATGCGACTGAGTGTCCATGCATCTGAATGGCCATGCGACTGAGTGTCCATGTGCCTAAATTAGTCCATACGCCTGAGCAACTTGATGCGACTGACTCAATCACACGACTGAACACTCAGTCGTGCGAATGGATCAACCGCATGGCTCAATCACATGAATGAACCATGCTAATGGTTCAGTCACCCGAATGAGTAACCCTAACCTATAAATACCACTTAATTCATGGAAAAATGTAAGCATTGAATACACTTCGACTCCAGACGTACCCTAGCCGTCCAGAAGCCTCTAAGTTCGTACTCCAAGTTCATAGAACGCTGTAGATCGATTCCTAATCGATTCTTGACGTTAGATTCAATACATTATTGTGTCTACGTGCGTTCTCACTGATTGGATCGCCAATCAAATAGGATTCCGCACTATTTGGTTTGGTTTAACACGTTAATCAGTTGGTGTTTCGTTCAAATACCAGATCCCAACAAGTGGTATCAGAGCCTTGGCTCTTGATTACGTGTTGATTCAATAGTTTTGATATAAAAATTGTGTTTTTTCATAAAAAAACGCAATCTTTTTGTGCCTAACGGAGTCTTAGACGTTTCCTGACCTAAAAGTTTAGTTTTTCTGGCATACGACGATTATGGTTTGTTAAAATTTGAGTTTTTACGGCCAAAACACGTTTAACCTACGAATTATCAAACTTCAGCAAGTTCAGTCGCACGATTGGCTCAATCGCACGACTGAGTTCATTCGCATTCTCCAACCGCACGATTGGACTCATTCGTACCCTCATTCGTACGACTGAGAAACTCATTCGGACTGTTCAACCGCATTAGTTCATTCGGTCGACTGACTCATCTGCATTTGTTCAGCCGCACGATTGAACTATCCGCATTTGTTCAATCGCCCAAATAAGCCCGATCGTATACCTTCATTCGCATACATCAGCAGTTTGTTAAAGAGTAAAGTTAAGTGAAATGGAGGACCAATTTTCAGCATACACATCAAGTAAAGATACACGTATTCAAAATCTACTGCTGTGGGAGAACGAAGTGGGAATTCACAATAAACCCCCGAAGCTTATCACGTTAGATGACTACCCACAATGGAAGAAACATTTTGAAATCTACTTAAATGGAGTAGATACAAATTTGTGGGAGGCAATAGAGTCGGGGTACCACATGCCAGTAGGAGCTGACGGAGTCAAGCTTACACTAAGTGACATGTCGGATGCATAGAAACTAAAACACAACACTGAGAAGAAAGTCTACGCTTTGCTCAGTCAGTGTATTCCGAAGGACATCTTCCATCAGTATTCGGAGTATACTCAAGCAAAGAAATTTTGGGATGCGTTGGAGAAGAGGTATGACGGAAATGCCTCACTCAAGGCCATTAAGGCAAAAGCTTTGAAGAAGGAGTTTGACAACTTCTCTTCAATGGGAAAGGAAGGCCTGGATGATGTGATCGACAGATTCTACCACTTGATGAGCGAGATGCACACTCATGGAGTAACTACGTCGATGGAGGATAAGGTATCTAACTTTGCTGATGGACTACCTGAAAAATGGGCTTCTTTCGTTAATGGGATGCTCTCGAAGTTAGATATAAATGAGTTCATTCTGAAACTAAGGGAAGAGGAGCTTAGGATGAAGTACAGAGCCCAAAAGGCCAACTACGATTAGAATCCTGCACTCTACAATGCAACTCCTCAGGCCAAGACATCTGGAGCACCACTGCAGACTGCCTTCGTCTCAAGTGCAACAATTCCAGCACAACCATCAACTTTAGGGTCCGAAACGTCAGGGTCGTCCGTCACCCAGTATATTATACCTGAAGCTAATGCAGCAAAACTGAAAACTGATAACTTCGGTAATGTGATTGTTGAGGTGGCCAAAGAACACATGGATCTCTTAGCTGCAGTAGTCCACTCCTGTGATGGATTAGTTGCTGGAAAGATAGGAAATTGTCACCTGGCAGATGAGGATTATGAACAGGTGGACGAAATGGAGTTGGAACAAATGGACATAATGTGGGCTTTGGCAAGTGTTGTTTGACGAGCTAAAAAGTTTGTCAAAAAGACCGGACAGAACTTGGTTGCTACCAAAGATACAACCTTTGGCTCCGACAAGTCAAAGGTAACTTGTTTCAACTGTGGTGAGACGGGACACTTCAAGCGGGAGTGTGTGAAGCCAAAGAAGACTGGGAATGGCAATCTCTTCTCGTCCTTTAATCATCAGGACAAGGCCACATCTAGCTATCCTACTTCATCAAGCAAGGACCCTAAAGCCTTAACTGCTAATGAGGATGAAGGACAGGACTGGATCTTCCGATTCGTCTCACCGGGAGAGTCCAATATAGCTAGTGTGGAGGACATTGATGACGATTCTGCTAGGGAGGGAGATACAGTAGTAGAGCTCGCGATGTCAAATTCTGAAGACACTGCACATGTGGTCAACCACCTGCCTGAAGAAGAAAAATCTGCATCAACGTCAGAATCACCAGAACCAGAGACAACAGATTCTGCGCTCATGGCTGATTCCTCTTCAACATCTCAGGTAAGTACTACTGACCAGTTGTTTAATAATCATGCTTGTTTAGATTGTAATAAATTTAGAGAAAGTATCGATTTGAAATTTGCTAAGTTACTAGATCATAATGATAGCTTAGTAAAGGATCTAGAACTATGCATTGAGGCTAATAGAGTATTAAAACAAAACGAGCACAGTTATAAGGAAAAGATAGACCTATTGAATAAACAGCTTAGGGAAAGAGAGGTAGTTGCCTTTAACCAAGCAAATGACATTAGGTACTATCTGAACTCCCTATTGGACACTAAGAAGCAGAAAGCAATTTTAGAAGTAGAAGTCAACTCCTTAAAACAAAAACTGCACAGTTGGACAAGCTCATCTCACATTGTCCAACATTTAGTGAGAGAGAGAGAAACAATGGGGAGGGGTTAGGATACAAAGTGGTTCCACCGCCACCTGAGACCTTGATGAACACCAAAAGTAAACCGATTAACAATAACCCCATCAAGGATCATGTGGTGTCAACTCCTCTTGTTAATGATCCAGATTCCGTAAGTATATCCAATGAATCTGACGCTAAACAAAAGGAGGCCACTTCAAAGGCAAAAGGAAAGATGCATTGTGTTAACCTAGAAATTGGGTTTGAAAGGGTTAATTTAAAGTCAGGGTCAAACAAAGTAAAATTAGAGCCTAAAAGGACTATAAAACCTAAACAATTACAAGCATCATGTCAAAGTCTAGGTAAACAAGAAATAAAAGATGTAAAACCAGGTAAAACAATTAAGTTTGTAAAACCCGATACATCGAACATAGAAGTGTCTCAATCTAAACAAAATAAGGTCAACCATGTGACATCTACATCTCCACCAAAACACATAAACCGTAAAGTTGAAAGCACATCCTGCTGTAATTGTGGAGAGGACGGTCACATTGCGTCTCATTATCCTTATTATCTGATACCGAGGAGGAAAGTTGAACTTCCTGCATCTAAAACTAGATCTTTTAAGAGGAACTTTATGACGCCCTAAAAGGGATAGTGAATCCAAAGTTCAACCCATCACTCAGTCGTCTGTTTGTCACAAATAGGCCTTACACAAAGCTGGTCTATGGAAAGAAAAATCCGCCTCAGCGTCTGAAAATGAGAACAAACAGAAATCTAAGCTTCCCTCAACCCCAAATGGTCAATGGGTTGAGTTTATGATATGTGATGCCTCGGGGAAACCAAGCCAGTGAAGGCTTGGGTTCCTAACATAAACTAATGTTTTCAAATGTGCTGGGTGTTCGCTATAATGCTGAGACTAACACGTGGATTATAGATAGCGGAGCATCTAAGCACATGACAGGGAATAGAGCTCTCTTATCAAACGTCAGACAAATCAAAGGAGGGCATGTTTCGTTTGCTGGAAACAAAGGCGGCTACATCACAGCCCAAGGGTAAGTGGGAAATGAGAAAGTTAAGTTTGATAAGGTAAACTACGTCCAACAATTATAAAATAACTTACTTTCAGTTTCTCAAATATGTCATAAAGGATTCAAAGTAGTCTTTGACAACAAGAAGCGTGTTGGACCAAAAGAACCAATGAGCCTAATCAGAAAAACCTCTAAGTCCCACAGACATCACAACAACTGCTGAAGACTTGATCAGCTGTTTGACAAAGTCTAAAGACTTTAATAGCTGAAGACTAAAGTACTGAAGACTTCAACAGCTGAAGACCAAAGTCTGAAGATCAACAGCTGAAGACTAAAGTACTGAAGACTTCAACAGCTGAATACTAAAGTACTGAACACTTCAACAGCTAAAGACCAAAGTCTGAAGATCAACAGCTGAAGAACAAAGTACTGAAGATCAACAGCTGAAGTACAAAGACTGAAGACATCAACTGATGACAACAGCTGAAGTTCAAGTACAAGTACTGAAGCCTTCAGAGTTTGTTGCAACAGCTGAAGAAGCATTCTTTAGTTGTTGTGATGGTTTCCTTTCAGTAGTTTTCTTTTTTTTTTTGTTTCAGTATTTGTAAAACGAGTGAAGAGCATGTTCTTCAGTCGTTGTAGTTTTAGTAGTTTCTTTTCAGTAGTTGTAGTGACAGTTAACACTTAGTATTTTTGTAAGAAGATGTCAGCTGTTTTGACATCTTCAGTAGTTGTGTTAACTTTCAGTATTTTGAATAATTCTGTTAGATGTCACTATTAAATGACATGAGCAGACGTCACATCTCCTATATAAGGAATGTTCTACCAAGACATTCTTATATAAGGGATGATTGACCTGATTGTAAGTGTGACATTTTGCCACCACGAAAGCGCATATTAAATGAAATCTTTGATTTGCAGAATTCTTTCAATAATCGTTTGTTCTTACTTTGAATATCAACTGTATTCTTGTGAATTGTCTAAATTCTTTGTTTGATTTCCGCTGCAATACTCTCTAATCAATCAAACGTAGATCACTGATCCTAACAATTGGTATCAGAGCAGGTTAATCATTGATCGATCTAACAATTGATCATTGAAATTGCTAATCGATATCTGCATTTGATTGAATTGGCATATTTGCAAGAATCGGTCATAATTAAATTGAATTTCTGCTACTTTCGTTTTATTGCTTTCTGTTTTCTCTTGGTTCAATTTGGTTGTTGTGTTCTGTTCTAAATCTGTTAAAACTTAATTGATTTTGGTGAATCTGAGAATGACTACTCCTTCTAATGACCCTCACAATACCGGTTCTTCAACCAAGCCTCCGATGCTGGTTAGGACTGAGTATAACATATGGCAACGAAGAATGCTTCATCACCTGTCTGTTAACAGTTCAGGTTGTTGGACATCAGTGGTACATGGTCCACATAAGCCTATGGTGAACAATCTGGAAACCAATCAAATGGTTCCGAAGAAGAAGGAACAATACTCAGATGAAGATCGGAAACTGTATGAGATTGATGCTAAAGCCCATGGAATTCTGGCCATGGCACTGCCAAATGAAATCTATTCAGGGCTTATGCATCATGAAACTGCTCATGACCTCTTGAAGGCACTGAAGGAACAATTCGGTGGAACTGATGAGGTCTTGGCAAACAACAAAGAAATCCTTGCCCAACAATATGAAACATTCTCTCATAGGAAGGGTGAGACACTGACTCAACAGTTTGAGCATTTTTCCAGTTTAATCTCTGAGCGAAAAATGGTCAAACATGAATATACCAATAGCCAGATGAACAACAGATTCCTTAGATCACTGCCTGAGAGATGGGACACATACACTATTGTCCTACGCTCCAGTGCAATTCTGGATAAACTATCTCTCACCCAACTTCATGGGAAACTGCTTACATTTGAGAGAGAGATAGAGCAGAAAAGGAAACTGGCATCACCAGGAAAGCTCACTGATGACTTTGTACCAGGAAACACTGCCTTGGTTGGTCATGAGTCAAAATATGCTGCATCTAAAAGTAATTATGATGAGCATATAGATTTCTCTTCAAACAGTTCAGATCATGCATTCGTTGGTGTTGACAGTCACTCAGGCTGTAATAGTGACAATTTATGTTTTATCATGGATGATTTGAAAGGAATAGGTGAGGATGATCTAGAAGAGATGGATATTCTGAGCCAAATGGCCTTGATTAATATCAGATCTCAGAAGTTCTACAAGAGGACTGGCAGGAAATTTCCAGGACTCTCTGGCAAAACCAAAGTTGGTTTTGACAAGAGTAAGTTGAGGTGTCACAAATGCCAAAGGTTTGGACACTTTGCAAGAGAGTGTAGATCATCTGGATCTAACTCCTCTGCACCTTTGTGACTTTTCCAAGCACTAGTCCACAAAACAGGGGGCAACATCCTGCTAGTTCTGGTCATCATTCACAACCTGTTTCGCCTGCATATTTTGTCCCTCAGGGTCCAATGTCATATCCGTATCCCTGCTATTACATGCCTCAGCCAAATCCAGTTCAAGTTCCTACTGCACAACAACCACAAGCATTACCTGAGCCTCTACCATCTCAATCACAACCTCATCACAGCTTTTTCACCCCTAGTAATGTTGACTGGAGCAGTTTACCAGATGATCTCTCTGGTACTGAGCAATTATTTACTGGTGATGGTCAACATGGTGGTGAACATCCTTTTGGGAATCTAGCTCTCATGGCCCTGGAATCTACTGAGGGTTCATGCTCCAATGCATCTTCTTCACAGGTAACCCAGGTATCTTCTGAGGCTAAGGCCAAGCTTTGTTCTGAATCTTGCATAGATGCATTTGTCTCTATTAAAGAAGCAAATGTAGCTGTAATTAATCAAAATCTAGAGCTTGAGCAAACTATTTCCAAAAGAAAAGCTGAAATGAGTCTGTCCTTAAGGACAAAGATGATGAGATTTATAAGCTTAAATGCCAATTAAATGATGAAAAGGCTAAGCTAGAGGTCATTCTTGAGAACCATAAGGAACTCAAAGAAAAACTTGCAGTTACCCAAGTTGAGTGTGACCGCTGGGTGTCATCCTGCAAGGGATTTGAAATGCTGCTCAGTAAGCAATCTGCTTCGAATGTGAAGTTTGGAATTGGTTACAACCATATTGCACCTCCAACAGATTTTACTCCAAAACCAATAGTAAAATCTGAAAGTGAAAGCAATCTCCAAACCACATTATCATGTGCATCATCCACATGTGATCTCCCAAAATCACAATATGAGATAAGGGTTGATACCTCAGCAAGTAAATTGGCTGATGGGTTAACTACTGATAAGCATATAAAGCTGAGTATTTCAGATGTTGTCCCTCAAAGTAACTTAAGTACTGAAGGGAAAGTTACAACAACTGAAAAGCATTTCAAATCAGCTGAAATAAATGGATTAACAACTGCTGACAATGAACAGCTGAAGAACAACTCTTCAGTTGTTACAGATTCTTCAGAACTAAACAAAATTACTGAAAGGAGGAAAGTTCTAAAGAGCACACCTTCAGTAGTTTCCTCATCAGCAGTTGATCAATCCAAGATGAAGAATAAGCCATGTGAAATATGTGGTAAATTCAATCATCTTTCTGATGAATGTTGGTACAGAATGGGTTCCAAACTCAACAGAGATAAGCTCATTAAAATCCAGATGGATGAAATGAAAACTAAGTTTGAGACCAAGTTTGTACCGCAATCATTCCATTGTGATAAACCCAAGCCTTCAACCAAATCCAAAAAGAAGGATAAGGTTCATCACAAAACAACTGATGGTGCTCCTCATGATAAACATCAGACTAAGTCTGTTAATTTTAAGGAGGAAATGGTGGATCACATGAACTCATCAAACACAAGTACTGATATGTCACAAGAGCTGAAAGCCTTGGCTACAAATCAGACACAACTTGTTATGATGGTTCAGCATTTGTTAGGGAGAGTTAACCAACTAGATGCACCTGTGATCAAATCACTGAAAAGGCATTCCAAGCCCAAATCCAAAGAATCCATTTCAGCACCATCTCCTTCTTCATCAGCTGTTAATCATAAGAAACAAGTTATGGTTGCATCTGTTGATAAAAACAGACCCAAAACCAAAAAGGTTTGGGTCTCAAAATCTAACTAGTTTTCTTTTATGCAGGGTTCTTCAACATGCCAAAGGAGCATCTGGTATGTGAATAGTGGATGTAACATCCGCAATTTTTCAAGTTAAAACCCGAAACCCAAACTCAATTTGAATTTACTTTTAATGGATTAAATACAACTTTCCTTATGAATTACTTTTTAAAATTATTTAAAACAACTTTAATAATTATTGGAGATATAAATACTTCTTGTTGTAAAGTTATAAAGTGTATAAGTTTATAAAGTTTAATGCTAAACTTATGAGGTTTTATTATGAATTCCAATTATTCAAACTTTAAAATTTGTAGGAAAGTATTTTCTAAAGATAAATAAATATATAAGACAATTATTATTAACCATCTTAACAAGTAAACTATGAATATTTGGTAAGATTTGTAATTGTTTAACAAATAATTGATTTGGTTTATTATTTAAATGGGTTTTATAAAGTCTAGGGGTGAATTTATAATTTCTAAAACTTAATATAAAAGCTTCATGTATGAAATAATAAATGATGGATACTTGAGGGACCAAATTGTAAATACTCAAACCAAAACCCACCCCCGTCGACTTTCCCCCTGCCGCCGGCCATACCTCCGGCAAGTCTCCGGCGGCACCCAAATAGCCAAAATACGGGCCGTTACACTCCGATAAACCATTCATTTAGCTTCTTGCATCGGTTTCGAACCTATCCCCAATTATAATTTGATTAATTGATGTCTGAAACGGTTACAAAAGAAACCGAAATCGGTATTCAAAGTATGAACTCTATCGAACTAAAACAACCAAAATTGACATCATATAATTATGGGAAAACATTTCATTCGATCTCGTTACACCATTCTAACCCTCAATTACCCCTGAAACACACTGAATCATCATGTTCGAACACCACCTTCATCACGACCTGCAACTTGGTCGACAACCATCTTCGAAGCATTTTAACTTAAAATTGAGTGAGGGCTTTGAATCATAAGCACTCTTTGAAGCTTCATACGAAAGGAATTTGATTATGATCAACTCTAGCAACACAAAACAACCTCCACCCGTCGCGACGCGTTATTAAACCCATGATTGACAATTCGAACTCGTACTGTAAGTTACATATATCATCTTACTCGGTTTAACATGGGGAAACATAGCCCTAATGTTAATTTGGTTAACATCTCCGAATTGTTGTTCAATTTGACACAATTCAATTCTAGGGTTCTTGAGTAATTTGGGGTTTTATTTAATTAATAGATTTATAAAATTATTTTGAATCTTAAGCAGATATGGGCTATAGCACAACTGGTAACCCATGAACCTAATAGGCAAGAGGTCCCGGTTCGAACCGGGCCTCTGCCATTTTGTTTTAATTAGTTTTTTTTGTACAATTTATAATTCAGAAAATTAATATTATATTAGTAAATCACAAAAAAAATTATTTTGTTAATTAAATTATTTCAGAAAATATCAAGTTAATTTTTAAAGGTGTTAACACTTAAAATTCTTAGATTTAATTAATATTACTTAGTCATTTATATCATAAATATATTATAGTTCAATGATTATTTAAATAATTAATTATTCAAAAATTTATTTAACCATGTAAAAATCATAAATAATTAATAGATTTATTCGTTAACTTTTATTTAAATTCTTGAAATTTATAAAACAATATAATTTGCTTTATTCTTATCTTTAAGGTTTTGTATTACAAAACCTTTATGATAAATCATTTTAAAAGCTCAAAATTTATAAAATGATTTTAATTAATTTCAACGTCACTTAAATTAGTATTGATTAATTCTCTTTATCAAGTTTTAAATAATTAACTATTTCTTTTCACATATTATACTTAATTTCTATTAAATCAATAATTTAAATTGTTGAGACCTTTTTAATCATTGCTGGTCTTAATTGATTTATATTATCCTTATTAAAACCAAACGTAAACAATTTATTATTTTATTTAATTATTTAAACCCCCAAATCCAATTAAAACCCTAGTTCGTGTCTAATTGATAATCTTATTATCAGACTTAATCTTGGAATCTACACGTTTAGGCAACTTGTAAGAGAAATCGTTGGAGTCTCGTCTGCATTCTTATCATCATATTATTTACATCTTGTGAGTTTCTCATGCCTCCTTTTTATTTTATTTCACACCTTTTGGGGTGAAACATGTTAACTTTATAAATTTACACTTGTAACTATCTTGAGACTTGTAAATGCACATGCAATTCATCTTTACATTTTTGTCATGGTTATTGTGTTAATGCAAGTCTTTTATGAGATACATATTTTGTTTACAATCATTAATTATTGCTAGCCTGACGACGTCTTAGATCTTTGGGCCTGACAAGCCTACTTGGTGCTAAAGTCGATGTATTGCCGACTCCTGATGATGTAGGCTTGTTCATCATGGGAACCAAGTACACTTAACCAATCTTATATACTTGTAATCAAGTCGAGGTTTGGTTGTAACTGTATGTGTTCTATGAGCTTGCTAACTTGTAACCATGGACATGAATTGCTACTTGTAACTTTTTTTTCATATATATACTTATGCGTGTGTTTAAACCATGGGAACTCACCAACTTTATAGTTGACCCTTTATTTTTTAACATGTTTCAGGTTTGATGCTTGAAGATCTTCTTGTGCTCATATAGGACTTGGACCTAGATTAATTGAATGTCTTATGTTTCTGTTTGTATCTTGATTGTTTTGCAAATACTTATTTGTCTTGTAATGTTTATTGAATAATGACATTTAATATTACTTCAACTTAATTAGTTCCATGTGCTATGAGCAATCGTCTCCCATTCGTCCGCCCCGATGATTCCACCATCGGTCGGGGTGTGACCGTGGAGGATCTATGCATATGACTGGGAGCAGTTCTCTTCTTAATGACTACTCTCAAGGAAAGAAGGGATTTGTTTCATTTGGAAATGATGCCAGAGGTTACATCATTGGGAAAGGATATGTGTCTAATGGACAAATCCGGTTTGATGAT
Source organism: Flaveria trinervia (assembly GCA_025506515.1). Taxonomy (NCBI): domain Eukaryota; kingdom Viridiplantae; phylum Streptophyta; class Magnoliopsida; order Asterales; family Asteraceae; genus Flaveria; species Flaveria trinervia. Next base: position 3,009,007 of record CM046446.1, read on the forward strand.
GTCAACCATGTGGAGAATCTCAAGTATAATCTGCTGAGTGTCAGTCAGAAGTGTGATAAAGGGCATGTTGCACTTTTCACAAGCCAGAACTGCAGGATTCTGTCTTCCCAAGTTCTGAGGCCGATTGACAAGGTAATGGATGAACATACTCTCCTGAAGGCCAACAGGATCGGAAGAGTGTATGCCTTGGATTTGTCAAAGAAGATTGATTTGAAGGGTCATCCATGCCTGTTCTCCAAAGCCTCTCTTCAGGAATCTAAACTATGGCATAGAAGGCTGGGTCATGTCAATTTCAGAAACATGAATCAGCTGATCCACAATCGTTAGTGAGAGGTTTATCAATAAAGGAGTTCCACTGTGATGAAGCCTGCACTGCTTGTTTGAAAGGAAAACAAAACAAAGTCTCATTCCCTCCCATTGAAGAACCTAAGTCCACTGCCTGCCTGCAGTTACTACACATGGATCTATTTGGTCCTGTGAGAGTGATGAGCATGGCAAAGAAGAAATACTGTCTGGTAATTGTGGATGATTATTCCAGATTCATATGGACTTTCTTTCTACATTCAAAGGATGAGGTTGCTCAGAAGATTACAAACTTTGTGCTGTATGTTAAGAAGCAGTATTCCCTATCAGTCAAGTGTATAAGGAGTGACAATGGTACTGAATTCAGAAACCATACACTTGATGATTTTACCTTTCAAAAGGAATCAAAAGGCAGTTTAGCATCCCAAGGACTCCAGAACAAAATAGAGTAGTGGAGAGAAAGAACAGGACTTTAATTGAAGCTGCAAGGTCCATGTTGGCTGACTCTGGTTTGCCTTTGACCTTTTGGGCTGAAGCTGTCAATACAGCTTGCTATGTGCAGAATAGAGTGTTAGTAAATCAGAGGTTGATGAAGACTCCATATGAAGCTCTACATCATTTGGCTCCTTTGATTTCATTCTTCAGAGCCTTTGGATGTCCTTGTTTCATTCTCACACAAAGGGTCAACTCCACAAATTTGATCCTAAGGTGGATGCAGGGCATTTTGTAGGTTATTCATCCACTTGCAAGGCTTACAGAGTCTTCAACTACAGAACAAAGATAGTTGAAGAAACCTTGCATGTGAAATTCAATAAATCTCCTAAGGATAAAATTCCACAAAACCCTGTGGAGTTGTTTGATCTGGACATACTGCAATATGCTCCTTATCAAACTCCAGCTGTTGCAGATCATGTGGATAAATCATCTTCTGCAGCAAGTCTTCCACCTGGTGGTACTGAAGATGATGATGATATCAGTACTCACCTTTTCAAGTTCAGTGACCAACTGTCTGAGTCTGCTAAACTTGATGTTCTTGTACCTTCAGCAGCTCCATCCACAACAAATGCTGATGAGATTTCTGATTCTTCTACATCGTTTGATTTGCCATCTAATACTTGGTTTCAAGAATCTAAATCAACATCTGCTAATGCTGAACCAGCTAAAAACACTTGCACTGATCTTATTGTGCACCAAGAGCTGAAGGATCACCCCATGTCTCAAATCATTGGTGGTATCAATGCTGGCGTCTCAACCAGAAGTCAATTGTCTAACTTGTGCTTCTATGCTCTTTTCATCAGTCAGCAAGAGCCAAAGAACTATCATGTTGCTTTGAGAGACAATTGATGGGTGGAAGCCATGCAGCTTGAGCTACTTCAATTCAAGAAACAGCAAGTGTGGGAACTGGTTCCTCTACCCCCAGGTAAGTGTGCAATAGGCACTAAATGGGTGTTTAGGAACAAAACTGATGAAAATGGGCTTATTGTTAAGAACAAGGCCAGACTGGTTGTTCATGGGTTTTCATAAGAAGAAGGTATTGATTACGATGAGACCTTTGCCCCTGTAGCGAGACTGGAGGCTATTAGATTATTCTTAGCCTATGCTGCATTCCACAATCTTAAAGTTTTTCAAATGGATGTTAAAAGTGCATTTTTATATGGTAAAATAAAAGAAGAAGTTTATGTGTTTCAACCACCAGGTTTTGAGGATAATAAACATCCAGATTGGGTATACAAGCTTGATAAGGCTCTTTATGGGTTGAAACAAGCTCCTAGAGCCTGGTATGAGACATTATCAAATTTTCTTCTTCAAAATAATTTCACTATAGGCTCCATAGATAAAACTTTATTCATTAAGAAGGTGGATCAGCATAAGTTACTTGTTCAAATTTATGTTGATGATATTATTTTTGCATCCTCTGATCCCCAGTTGTGTGATGGCTTTACCAATTTAATGCATAAGAAGTTTGAAATGAGTGCAATGGGAGAATTACAGTTCTTTCTAGGATTGCAAATCAAACAAAAGGCTGATGGGACTTTCATTCATCAGTCTAAATATACAAAAGATCTTTTAAATAAGTTTGTTTTACAAAATTGTAAGCCTTGTTCTACTCCCATGTGCAACACCACACAACTGGATGCAGATCAGAAAGGTAAATCTGTTGATGAAATACTTTACAGATGTATGATTGGGTCCTTGATGTACTTAACAGCTTCTAGACCAGATATCATGTTTGCAACGTGGGTTTGTGCTAGATTTCAGGCTGCTCCTAAAGAGTCTCACTTGATTGCAGTCAAAAGGATCTTTAGATATCTGCGAGGTACGCAATCTCTAGGTTTATGGTATTCCACTGGACACTCTTGCAAATTGGTTGCTTTTTCTGATAGTGACTATGCAGGGTGTAAGCTAACCAGAAAGTCAACTTCTGGTGGATGTCAATTCCTAGGCAACTGTTTGATTTCTTGGCAGAGTAAGAAACAAACATCTGTTGCTATATCCACTGCTGAAGCAGAGTACATTGCTGCTGCAAGCTGTACTTCTCAGGTACTCTGGCTTCAGAACCAACTTTTGGATTATGACATTACAGAGACTAAGACTCCATTATTAATGGACAGTGCTTCAGCTCTTTGCATTGTCAAGAATCCTGTCCAGCACTCTAGGACCAAACATATAGAGATCAGACATCATTTTATTAGGGACTGTTTTGAAAAAGGTCTGATTGATCCAAAGTTTGTGCCTAGTGCTAATGAGCTTGCAGACATTTTTACTAAGCCTTTGGATAGTTCGACTTTCCAAAACCTAGTGTTAAGGCTTGGTATGCTGCAGCTAGAATAAGTGATAACTACTGATGATCTTAGTAAATAAGTACTGATAATTATTTGTAACCATATCACCTGTTACAAGAACCGATACAGTCATAACTACTGATATAAGTACAAACAGATAAGCACTGATGTCCTATGAAACAACTGAAAAACAACCAAAAAGACTGATGAGTAAGTGTTGAGGACAATATGAAACAGCTGAAAAGCTATGAATTGACGAAAACTACTGATGAGAATTTTCTCTTCAGTTGTTTCTAAAACTGTTGTTTCATCTTAAACAACTGATGACAAAACCATGTCTTCAGTTGTTTCATAACTACTGATGACTAACACCAAGTTATTCTTGTGAATTGTCTAAATTCTTTGTTTGATTTCCGCTGCAATACTCTCTAATCAATCAAACGTAGATCACTGATCCTAACAAAGCGCTACGTTCTGAAGAAAGACTATGTGATCCCGGAGGACCAAATTCTAATGTTAGCTTCAAGATATAATGATCTTTATGTTTTGGATGTCTCAAAGACCTCCACAACGGATCGTGAAGTCCAATGCTTATTGTCCAAAGCTACTAAGAAGGACTCTATCTCCTGGCATAGGAGAATTGGACACATAAATCCAAGGAAAATGAATCACTTGATCCAGAATGATCTTGTGAGAGGAGTAAATGTCAAAAAACTTCCAACTCCCGGATTTCTGTGTTGCATGCAAAAAGGGCAAACAGACGAAGAAGTCTCATAAGGAAAGAAAGTTCATTCGATAGAACTTCCTCTTGAACTCCTTCACATGGATCTGTTTGGTCCAGTCAGTACAAGAAGCATCGCAGGCGACTTGTATTGCTATGTAGTTACTGATGACTACTCAAGATTTTCTTGGGTAATGTTTTTGAATCCCAATCAGAAACATTTGACTCCTTCAAGAAATTGGTAACTACATTGGAATCCCTATACAAGCTGAAGGTATGACAGGTGCGCTCAGACAACGAAACTGAGTTCAAGAATCAGTGGATGGAGGCCTATTGCAAGGAAAAGGGAATAGTGCATCAATTTACCTCTGCCTACACTCCTCAGATGAACGGGGTTGCTGAACGAAAGAATCGCAGCTTGATAGAGACGGCTCGGACTATGCTGGCAGACTTGAAACTGCCTATTCAATTCTGGAATGAAGCAGTGGCAAATGCATGCTATACGCTTAATCGAGTTCTGGATTCAATTCTTGAATGAAGTAGTGGCAAATGCATGCTATACGCTTAATCGAGTTCTCGTAGTCAAACGCCATGGAAAAACATGCTACGAGTTATTACAACGACGTAAACCTAACTTAGAGTATCTCAAGCCGTTTGGCGCTCCGTGCATCCTGCTGAAGAAGACCCAGGAGGGAAAATTTAGTGAAAAGGTTGATGAAGGGATCGTTCTAGGATACAACATACCGAACAAGAGAGTTTACAACAACTCAATGGGTCAAGTAAAGGTATGGTGTAACGTTGATGTTTAGAGATACATCACACCATCTGCTGGAAAAGGGCCTGCTTACTTTTTCGACTATGATGGATTCTTCAAATCCTTCAAGATACCTCTTTCTGCTTCAGAAGACGAGTTGGCAAATAAGATGATGTATGATGTCTTGACCACACCATCTCAAGATTCAACACCATCCAGTTCACAAAGTCAATCATCTACCAACTCAAGGGGAGCACTTGATATGAGTGACTCTTCTTCTGATAAAGAAATTATGGAAAATGATCAGAACAACCAGGATGTATAGGTTCCGCCTACCACAAGTCCACAAGCATCTGATAATGATGCTTCTGAGCCTTCGGAACCTCAGACTCCTATTGCCTCAGATCTAGAACCAACTGCTCACAATCTTGATTCTGAGGTAGTTGTTCCAACAACTCCCGACTCTCGTCTAAATGTCTATCATCCTTTGGATAATGTTATAGGAGATGTGAGATCAGGGTTTCAGACTAGAAATCAGTTGTACTCAGCTGATTATGCCTCTGTGATGGAAAAGGGATACCTTCACGATGGTGCATACCGCTGCTTTGTGTCTCATTTTGAGCCCAAGTATGTTAGTGAAGCACTGAATGATGAGGCTTGGGTAAGTGCCATGCAAGAAAAACTTCTTCAGTTTAAGAAGTTGGGTGTATGGACTCTAGTGGATAGACCTAAAGGTGCTAAGGTCATTGGCACCAAATGGGTCTTGAAATGAAAGAAAGATGATCGGAGAGTGATCATCAGAAACAAGGCTCGGCTTGTTGTTCAGGGTTTTCGACAAGTTTAGGGTATTGACTACAATGAAGTGTTTGCACCCGTGGCAAGGATGGAAGCTATCCACATCTTCCTTGCCTATGCATCTTATATGAAAATCAAAGTTTATCAACTAGATGTGAAGAGTGCATTCCTTCATGGTGAGATCAGAGATACAGTGTACGTGAGTCAACCCGAGGGATTTGAGGATCCATATCATCGGGACAGAGTTTACAAACTCGAAAAGGCATTATATGGGCTTCATCAAGCTCCGAGGGCCTGGTACGAGAAACTCTCGACTCATCTTGTGAAACACGGTTTTCGCAGGGGATTTATTGAATGTACATTATTTATCAAAGAAAAGGATGGAGACTTACTGCTGGTACAAATCTATGTCGATGATATAACTTTTGTTTCGAAGAACGAAGAATTATGTAAAGACTTTGAAGCAGTAATGAAAACGGAATTTGAGATGAGTGTAATAGGAGAAATGAAATTCTTTCTCGGTTTACAGGTGGATCAGACACCAAATGGTATTTTCCTACATCAGACCAAGTATGTAGGTGAAATTCTCAGTCGGTTTGACATGGAGAATGCTTCTCCAGCTAAAACCCCACTTGCTACAAACCATGATATAGCACCGGACGAGAATGGGGATCTGGTAGATGCCACTATGTACCGAGGGATGATTGGATCTCTCATGTATCTCACTGCCTCTCAACCTGATTTCATGTATGCTACATGTCTATGTTCACGATATCAGGCAAAGCCTAAAGTGAACCATCTGATTGGGGTCAAACGGATTTTTCATTATCTGAAGGGTACACCCACACTTGGATTGTGGTATCCTCATGATAATGACTTTGAACTTACAGCATATAGCGACTCGGATTACGGCAGCTACAAGATGAACTACAAGTCTACATCAGCAGGGTGTCAGTTCTTTGGTATCCTCGATTGCATTGTCAACCTGCAAAGCCGAATACGTTTCTGCTGCAAGCTGCTGTTCTCAAATCATATGGATTCAACAACAAATGTGGGATTACGGTTTGAATTTATCTTCTACTCCTATCTTTGTTGATAACTCTACTGCAATTGCAGTCACTAACGCGGTCCAACATCCTAAGACCAAACACATGGGAATTAAATATCACTTTATACGTGATTGCTTTGAAACGAACTTAATCGATGTGGTAAAAATAAATACAGATTTTCAACGCGCTGACCTCTATACAAAGGCATTTGACAAACCATGTTTTTTATATTTGTTAGAGGTCAACAGAGTTAAAAAGAAAAGTGAGGTCATTCCTGAAGAAGACCATGTATAGTCCGATGCATCATGTCTAGTTCCTTTTACTTTTTCAATTTCTTTAGTTTTATTTGCTTCATTTTAAGTAGTTTAGTTACTATTAGTTAATTTTCTTGCCTATTAAAATCCTAAAACGCTAATCCATGACGGTTTTATAATTTTAGGGGGAGAATAGGTTTAGGCGGTAATATAAAAAAAACGAGGGAGAAGGAGAGGCAAGCTGAATAAAAATAAGATCGTATCTGTGATACTGATTCAATCTTAGGAATATGATAGTACGCAGGAACAAACCATCTTAAGAAATTGTGGAAAATGATCAGAAAAATCAGGATGTACAGGTTTCTCCTACCACAAGTCCACAAGAATCTGATAATGATGCTTTTGAGCCTTCGGAACCTCAGACTCCTATTGCCTCAGATCCAGAACCAACTGCTCACAATCTTGATTTGAGGTAGTTGTTCCAACAACTCCCGACTCTCGTCTAAATGTCTATCATCCTTTGGATAATGTTATAGGAGATGTGAGATCAGGGGTTCAGACTAGAAATCAGTTGTACTCAGCTGATTATGCCTCTGTGATGGAAAAGGGATACCTTCACGATGGTGCCTACCACTGCTTTGTGTCTCATTTTGAGCCCAAGTATGTTAGTGAAGCACTGAATGATGAGGCTTGGGTAAGTGCCATGCAAGAAAAACTTCTTTAGTTTAAGAAGTTGGGTGTATGGACTCTAGTGGATAGACCTAAAGGTGCTAAGGTCATTGGCACCAAATGGGTCTTGAAATGAAAGAAAGATGATCGGGGAGTGATCATCAGAAACAAGGTTCGGCTTGTTGTTTAGGGTTTTCGACAAGTTTAGGGTATTGACTACAATGAAGTGTTTGCACCCGTGGCAAGGATGGAAGCTATCCGCATCTTCCTTGCCTATGCATCTTATATGAAAATCAAAGTTTATCAACTAGATGTGAAGAGTGCGTTCCTTCATGGTGAGATCAGAGAGACAGTGTACGTGAGTCAACCCGAGGGATTTGAGGATCCATATCATCGGGTCAGAGTTTACAAACTCGAAAAGGCATTATATGGGCTTCATCAAGCTCCGAGGGCCTGGTACGAGAAACTCTCGACTCATCTTGTGAAACACGGTTTTCGCAGGGGAGTCATTGACTGTACATTTATCAAAGAAAAGGATGGAGACTTACTGCTGGTACAAATCTATGTCGATGATATAACTTTTGGTTCGAAGAACGAAGAATTATGTAAAGAGTTTGAAGCAGTAATGAAAACGGAATTTGAGATGAGTGTAATAGGAGAAATGAAATTCTTTCTCGGTTTACAGTGGATCAGACACCAAATGTATTTTCTACATCACACCAAGTATGTAGGTGATATTCTCAGTCGGTTTGACATGGAGAATGCTTCTCCAGCTAGAACCCCACTTGCTACAAACCATGATATAGCACCCGACGAGAATGGGGATCTGGTAGATGCCACTATGTACTGAGGGATGATTGGATCTCTCATGTATCTCACTGCCTCTCAACCTGATTTCATGTATGCTACATGTCTATGTTCATGATATCAGGCAAAGCCTAAAGTGAACCATCTGATTGGGGTCAAACGGATTGTTCATTATCTGAAGGGTACACCCACACTTGGATTGTGGTATCCTCATGATAATGACTTTGAACTAACAGCATATAGCGACTCGGATTACGGCAGCTACAAGATGAACTACAAGTCTACATCAGCTGGGTGTCAATTCTTTGGTATCCTCCATTGCATTGTCAACCTGCAAAGCCGAATACGTTTCTGCTGCAAGCTGCTGTTCTCAAATCATATGGATTCAACAACAAATGTGGGATTACGGTTTGAATTTATCTTCTACTCCTATCTTTGTTGATAAGTCTACTGCAATTGCAGTCACTAACGCGGTCCAACATCCTAAGACCAAACACATGGGAATTAAATATCACTTTATACGTGATTGCTTTGAAACGAACTTAATCGATGTGGTAAAAATAAATACAGATTTTCAACGCGCTGACCTCTATACAAAGGCATTTGACAAACCATGTTTTTATATTTGTTAGAGGTCAACAAAGTTAAAAAGAAAAGTGAGGTCATTCCTAAGAAGACCATGTATAGTCCGATGCATCATGTCTAGTTCCTTTTACTTTTTCAATTTCTTTAGTTTTATTTGCTTCATTTTAAGTAGTTTAATTACTATTAGTTAATTTTCTTGCCTATTAAAATCCTAAAACGCTAATCCGTGACGGTTTTATAATTTTAGGGGGAGAATAGGTATAGGCAGCAGTAATATAAAAAAAACGAGTGAGAAGGAGAGGCAAGCTGAATAAAAATAAGATCGTATCTATGATACTGATTCAATCTTAGGAATATGATAGTACGCAGGAACAAACCATCTTAAGAAATTGTGGAAAATGATTAGAAAAATCAGGATGTACAGGTTCCGCCTACCACAAGTCCACAAGAATCTGATAATGATGCTTCTGAGCCTTCGGAACCTCAGACTCCTATTGCCTTAGATCCAGAACCAACTGCTCACAATCTTGATTCTGAGGTAGTTGTTCCAACAACTCCCGACTCTTGTCTAAATGTCTATCATCCTTTGGATAATGTTATAGGAGATGTGAGATCAGGGGTTCAAACTAGAAATCAGTTGTACTCAGCTGATTATGCCTCTGTGATGGAAAAGGGATACCTTCACGATGGTGCCTACCGCTGCTTTGTGTCTCATTTTGAGCCCAAGTATGTTAGTGAAGCACTGAATGATGAGGCTTGGGTAAGTGCCATGCAAGAAAAACTTCTTCAGTTTAAGAAGTTGGGTGTATGGACTCTAGTGGATAGACCTAAAGGTGCTAAGGTCATTGGCACCAAATGGGTCTTGAAATGAAAGAAAGATGATCGGGGAGTGATCATCAGAAACAAGGCTCGGCTTGTTGTTCAGGGTTTTCGACAAGTTTAGGGTATTGACTACAATTAAGTGTTTGCACCCGTGGCAAGGATGGAAGCTATCCGCATCTTCCTTGCCTATGCATCTTATATGAAAATCAAAGTTTATCAACTAGATGTGAAGAGTGCGTACCTTCATGGTGAAATCAAAGAGACAGTGTACGTGAGTCAACCCGAGGGATTTGAGGATCCATATCATCGGGACAGAGTTTACAAACTCGAAAAGGCATTATATGGGCTTCATCAAGCTCCGAGGGCTTGGTACGAGAAACTCTCGACTCATCTTGTGAAACACGGTTTTCGTAGGGGAGTCATTGACTGTACATTATTTATCAAAGAAAAGGATGGAGACTTACTGCTGGTACAAATCTATGTCGATGATATAACTTTTGGTTCGAAGAACGAAGAATTATGTAAAGAGTTTGAAGCAGTAATGAAAACGGAATTTGAGATGAGTGTAATAGGAGAAATGAAATTCTTTCTCGGTTTACAGGTGGATCAGACACCAAATGGTATTTTCCTACATCAGACCAAGTATGTAGGTGATATTCTCAGTCGGTTTGACATGGAGAATGCTTCTCCAGCTACAACCCCACTTGCTACAAACCATGATATAGCACCCGACGAGAATGGGGATCTGGTAGATGCCACTATGTACCGAGGGATGATTGGATCTCTCATGTATCTCACTGCCTCTCAACCTGATTTCATGTATGCTACATGTCTATGTTCACGATATCAAGCAAAGCCTAAAGTGAACCATCTGATTGGGGTCAAATGGATTTTCATTATGTGAAGGGTACACCCACACTTGGATTGTGGTATCCTCATGATAATGACTTTGAACTTACAGCATATAGCGACTCGGATTACGGCAGCTGCAAGATGAACTACAAGTCTACATCAGCAGGGTGTCAGTTCTTTGGAGAAGATTAGTAACCTGACAGTGTAAGAAGCAGACCTCGATTGCATTGTCAACCTGCAAAGCCGAATACGTTTCTGCTGCAAGCTGCTGTTCTCAATCATATGGATTCAACAACAAATGCGGGATTACGGTTTGAATTTATCTTCTACTCCTATCTTGTTGATAACTCTACTGCAATTGCAGTCACTAATGCGGTCCAACATCCTAAGACCAAACACATCGGAATTAAATATCACTTTATAGGTGATTGCTTTGAAATGAACTTAATCGATGTGGTAAAAATAAATACAGATTTTCAACGTGCTGACCTCTATACAAAGGCATTTGACAAACCATGTTTTTTATATTTTTTAGAGGTCAACGGAGTTAAAAAGAAAAGTGAGGTCATTCCTAAAGAAGACCATGTATAGTCCGATGCATCATGTCTAGTTCGTTTTACTTTTTCAATTCTTTAGTTTTATTTGCTTCATTTTAAGTAGTTTAATTACTATTAGTTAATTTTCTTGCCTATTAAAATCCTAAAACGCTAATCTGTGACGGTTTTATAATTTTAGGGGGAGAATAGGTTTAGGCAGTAATATAAAAAAAACGAGGGAGAAGGAGAGGCAAGCTGAATAAAAATAAGATCGTATCTGTGATACTGATTCAATCTTAGGAATATGATAGTACGCAGGAACAAACCATTTGGGACTTTAAAAATAAAATTGAAAAAGATGCAAAGCTCAAGTATAAGTCTGTGTAGTTTGAGCAATATAAAAGAAAATATGATAGATAAGCTAGCTACTACTAAGGTAACACAAAGAAAGTAGACCTAGAGGTTGCTAGACCACAGATGATATGTTGGTAGATTCAACACAATAGATGACTAGACCTTTTTGGTGATCTCAAGATTAAACTAAATGTTTGACTAGCTGTGGGTAACATCTTATCCCTGGTTAACACAATCAACAAGATTCCAATAAGGGGCGACGAGAAAAATAAACGCCACGAATGTCTGCGTAAGACCAAAGCATGAGCAAAAGCACATAAAATGCAAATACAATCAAACTAATAACTTATGTTGTTGGTGAGTTCTGTGTAAAAGGATTGAAATTGCTCAAACAAGAAGATAGGTTATGTGCCTCTCTGCTGTGCGGTGGCACTGACCTGAGGATAAGCATAACCTATATATTCTAGAAGTCATCATTGTTTGTCGCCTCTCTGCTATGCGGTGGCACTGACCTGAGGCTTGGCTTCTCTTTGAAAGGTCTATGAATAGTTTCTTCTTGAAATACTACCCTGAGACCGCTCAAAAATCTCCTGAGGAATGTTGATTACCATATAAGTGTGGGATCCACAAATGCTTGTTGAAATAAACAAACCTTAAATTATCACCAATCTGTGTTGAAAGTCTGTGTACGGATTTAAGAGGACAAGTATACTGACAATCATTGTGACTACAATTTTTGAAAGTTCAAATCAGTGTGGGGACCTAAGAGTACTAGTATGATTTCCCAAATTTGCTAAATGACTCCAGATAAAAAACAAGAACAGAGCATCAAAGTTTTTTTAAATAACGTGTCCTGAATGATTTGAGTATCCTGTATGATTCCAAATTGAATTGGTCCATGTATGGTTTAAATGATTGAAGCAGCTCTCTCAGAAAAATTATGTTAAGCCTCACAAAAACACAAAACATGTCTTAGTTTTTAAGTTTTTAGTAGTATTTCTTTTATTTCTGTACAAAGTCAGTCTATTTCAATTTGTTGAGTATTAGACTATGTCATGGAAGTTGATAAGGGACCTTATCATCTAAAAGGTCACGTCTGAGTTGACCACACGTGCTTTCAAACAAAAAAAATGGGTCACGTCTGAGGTGACAAAATGTTTTAAAAGGAACATGTCTCAGGTGATAAAAAGGTTTTTCAAGATAAGTTGATCATGTCTGAGATGATCAAATGCTCATAACGTCTATTCATAAGTTAAACAGAGAAAAAGTGAAATGATTATAAAGTCAAATTCATGAGTCTGACCCATTCGCACGAATGGACCATGAGTATGGTCCAATCATACGAATGGACCATACTCATGCATTAAACAGCCGAATGGACATGAGTATGAACCATTCACCCGAATGGCTTATCAGAATGATCCATTCGACCGAATAAGAGTATGAAAATGAGTCAGTCGCACGACTGAACTCAAGTCGGCCGACTGAAAGTGATCGACTGAGCCAATTGCCTGACTAAGGTCCATTCGCCTGAATGAACCGAGCTAATGAGTCCAGTCGGCCGATTGAACTCAGATTCAGTATAAATAGGGCCCAGTCAATCGCATTCAACTCATCACCCCCTAATCATTCTTATTTCACATAGCCTACCGTTACTCTGCCAAATTTTCATTAGACCAAGATTTCATACTTCTATTGACTTTCTAAAGATTGTGTGTGATTATACAGGTATAATACGATGAAATCTCATAGAAATCAGGAGAAATGGTGCCCTAATTTGTGATGTTCGAATGAAACAAGAAACGAACCACTAAATGGGATAATGACCTACTTAAACCAAGTAAAAGGTTAAAATTGAAGGTTTTAGGTTATTAAATATGTGATTGTGAGTCTACAAAGCTATTACAAAATGTTTAATTTCACGAATTGGTCAAGATTCGAACCTAAGTCGACCGAATAGTGGGTCATGCGACTGGTCGTCTGGATGAACTCCATTCGCACGATTGAGCTAGCCGAATAGCTCAATCGGCCGAATGTGTCATACGAATGAGCTCAGTCGGACGACTGAACCAATCGCATGCTCAGCAAGCTGATTGAACTCAGTCGCCTGTTCATTCACCCGAATGAGTCCAGTCGCATGATAGGACAACCGACTGAAAACAATCGCATAGTTCAATCGCATGAAAGAACCAGGATGAATTCAACCAAGTTAATTAAGACTGACTTGTAATGTGTGATTATCTAATGTCTATGTCTCTTGTGTTGCAGGTCGATGGCTGATAGATGGTCTATCAATCCCAAGCACAATATATGTGCTCATTTAGACCACACAACTCGGAATGGTGCCGAGTTTGCAGAGATCATCGCTTTTCTCAAGTGATCAAGGATCCACAAGGCTATTTCTACTCCATGCACTCCTTACAGGTCTATACAACAGGCCTTCTGGGAGAATGCATCTGTTGATAGATCACGAGAGCCATACTGCATTTGGAGCTCCATCCTTGGTATGGACATAGAAAGTACAACTAAAGACATTCAGCGTGTACTTGGGTTGAGAGATGATGCTGGACACCCCACCAGACTTCACCTACTAACGATGTGTGGTTGTTTTTTGAGGATTAAGTACTCTGGGGACATAAACTCAGATGTGCTCAACAAGAGCAACCTGTGCCCCCAGTATAAGTACTTGGCACATGTCATCCTGAAGTGCATAGCTTCCAGAAGGGGTGGGTTCGATGATCTCTCAGACCAGATACAAAATGCCTATGTGGCACTGGTGCTGAACCACCCCTTCAGCTTTTCGAGCATGATCTTCTCCTACCTTATAGAGAACTTGGAGACGAAGGGCAAAGAGGGTTTCTGCATGTACCCTAGGTTCTTACAGATGATTTTCGATGAGAAGCTGCCCTCGCTTCCAAAGGAGAGCCATGACGCGGTAGCTTTAGAGATTATGGATGATACGACATTGGGTCGTATGATAGTTTACCGGGGAAAGCATGGGGAAAGCAGGTCAAGCCCCCGGTAAAGAGACTTATAGGCCATCTGGCCAAGGAGAACTACTTGGCACCACGCAGGCGTAAGTGGCATCATGTAGACAGTGACTCAGATGATGAGCAGTTACAGCTCCCGGAGAACGAATCTGATGATGATGATAGCGGTGATGCTGGAGATGCAGGGCCTACCTAACCAAGGGCCCCCACTGCTAATATAGCATCTCCGGGATCTGCCCATGATGGAGCAGAGACTGCTGAATTTCACTTGGATTTCATACCCGGTGAGGAGGAGGAGTCAGATGAGGAGCCTTTGACTCAGACTGTGGGCAGTAAAGTCGTTGCCACAGAACGAGGGCTCCGGGCAGTTGGTGAACGCCTTGGCGGGTCGGGAGAGGCTGACACTGATCCAACATATGCTCCAGATCAGCCAAGCCATGTTCTAGGGGGAGCATCCTCCTCGACAGGATCGAGGAAGAAAAGGATGGTTCAGCCCCACGGCATGAAGAAGAAGAAGAGACGACTCACCTTCATCACTACCACCACCACCACAGCTACCACCACTTCTTCCACACCCTTTATAACCATTACCATACCACCTACCATCGCTATCACACCTCCACCACTACTGCCATACCTCAACCTGTTATACCAATACCACCCCTAATCTACACCACTACCACCACCACCACTAGCCACCATGCTGTACCACCATCATACCCTTCCTACACATCAGGATCACCTCTGCCTCCCAGTGGGGTAGAAGAACAGCTCTCGGCACTCAACCGTATGATGCTGAGGCTGTTGGCTGCAGACGAAGAGAAGACTACTCAGTTACGATAGCTACTAGACCTTACTGCTGCCCAAGCTCTGCAGATATCTCAGCAGGTCCAGCTGATGGATGCTCAGCATGCAGAGATGTCCCAACTCTGGGAGCAGCATGTCCAATCAGCAAAGAGGATTGAGGAGTTAGAGACCACTAACAAGACCATCATGCTTCGTCTCAAGGGATCGAAGGAAGAGCCCCTGAAGATCAAGGAAGGGGATGGAGATGACATTGATGATGACAATGATGATAAGGATGAGGATGGTGATGATGATACTGATGTTGCTGGTGATGCTGGAGACGATGAGGTTGATGATGATGTTTACGACTCACCTGCTGCGGGTGCCACACTTGCCAGTGAAAGGAGGACGAAGAAAGCACAAGATCAAGGTGCCTCCATATCCGCCCCGTCAGCAGAAGAGGACATGATCCAGGACAAGAGTAATACTTAGCTGCTTTTGTTATTTAAATCATATGTATTTGAATCATGTATCAAGCTAATGTAATGAATGTTTATATTTAATGTCAATGTTTCTGTTTTGATTGTGAACTAATGATTGTTGTGTTGAATGTGTAAATAAAACAGATCCAAACTTTCAGAGGGATGAATATGATGTAGATCCCCTTCAGCAGGTCAAGACTCAATTAACCATGATTCTTGATCTGCAAGGGATCGTAAGGAGATCTGTGAGTTACACCCCAGAAGAGGGGAAGATAATTCACGACTTTACTGACGAGCAGTTGGCCGAAATGTTCAAACTAAATGCCGACGAGATCATGAAAAAAGCTCCGACAGTCCAAGGTGATAGTGACGACAAACTTAATGACATTGATGAGATCGAGATAGAAGATGTCACTGATCAACATTATCCAGAGTACACTGACATTGAAGGCAATGTGGTACCCAATCTGGGTGAAAATCTTGTTAGTGAAACCTTCGAGACTATGGATAAAATGGAAGAAGCATCAGACAAGAAAGAAGATACAGCCCAAGTCACAGATGCTGAAGTCAATACCAGAAAGGCTGAGTGGGCTGCTTGCTTTGACGACCTAAAAGCCCAACGCAATGCTACAAAGTCAACTGTCTACACCAAGCTGTATAAAGTCAAGAAACATTAAAAAGTGGCAGGCAGGATCATAGCATGGGCACATTTTAAAGACTTCAATGTTTATACTATTAAACGTGAGAAGGGAATTGAGTACTTCAGATTCCCGTATGATCTGAAGACTCTTCCAGGTTTTGAGCTTAACCATTTAGCAAAGTTAAAATTGCTATACGCTGACCCTCGTAAGATGTCAGGCTGGTTTGAAGCAGCTCTAAAGAGGGAGTACCACACCAGATGGGTCAACTTCAAACCTCAACAACCAACGAGGTACATCAGACGATCTGAGGTTGACGCCATAACTAGCAAACCAAAAGTAGTGTTAAAGTGGAGTCCACCACGTACAATGTCAAAGATCCCACTACGTGAGATGCCACAGGACTTCACTCCACACTTCAATGGTGGTACTACGATTGGAGAACGGGTGACGCAGTGATAATCTTGAACAGAAATGGTACAATGGAAACCATAAGGGTGTTTGACCCAATGTGGCTCACCAACTTGTCAGCAAATGATGTTTATACATTATACAAGTGGCCACTATTCTATGACTCAAGAGATATAGTACAAGCTTTACAATTTCAGAATGTAATACGACTTTGTTTTGCTTTCGAGATAAATACAAGAGTCACCAAAGAAGCTAAGTACAAGAAGTTTGAGGAAATTATGAAAGATGTTAGACAATAGATAGATCGAGGTCCAAGGGGGAGTTTGTTGATACATATATGTACCTAGATCCTGATCTTAATGTAATATGTCTTGAATGTCTTACACTGATGTAATATTGGGTACTTAATGAAATGAGAATGCGCACTTATCTTGTGAAAGGTATTGTTGAGTCGTCCGATTGAGTTTGAAGACGTATAAACTGTCATTGAAAAAGTAATTCAATGAACTTATATTAAAATCTGATTTACTCAAATTTAGTTTGTTATGATCAAGTTATGGTCAGTTGAAGTAAGATTATATTCTGCCAGAATTGTAGTAAGGCACTTATGTGCACTTTTAAAATCGTTAAAACATGAAACAGGTTAGAACATTTTATTATGTCAATATATGGTATATTAGTCTTCATTTGAGTTATAAAAATATTCTAAGACTTTGGCATAACCATCATTGAGAACAATAATCTTGTTGAATAACTGAATGTGGCGGCATAGCCATCCATATGCAAACGGGATTCTTTGTTTATGTTAGTGTGTTGTTAGCTTAATTTAGGAATGTTAGTGATTGTTATAAGTTTAGTGATTATTAAAATGTTAATGATCAATGATAATGATTAAAATAAAAAGATATTTGGTAGAAGAAAGAACAATAGTAAGAACATAAAGTCATGAGAACAATTGGGTGTTAGGATGATTGAAATGTATAATCTAAAAGCAATAAAAATTACCTTAGTATTAATATTCTTGAAATTTCTTGTAAAATAAAATTCTTCAAATTGGTCATAACCAATGGATGAAAGAAAGATATGAGAGTAAGATTTTAGAGAATGAGCAAATGAAAAGCAAGGCCTAAGCCTTGCTTTTATACTTGAGGTTAGAAGGAGGTTATGAATGGTGTTAATGGTGATTATAAGTTTTTTAAAAGGGGTTTATGATTGGATTTGAAATAAATATAAAATTAAATAATTTAAATAAATAAAAGAATAATTAGAATTTAAAATTTAAATTTATGAAGACTCTAATTTTAAAAACTTTTTTTTATAAAATCTTTATAGACTTTATAAAATCAATTTGAATAATCAATCAAATTATTTATTGTTAATCTTTATAACTTTTATAAAACTTGTAAACTTTATAATTTGATTATTTATTTTCAGTATTTACAATTCATAATTACTAATACAACTTTATAAGTTTATTAAAATTCATTTTATAACTTTATAAGTTTTAATAAATCTTTTCCATTTAGTTATTGTTGTAACATAATTCATAAACTTATAATTTTATGAAATAAATTATTTATATGTCAACGAGTTATGATAAATAGAATAAATCAATTCACGATATTGTTTAAACTACACGTCTAATCTATATAACTTATAATATAAATAAAATAATTTAAATAAGAAATTCATATAGTAAGAAAGTTCGATTTTAGTTCGGGTTATAACTTGAAAATGTTGCAACTACATCCGGGCAAAGCCAACGTGGTGGCGGATGCCCTTAGCCGAAAAGATAGACCTGAGCCGATTCGGGTGAAAGCATACTAGTTGATCATAACCTCTGATATGATAAAGCAGGTCAAAGAGTTTCAGATGAGGCATTGAAAGAAGATCATTTTAACTTTGAAAGAATAAGAGGTCTGGTTGCGGAATGGGTGAAAACACACTTGGTGTTAGAACCCGATTTGGACGAACGTGGATTCCTCGTTTTGGGGATCTACGTATGAAGATCATGGAAGAAGCTCACAAGACTCTATACTCTATTCATCCCGGTGCTACAAAGATGTACCAAGACATGAAGAAAGATTATTGGTGGCCGGGTATGAAGCGTGATGTGGTGGAGTATGTGAGTAAGTGCCTAACTTGCTTGCAAGTGAAGGCGAAGTATCAGAAGCCATATGGAAAGATCTAACCTTTGGATATACCTGAATGGAAGTGGGAGCACATCACCATGGACTTTATTACAAAGCTACCGCGTACAGCGCAAGGTTACGATGCTATATGGGTGATAGTTGATCGTGTGACGAAGAGTGCTCACTTCCTACCGATCCGTAAGACATATTCATCGAGAGGTTGGCGGATCTTTTCATTAAGGAGATTGTAACTCGTCATGGTGTACCGAGGTCTATTGTGTCTGATCGTGACACCTGGTTTACATCCAAATTTTGAAGAAATCCACGATGCTATGGGGACGAGGTTACATTTAGCACGGCTTATCATCCCCATACTGATGGTCAGTCAAAAAGGACCATTCAGATATTGGAGGATATGCTTCGGGCATGTGTTATCGATTTGGGGGAAGTTGGGATGACCATTTACCGTTAGTTGAGTTCTCATATAACAACAGTTATCATGCCAACATGGTATGCCCCCTTATGAGATGCTATACGGTAGGAGATGCCTAACACCCGTGTGCTGGGGGATATTGGTTAGAAAGAATTAGGAGCGTTGAGGTAATCAAGGCTACGACTGAGAAGCTTGAAAGGCTCAAAGCCTTAACGAAGGCAGCTAAAGATAGACATAAGTCGTATGCTGACAAACGACGTAGACCGATTGAGTTTCAGGTAAGTGATAGAGTTATGCTAAAAGTCTCACCTTGGAAGGGCATCATTCGGTTTAGAAAGCGGGGCAAGTTGAGCCCAAGGTACATACGGCCTTTCTGAATCATTGCTCAAGTAAGAGAGGTGGCCTATAGACTGGAGTAACTAGAGGAGTTAAGTGGAATTCATCTGACATTCCACGTATATCATCTGAGGAAATGTTTGGTAGATGAAACATGATTGTTCCACTGGAGGATATCGAGATAGACGAACGACACAATTATGTGGAGCAACCAGTGGCAATCATTGATCAAAAGAGAAGAGATTGAGGAATAAAATGGTCCTACTTGTGCGCGTACAGTGGAAGCACAAAAAGGGATCTGAGTCTACGTGGGAGACTGAAGAAGAGATGAGACAACATTACCACCGTCTGTTCAAGGAATAACAGGTTTCGCGGATGAAACCTATTTAAGGGGGGTGGACTTGTACACCGGTTAATTCCTTTGAAGCCAAAGAAAGAGAAAAAGAGAAAGAAAAGAAATAAAACCCAAAGTCGAGGACCAAACTTGCCAAAATGAGAGAATCTTTGGAGGAGTGGGGGTATAAAAGGGGCATGGCAGCCCATTCTCCCCTCATTCTCCCCTTTTCATTTGGCTAGAGAGAGAAAAAGAAAGGGGCAGAGCAAAACCTAGGGTCTTGAAGAATCAAGTGCAAAAGTCGAAGTCAAGTGAGGTTATGAGAAGCTATACTCGAAGAGCTTTCAATGTGAGTTCTAAGACCCTCTTTTACACATTTCAATTGATTTTGGGGCTGGAACACATGGAAAATCATTTTTGGTTATGTTCAAAGTGGGCGCATGGGTCCTTCCAGGCGCATGAGCATAAAATTCTAAGTATAAACAGTCTGGGGCCATGGGCACTGTTTGGGCGTTTCTGCCCTGTTCAGGCGCATCACCAATCATTCAGCCGTTTCAAGCACTTGGACGCATGGCACTGTTTAGGTGCTTAGCATTTACTTAGCCGTTTCAATCACTTGGACGCATGGGCACTGTTTAGGTGCATGGCCAATACTTGGGCGCATGGCCAATACTTAGACGCATGGGCCAACATGTTGGGCGCATGGGCCACTATTTAGGTGCATGACCCACCCTTGGGCGCATGGCCAACACTTAGGCGTCTGGCCACTCATGCTGGATGCATGGACAACTGTTTGGGCGCATGAGCCACCTCTGGGCGCATGGTCTACTGTTCATGTCATCAAAACATTCTGAAATCTTTTCTATGTTACCAATTTCACCCGATTGCCATTCTACTCATACCCATACACAGATCTAACATACTAAGGCCATATAAGCATGCTAAACATCATCACTAACCCATAATCAACAGTATGACATACATACATACATACATATTCGAACATAAAGCTGTAAACCAACGGTTTCTTTCAAAATGTTTACTTAGTATGCATAATAGCCCCAAATAAGTTGAAAATCAGTAAAAGAGGGTTTCTAGCAACCCACCTTGAGCAGCTTTTGAACAACACTCTTCCAGTTCAAGACCCACTTCAATTCCGCTCTTGAATCCCGAAAACAAACACAAACAACCAGAACTTCGGTCAAGAACCCAATACTCAGCTGAAACCGAGCTCAAACAAGAGAAGACTTACCTTTTTCAGCTTCTTCTTCCTCTTTCTCTCTCTAGAACCGAGCTCTCTCTCTCTCTCTCTCTTCTTCTTCCTCCGAGAGCAAAGCAGCTTTCTGCTTTGATATGGGCGACCATGCCCTTAATATCTAAAATAATAAGATTTGTACTTTGCACACTTTATCCTCCTCCACTTGTGCACAATTTCTATTCTTTCTATTTACTTTTCTTTTCTTCGTTTAATAAAATTTCAGGGTGTTACAAGTCTACCCCCCTTAAAGAGGTTTCGTCCCCGAAACCTATCGCTTCTTGAACAGTCACGGGTAACACTGTCTCACCTCTTCTTTGATCTTGCATTTAAACTTAGATCTCTTTAGGCTTCACTGCACCCGCACAAGTGAACCATCATCCTCCTTAGCTATTCTCTTCTTCTTATAGTAATGGTCACCAGTTGCTTCTCGTGGTTGGATACTTTGTCCATCTCAGTATTCTCTAGTAGCATGATCATATCCTTATCGGTTGAGCTCTTCTTAGACGACATTCATGGGATAACGATGAATTCCACTTAACTCATCAGGTAGCTCCAGTCGATGTGCCACTTCTCCTACCTGAGCAACAACTGAGAATGACCCTCACACTTTAATATTAGCTTTACTCGATTTCAATCAAGCAATCCGCTTTCCTGGTCGAAGCCTTCCTCATACTTCATTATTGTAGGTCGTCATCAAACTCTAGTTATGCATGGTTGAGCAGTCCATCTTCTTGCAACACTTGGGGTTTGAGTCGTAGATTACTGATCAACTCACCCGAAGATGCATGTCTACCTACCTATGTCTATCTTGAACAGTCTAGCAGGAACAAGCGCTCTCTCTTAATTCTATCGTGCAATCCTCTAAGGCATTAGGTAACCTGGTAGACTTACTAATAGCAATTCTTACATCGAAGGGCTCATTGATCTTCCTACCCCTAACGTGCAACATCATAGAAAATAATAACAACAAAACTACTACTAGCGTCACAATTAAAGCATAGATGCATAAATCTAAAATTGCAAGAACATACTTGACGTTACCTCGGAGTTGGACCTAGCCTCTCTCTCGGTCATAGCGAAGGCTCTACCCTTCACCCTCTGTTCTCCTTCCTCGTACCTGAGCTTCCTCCGATCTTCTTCACTCCTGAACCTTCCGCTCTCGGCTTCTTGCAATCCCTGCTCATGTGACCTTCCACACCATAGGAATAACACCTCCCCATACCACAGTTCTTTGCCACATGTCCGGTCCTCCCACAACGGAAACAGACATTGCCCCCCAGTCTACATTCCCCGGGGTGCCTGTGTCCACACTTGTCACACCTTTTCGACCCCGCACCAGTTATGACCACATGTTGATCATCCACTCGTGCACCTTTGCCACCTGGAGCGGTTCCGCCACGTTCCAATCACCTCTCATTCCATTCTTGATCACCGTCTTCTTTCTTGCTACTTTCAGTCGCCATCACAAATCTTTCATCATACAATCTCCCTGCCAAATCAACCGCAGACCTAAACGTGCTCGGTCGGGCAGCAATCATGTGCCTACGGATGTCCGTCGGCAAGCCCTGAATGTACCTCTTGATCTTTTGTGAAAGAGGTGTCACCTGATCTGGCACCAGATGTGCCATCTCGTTGAACTTCATGGTGTATGTTGATGTGTCAGGGTTCTCGCCTCTAGTTGCAGGAATTTCCTTTCAACTTTATCCATCTCACGGTGAGGACAGAATTCCTCAATCACCAGCTTCTTCAACTCCGGCCATCTCATCCTTCCAATAGCTGCTACCCTCAGCTTGGACTATATATTCCCACCAGCACAGAGCCGAGTCCACAAAAGATGGGCAGCAAACTTTACTTTCTGATCCTCCCGGAACGCTGATATTCAATACCGCTTCCATCTCTCTCACCCATCGGTGAGCAGCAGCAGCAGTGCCGTTTCCATCAAAAGTTGGGGGCTTGCATCATTGAAACGCCCATAGTTACAGCCTCGTGCCACTTCCGGCGCAGGCTCTTCCTCTTCGTCCTCTTCGTCCTCTTCGTCATCGAAGAAAACCGTTTCAGTCTCGGGTCGTCTCCTTTCGCCCGAAGGTCTACCCCTTTCCTTTCTCTCCTTGTCTCTTACAGCCTTTATAACTTCGGTCACCACAGACGATAGGATCGTCTGCATAACCTGATGCACTTCCTCCCTGACCGCCTCTCTCATCGAGGCTCTCTGATTAGCATTCTCATCACCGCCCTCCTAATGAGGGGTCTTAGGTTCCTCATGGGCTACTCTTTCAGCCCTAGACCTTCCTCTTGTGACCCTGGTTTAGCACCATGTCCACCACCGCCTCCACCTCGTGAAGCGTTTGAAGATCTACTGCCAACCATCTTCTAACACACTATAAGATTCAAACACTAACGCAGTCATTCAGGTTGGTATAACTCAGTTTATGTCAAGTATAGTAAGTCCCTATTACAGTGGCCAGTTGTGGTTAGCCACTTACTTTACTCTTCATACCCTAAGCATTTCCTATCCTGACTACATAAGTATCTAAATCTACACGTAGCACACAAGCCACATAACATGCACACATAATGCCGGTTATCATTAACTTACATAAAACCTTTACCTGCAGGTACGTAGCTACTAGGACTGGCATCCTTTTTCCTTTTAGTCCCATTCTCAGTTTAAGATTAGGTTTTTCAAAATATTTACCAAATTCACTTAAACTTTTGCTCTAATACCAACTTGTAAGGCCCCGTTCCCGGGACGCTTACAGCTGGTGGTTCATCACACGTAAAAGATTAGAAATCATACATTAATTTTGCAGCGGAATATAAAAATTTTATTAATAACTAAAAACATGTCATTTCAATCATTTACAACATCTGTTTTCATCTCAAAATACAAGACATGTCAAAATACGGATGCCAGCCTCAAAATGCTCACAGTAGCTTATGCATCCATGCCTGCAACTCCTCAGCATCAACATATACCTGCCAACTATCATGCATACAAAAGTCAGCGACGCTGAGTGAGTTCTGGTTTAATAATAAAATAATTTACTTTCGTTAAAATCGTTCTTTACTTTATTTCAAATCATACTATACTTTACAACCATTCGTGATCATGCACCATACGTACATACAAATAATATCATTATTATCTTCATCATTACGTTCATTAACTTCGTTCATTCAACGTATTACATTATCATTCACTTCTCTTTCTCGATCCGGTCAGACTTTACCCTCTTCGTGGCACTCAGCCACGATTATAAAGTTGAATGACGAGGATACTGTTCTGTACTTTATTACGATAATTCATTTACGTTCATTCATATGTTTGTTCTTTCATACATGATCTTTCGTTCATTACTCTTTATCACTCGAATCTTGTCTCTTGCAATATCCCCGACTCATGCTCGACAGCTGATGCTGTGCCGGGGCCTGCTCACAAACCCCCGACTCATGTCCGAAGACTGACACAGCACCGGGATACGCGACAAAGATCCCATACGAGTCAATCACAGAGATTGAACTCCATCCGAGTCTGTTGCAACACAAAGTTTCTCATCTCATTTCGTCTCATGGCCAAAGACCTCTGTCGAGTATGTTGCAACACAGAGTTGCTCACCTCATATCTCGTCTCATGGTCAAAGACCTTTGTGGAGTGTGCAACACAGAGTCGCTCACCTCATATCTATGCTTGGCCTTATGCCACACCCCGAAGTTATACATAACTCGGGTAACAACACCCCCACCAAAGTAGGCAACAAAACCCCCCACCGAAGTGGGTAACACCCCCATAGAAATGGGTAACACCCCTGTAGAAATGGGTAACACCCCCATAGAAATAGGTAACACCCCTATAGAAATGGGTAACACCCCCATAGAAATGGGTAACACCCCCATAGAAATGGGTAACACCCCCATAGAAATGGGTAACACCCCATAGAAATGGGTAACACCCCCATAGAAATGGGTAACACCCCCATAGAAATGGGTAACACCCCCATAGAAATGGGTAACACCCCCATATAAATAGGTAACACTCTGAAGGTCAGTCACAAAGACTGGAACCCTTGCGTGCACACTTTAGAATTTGCTGAACCTCACGCGGTAGAGCTTAAGGCATTAAGAGCCGTGCACCTTTGTACATATTGCTTTCAAGCGTCTCTATACTTTCTCTTTATTCATGCATGCATTTATTCATTACGTTCCTCTCTTTATTATCTTCCACATTACGTTACATAATACTTCCATTACATTCATTAACGTTCAACGCAAAGCCAAGGGAAGACATACATACATACATAATAAGGAACATACATAAACATAAACACACACCATCACCAATACAGGCACATCATACATGCATAACACACATCAAACATAAGCCATCACATCATAACCAGGCCTATCTTCCCATTTTACCCCTTGAAATCCACTTAGAAAACCTCAAGTCCAAAGTGGGCGCATGGGTCCTTCCAGGCACATCAGCATAAAATTCTAAGTATAAACAGTCTGGGCGCATGGGCACTGTTTGGGCGTTTCTGCCCTGTTCAAGCGCATCACCGATCACTTAGCCGTTTCAAGCACTTGGACGCATGGGCACTGTTTAGGCGCTT
>CM046446.1:3034800-3164800 GCA_025506515.1 Flaveria trinervia
ACACTGAATAAAGGACCTAATAGAGGTTTGGCGACGGCGGAGTTGAAAATGGATCAAAATTAGCCCCATTTAATTAAAAAAAAACGGACGTGACTCTTGGTTAGTAAAAGATTGTTGAAGGATAATAAGCTAAAAGTTATAAGTGTTTGTAAACATTTCCTGAGTTTATATTAATCACAATCAATAAATAAAAGTTCTGATTTTTAAAATCAAATAACCCAATTTTATAACATCTAAAAAATCAATTGTTATTTAAGATCAAAGTTTTAATTTAATATTGCTATAAAACAAGAAATCACATGTTATGCTATTCAAGTTTGTAACATTTATTTTTTGTAAGATTTATGAAAACTTTTAATGTGAATTTGAAACTTTAGTGATACATTTAAATTTAAAACCAAAGAGAAAACTAAAAATAATTTATCAATGCAAACTAAAAAGACTGTAGTAACTTTAAGAAAATATATTACTAACACGGTTTAGCAAGTCAACCTGTTATAAAGCGGGCCATCCCCAACCTCATCTCGTTTTCAAACGAGACGACTTGAAACCAATATGTTATTTTAAAAGGGTCAAATTACCAAACCTGAAACTTGTTTTTCTTTGTATCGATTTTGTGTTAGATTTGGATTCGTGCGAGGTTTTGCCACTCTGATTTTTTGTATTTCTCTAACTATTTTAAGAATATTAAAATAAAAGTGGAGAAGTAGTACTTTATTGATTTATTAGTAAATTTTAATCATTATTATTATATATATTGCTTTATCTTCAAAATTCAAAGGATAACCGCATAATATTAAATTTTTTAAAACTTTATAGATATAATAATATAAATAACTTTAAAATAACATCAAGACACACTTATTTTCATCGACATTTTAACATGAACATTAATGGTCTCATTTAAAGAATGCTGATCACTAAAACCCAGTCGACGAAACCCCATATGTATTGGATATATAAAAAATAACTAGTAACTAATTGTAAGGTCCTGTTCTCGGGACGTTTACATCTGATCAATCATTGCACCTAAAACATATATTTTCATTAAATTTATGAAAACATTGTAGCGGAATCATTAAAACAGACATCTCATTTCATTAGAAATTTTTTTGCAAAACAATACATCGTTATCAAATTACAAAATACATGTTGCATTACATCACAAAAGCATTATAAAAATGGATGCCATCCAAAGAGCTGAGTAGCCGCCCCATGCCATCCTCAGCAACATTACCTGCCAACTAGAAACACATAAAGGTCAGCGTTGCTGAGTGAGTTTTAGTTTTATAATAAAACATACTTTACTTCATTTAAAAACCATCCTTTACTTTCTTTCAAATCAGAACAGTCTTAGAACGTGAGCACACATCGTACGTACACGTAGATAATAGTTATTATCTTCATCATCATTCATTTTGTACTTATTATCTTTTCGTTTTCATCCAGGTCCTGTCATGTGCTTAACTCCCCTCTAGAGCACCAAGCAATTCATCTAGGGTTAAGCGACAAGGACCCTATACATCTGGTCAATCACAAAGATCGAACCCCTGTGTGCATCCTCATGGGGTATTTAACCCGCACACAGTTGAACTGACAATCCCTCATTGGGTGTGAACCTCCAAACATTTACTTAATCACACGGATTAAGCCCTAGTGTGCATCCTCATGGGGTAGCTAATCCGCACACGGTTGAGTTAACACTCCTCATTGAGTGTGAACCTCCATACATTTGCTTGCAAGCTTTTATTACGTTTATTCAATCATTAATGCATGCATCTTCATTTCGTTCCTCTTTTCATTATCTTCCACTTTACGTTACATAATACTTTTCATTTCATTCGTTAACATACAAAGTAAAGCCACGGGAAACAATCATACGAAGTAAGGAACATGAACAGAAACATACAACATCACCATACAATGCACAACATGCACACATAACATACCACATACATACAATCGTTGTAACACCCGATTATTTATTTATTTTGAAGTCGATGAAGGAAAAGAATAAAGTCCAAAGTCCAGGCACCAAACTCGCCAATGAGAGAAAGTTGGGTAAGTGGGAGTATATAAAGGGAGAGGGCAGCCATTACCCTCTCCCCACAACCACATTTTCAGCCAAAGCAAGAGGAGAAGAGAAAATGGAGAAAAGTTGGTTGGGGTTGGTTCGAGTGAGCGAAAATCGTTGAGAAGCGAGTCAAATCGAAGCTCTTCTTGTTGTGGTCATTTGTGTGACTTCTAGGACCCCTCCTTTAAATATTTTTGAATGATTTGGGGTTGGAACACATCTGAAAATTGGGTTTTTGAGTGTGTGCATGTTTTACCCGTTTGTGTATGTGTATGTGTGTGTATGATTCGGTTGAGCCTTGCTTGTGAGCTTGTGCGTGCTTGAATGGTGTTGTGGTATGCATTCCCAAGGTTTACGATTG
Organism: Flaveria trinervia; assembly: GCA_025506515.1. Classification (NCBI taxonomy): domain Eukaryota; kingdom Viridiplantae; phylum Streptophyta; class Magnoliopsida; order Asterales; family Asteraceae; genus Flaveria; species Flaveria trinervia. The sequence goes on from CM046446.1 coordinate 3,037,236, forward strand.
TTGATTTGAGCTTAGAATGGGTTTGGATGAGCTTGGAGGTTTGAAATGGGAGATTAGGTTCGAGATGAACTGCATTCTGCACCAGCTAGGGCTAGGCGACCAAATGGAGGCCATACGGCCGAATGAGGTGATATTGGGGTTCATTCGCACGATTGAGAGTTCATTCGCACGATTGGGGCCAGTCGCATGGTGAGTCATGCGACTGTGGGTCTATTCGCATAAGTACTCATCCGAATTAGTTTCATTCGCATGTGGTCCATTTGCATTAGTTCCATTTGCTTGGGTGTTCATCCGCATTGGTGTTTATCTGCATGAGGTCCATTCGCATGAAGTTCAGTCGCATGGAGGCCAGGCGACTAAAGGGTGTCCATATGCTCGAATAGGGCTGTTGTACCTGAAGGAAAGTGTAGTTTGACTTCTGACTTTTAGGGGAAAGTGCAGATGTAAGTTTTAAAGTAAAGGTTTCTGTAAGTTCATGTAAGATGACTGTTGAGGCCTTAGAGAGCATGTTGGGCATGATGATGATGTTGCACGATTATGCATATTATATATGTATGATGTTGCCCTGTATGATGTAATGACTGTGTAGGTTATGTTCCTTATTATGATGTGTGTTTATCTTTCCCGTGGCTTTACGTGTTATGTTAATGAATGAAATGATGTATTACGTAACATAAAGTGGAAGATAATGAAAAGTGGAACATGATGAATGCGTGCATTAATGAATGATGAAAGAAACGAAAGTCTTTCAAGCATTAGATATTAGGACACGCCAATTATAAGGTGTTAGCCCAATGGTGTGCGGGTTTGCTACCCCTGGAGGATGCACATCGGGGTGTTTCTTTGTGATCGACCATTTGTATAGAACTTCTACCACTTACCCCTGATACTACGGCCCATGTTTAGCTGTCTATTTATAGACTTCGGCCCAGTAGCCATAAGTTCGGGGTGTAGCACATGGTATTGGTATGGAAGATATCAGATGCGCAAGAAAAGATGTAAAGATGAATGAACGAATGAAGAAGATAATAATGAAATTATCTATGTGTACGTATGATGTGTGATCATGCAGAAGTAATGAACGGCTTTTAATGAAAGTAAAGTATGTTTTATTTTATAAAACTAGAACTCATTCAGCAACGCTGACTTTGATGTGTTTCCAGTTGGCAGGTAATGTTTGTTGAGGATGGCACGAGGTGGCTACTCAGCTCTTTTGGAATGGCATCCATTTATATAATGCTTTTGTGATGTAATGCAACATTGTATTTTGTAACTGATTAACGATGTATTATTTTGTAAAAGCTACTATATTGAAATGAAAGGTCATTTTTAAATGTTTCCGTTGCGATGCTTTATGAAATACAAATGTAATTATATGTTTTATATGCGATGAGGATCCATTGTAAGCGTCCTAGGAACGGGGCCTTATAATCGTGCATAAGCACCATCATACATCAAGTCCATCATAACGTGTATGACCTCAAAAGTCAACCTATATGAACCACCGGGAACCTCCCAAGTTAAAACTACATCTGCACTTTCCACCGAAGTCAGAAAATAAACTATGTTATTTCAGGCATATGAGCCCTATTTGGGCGTATGGACCCTATTCAATCGCATGGCCTCCATGCGCATGAGAACACTAAGGCGAATGGACACTATAGGCAAATGAACACTTAGGCGCATGGACTTCCAGTCGCATAGCCTTCAGTCGCATGACTCCCATGCGTATGAACCTCAGTTGCATGGTATTCGAGCGTATGGCTTCAGTTGTATGACCTTCATCCACATTTTCCCCAGTCGCATGACCCTCATCTGCATTTTATTTAGTCGCATGACCATCATGCGTATGACTCTCAGTCGCATGGCCTTCAGTCGCATGACTCCCATGCGTATGAACCTCAATCGCATGGCACCCATGCGCATGGACTTCAGTCGTATGCCTTTCGGTCGTATGGTCTCCAGTCGCATGCCATTCGGTCGGATGGCTTCCAGTCGCATAGCCCTAGCTAGGTGCAGAATGCAGTCCCCTTCAAACCTGCACTGCAGGTTTCGGCTTCCAGCCCTTTTCTAACGTGTTCTAGGCTAAAACCAGCCATCCTAAGCCCTAGAAACACAACCACAACATCATTCAAGCACAACCAAGCCCAAAATCAAACCCCACCCGAATCACACACATACACATACACATACATACGGGTTTTACACCCAACACAACCAAAAATGATTTTCCATGTGTTCCAGCCCCAAAATCAGTTGAAAACCTGTAAAAGAGGGGTCCTCTAACTCATATTGAAAGCCTCTTCAAGTATAGCTTCTCACAAACTCGCTTGAATTTGACTTTTTGCACTTGATTCTTCAAGAACCCTAGGTTTTGATCTTGCCCCTTTCTCTTTCTCTCTCTAGCTGAATGAAAAGGGGAGAATGAGGGGAGAATGGGCTGCCATGCCCCTTTTATACCCTCACTCCTCCAAAGATTCTCTCGTTTTGCAAGTTTGGTCCTTGACTTTGGGCTTTATTTCTTTTCTTTCTCTTTTTCTTCTTCTTTGGCTTCAAAGCAATTAACCGGGTGTTATAAGTCCACCCCCCTTAAATAGGTTACGTCCCCAAAACCTATTATTCCTCGAACAGACGTGGGTAATGCTGTCTCATCTCTTCTTCAGTCTCCCACGTAGACTTAGATCCTTTCTGTGCTTCTACAGTAGGGGCACAAGTGGGACCACTTTATTCCTCAATCTCTTCTCTTTACGATCAATGATTGCCATTGGTTGCTCCTCATAATTGAGACGTTCGTCTACCTCGATATCCTCGAGTGGAATAATCATGTCTTCGTCTCCCAAACATTTCCTCTGATGAGATACGTGGAATGTTAGATGACTTCCACTTAACTCCTCTGGTAACTCCAGTCTATAGGCCACCTCTCCTACTCGAGCAATGATTCGGAAAGATCCTATGTACCTTGGACTCAACTTACCCCGCTTTCTGAACCGAATGATGCCCTTCCAAGGTGAGACTTTCAGCATAACTCTATCACCCACCTGGAACTCAATCGGTCTACGTCGTTTGTCAGCATAAGACTTCTGTCTATCTTTAGTTCCTTCATGAAGGCTTTAATCCTTTCAAGCATCTCAGTCATAGCCTCGATTACCTCGATGCTGCCTAATTCTTTCCGACCAATATCGCCCCAACACATGGGTGTTCGGCATCTCCTACCGTATAGCATCTCATAAGGGGGCATACTAATGCTGGCATGATAACTGTTGTTATATGAGAACTCAGCTAACGGTAAGTGGTCATCACAACTTCCTCCAAAATCAATAACACATGCCCGTAGCATATCCTCCAATGTCTAAATGGTCCTTATCATTCTGGGGATGATAAGTCGTGCTAATGTGTAACCTCATCCCAATAGCATCGTGGAATTTCATCCAAAATTTGGATGTAAACCAGGTCTCACGATAAAAAAAAATAGACACCGGTACACCATGACGAGTTACAATCTCCTTAATGAAAAGGTCCGCCAACCTCTTGGATGAATATGTCTCACGGATCAGTTGGAACTGAACTCTCTTCATCAAACGATCAACTATCACCCATATAGCATCGTACCCTTGCGGGGTACGCGGTAGCTTCGTAATAAAGTCCGTGGTGATGTGCTCCCACTTCCATTCCGGTATATCCAAAGGTTGGATCTTTCCATATGGCTTCTGATGCTTCGCCTTCACTTGCATACAAGTTAGGCACTTACTCACATACTCCACTACATCACGCTTCATACCCAGCCACCAATATTCTTTCTCATATCTTGGTACATCTTTGTAGCACCGGGATGAATAGAGTATCGAGTCTTGTGAGCTTCGTCCATGATCTTCATACGTAGATCCCCAAAACAAGGAATCCACATTCATCCAAATCGGGTTCTAACACCAAGTGTGTTTTCACCCAATTCCGCAACTAGACCTCTCATTCTTTCGGAGTTAAGATGATCTTCTTTCAATGCCTCATCTTGAAACTCTTTGACTTGCTTCATCACATCAGAGGTCATGATCAACTGGTATGCTTTCACCCAAATTGGCTCGGATCTCTCTTTTCGGCTAAGGGCATCCGCCACCACGTTGGCTTTGCCCGGATGGTAGTGGATCTCGCAGTCATAATCTTTTATAAGCTCCAGCCATCGTCTTTGCCTCATGTTCAAATCTTTCTGCTTCAAGAAATACTTCAAGCTCTTCTGGTCGGTGAATATGGTGCACTTTGTATCATATAAGTAATGCCTCCAAATCTTTAAAGAAAAGACCACGACTGCTAGCTCCAAGTCACGAGTAGGATAGTTGACCTCATGAACCTTCAACTGTCGGGATGCATAGGCTATAACCTTTCCCCTCTGCATTATCACACACCCTAAACCCGATTAGGAAGCATTAGAATAAACCACCAGATCCTCACTTCCATCGGGTAATGACAGAACAGGAGCTTGGGTCAACCTCGCCTTTAATTCCTTGAATGCCTTCTCTTGAGCTTGGCCCCATACAAACTTTACATCTTTTCGGGTCAATTTGGTTAGTGGGGAAGTGATCTTAGAGATGTCTTCAATGGACCTCCTATGGTAGCCCGCCAAACCCAAGAAGCTATGAATCTCGGATGGTGTTTTTGGAGACTTCCATTACATCACCGCCTCCACCTTTGCAGGAACCACCAAAATCCCTTCGGGATTCACTAGATGACCCAAAAAATGAACTTCGCGCTACCAGAACGCGCACTTAGAGAACTTGGCATACAACTTCTCCTTTCTCAATGTCTCCAAAACCTCCCGAATGTGACCAGCATGCTCTATCTCGCTCTTCGAATAAATCAGGATATCATCAATAAACACAATCACTGATCTATCCAACATTGACCGACACACTCGATTCATCAGATCCATAAAAGCAGCTGGCGCATTGGTCAAACCAAAAGACATAACAAGAAACTTGTAGTGACCATAATGCGTATGAAAAGCTGTTTTAGGGACATCCTACTCTTTCACCTTTAATTGATGGTACCCGATTGAAGATCTATCCTTGAAAACAAACTGGCACATTGAAGCTGATCAAACAAATCATCGATTCATGGTAACGGTATCGGTTCCTTATTGTCAACTTATTCAGCTCCCGGTAGTCAATACACATTCTCATGCTACCGTCTTTCTTCTTCACAAATAGGACCGGAGCACCCCAAGGAGAGATACTCGGTTGAATGAACCCCTTGTCAAACAACTCCTGTAGTTACTCCATCAGTTCCTTCATCTTGGTCGCAGCCAACCGATATGGTGCCTTGGCAACAGGTTGGGCACCCGTTATCAAGTCAATCTGGAACTCGATCTCATGGTTAGGTGGCACTCCTGGTAAGTCTTCAGGAAATACATCTGGAAAGTCACGCACAACCGGCACATCGGACAATTATGGTGTTAGTGTATCCACATCTTTTACATAGGCCAAGTAGGCACAACATCCACGCTCATGCACTTTCCTGCCACCTCCCTCGAAATCACCTTCGGAATCATAGTGACCCGATCACCATAAACCATCACCATACTCCCGTCAGGCGCTGTCAACCGAATCATCTTCTTGCAACACATAATGTTCGCCTCGTAGTCCGCTACCCAATCCATCCCAAGAACTACGTCAAACCCGCCTAAGGTCATCACGAATGGTTTAACAGGAAACTTGTGACCTTCTAGTTCCACGTCACAACCTTCTATCACCTCAAAAATCCTGGTAGACTTACTTATGGAAGTTTCTACATTAAAGGGCGCATCAACACTCCTACTACTAACGGGCAGTTTAGCATAGAAAGCAGCAGAAATAAAACTTTTACTCGCACCAAAATCAAATAACACGGAGGCTAAAGTTTGGTTTACTAGAAATGTACCTGACACAACATCAGGGTCTGTCCTAGCCTCCTCTTGTGTCATCGTAAACGCTCTGGCGATCGCCCTCGGTCCTCCTCCTCCAGCTTTCTTCACCCCAGAACCCTCAGCCCTTGGCTTCTTACAATCTGTACTCATGTGACCACTTTCCCCATAGTTGAAACACCACATAGCCCCACAATCTCTAGCCATATGACCGGGTTTCCCGCACTTGAAGCAGACATTCAACCCCCACCTACATTCGCCACTATGCTCCTTCCCACATTTTCCACACTTCTTTGATCCTATACCCGGTGTGACCACACGGCGGTCATCCACTTGTGCCTTCTTGTTACTCGTCGAGGCACCACCCCGACCAAACATTTTCCCATTCCAGTTCTGGTTGCCACCATGCTTCTTGCTCACCTCAGCCATCACCACCTCTTGCTCGTCATACAATCTTCCTGCCAAATCAACTGTCGACTTAAACGTGCTCGGTTGGGCAGCGATCATGTGCCTACGGATATCTTCTGGCAAGCCCTGAATATACCTCTTGATTTTTCATGACAAGGGTGTCACTTGGTCCGGCACCAGACGTGCCATCTCATTGAACTTGGTGGTATACTGTTGATGTGTCATCCTCCCCGCCTCAACTATAGAAACTCTCTCTCAACCTTGTCCATCTCCCTATGAGGACAAAACTCTTCAATCACCAATCTTTTCAACTCAGACCACTTCATTCTCCTAATAGCACGACTACCATTAGCTTGGACAATATTATCCCACAAGCATAAAGCTGAGTCCACGAAAGAGTGGTCAACAACTTCACTTTCTGATCTTCTCGACACTCGCTGATGTTCAGAACAACTTCCATTTCTCTCATGCATCGGTGAGCAGCAGCAACAGTGCCATTACCATCAAAAGTAGGGGGCTTACACCTTTGAAATACCCCGTAGTTACAGCCTCGTGCCACCTCCCGTGTAGGCTCTTCTTCTTCCTCCTCTTCGTCATCAGAGAGAACCATTTCAGGGTCCGGTTGCTCCCGTCCTCCCGAAGACTGATTTCTCTCCTTTCTTTCCCCTTCTCGTACAGCCTTGATAACTTCAGTCACTACAAACGGTAAGATTGTCTGCATGACCTGATGAACTTCTTCCACAACAGCCTCTTTTACTCAGGCTCTCAGATTGGCACTCTCATCGCCACCCTCTGGATAAGGGGTCTCGGGTTCTTCATGAACAACCTTTTCAACTCTAGGCCTTCCTCTTTTGGGTCGCGGTTCAGCATCACGACCTCCACCACGTGAAGCTTTTGAAGATCTACCACCGACCATCCACACACACACTGAAAGATTCAAACATCAACACAGTCATTCAGGGGAACAACTTAGTTTATGTCAAGTATAGTAGTCCCTAATTATAGTGGCCAGTTGTGATTCGCCACTTACTTTACTCTTCATACCCCAAGCATTACCTATCCTGACTACATTATTATCTAAATATACAAACAACACATAACCACATAACATGCGCATGTAATACCGATTAACATTATGAAAATACCTGATGGCACGCAGCTACTCAAACTGGCATCCCTTCTCTTTCCGTCCCATTTTTAGTTTAAGTTTAGGTTTATTTTGAAAATTTACCTGTTTTACTTAAACTTTGGCTATGATACCAACTTGTAAGGCCCTATTCCGGGGACGCTTACAGCTGGTCAATCATTGCCCTAAAACATATATTTTCATTAAATTAAAAAAACATTGTAGCGGAATCATTAAAACAGACATCTCATTTCATTATAAAAGCTTTTGCAAAACAATACATCATTATCAAATTACAAAATACATGTTGCATTACATCACAAAAGCATTATAAAAATGGACGCCATCCAAAGAGCTAAGTAGCCGCCCCATGCCATCCTCAGCAACGTTACCTGCCAACTGGAAACACATAAATGTCAGCGTTACTGAGTGAGTTCTAGTTTTATAATAAAACATACTTTACTTCATTTAAAAACCATCCTTCACTTTCTTTCAAATCATAACAGTCTTAGAACGTGAGCACACATCGTACGTACACGTAGATAATAGTTATTATCTTCATCATCATTCATTTCGTACTTATTATCTTTTCGTTTTCATCTAGGTCCTGTCATGTGCTTAACCCCCCTCTAGAGCACCAAGCAATTCATCTAGGGTTAAGCGACAAGAACCCCATACATCTGGTTAATCACAAAGATTGAACCCCTGTGTGCATCCTCATGGGGTATTTAACCCGCACACAGTTGAGCTGATAACCCCTTATTTGGTGTGAACCTCCATACAATTGCTTAATCACACGGATTAAGCCCCAGTATGCATCCTAATAGGGTAGCTAAACCGCACACGGTTGAGCTAACACTCCTCATTGAGTGTGAACCTCCATACATTTGCTTGCAAACCTTTATTACGTTCGTTCATTCATTAATGCATGCATTCTTCATTTCGGTCCTCTTTTCATTATCTTCCACTTTACGTTACATACTACTTTTCATTTCATTCATTAACATACAAAGTAAAGCCATGGGAAGACAATCATACAAAGCCAGGAACATGAACAGAAACATACAGCATCACCATACAAGGCATAACATGCATATATAACATACCACATACATACAATCGTGCATAAGCACCCATCATACATCAAGTCCATCATAACGTCTATGACCTCAAAAGTCAACTTACATGAACCGTCGGGAAACTCCCAAGTCAAAACCTACTTCTGCATTTTCCACCGAAAGTCAGAAAATAAAGTATGCTCTTTTAGGCGTACGAGCCCTATTTGGGCCTATGGACCATATTCAATCGCATGGCCTCCCATACGCATGAGAACACTAAGGTGAATGGACACTATAGGCGAATGAACACTTAGCACATGGACTTCAAGTCACATAGCCTTCGGTCGCATGACTCCCATGCGTATGAACCTCAGTCACATGGTATTCGGGCGTATGGGCTTCAGTCATATGACCTTCATCCGCATTTCCCCCAGTCACATGACCCTCATCCGCATTTCCTTCAGTCGCATGACCATCATGCGTATGACTCTCAGTCGCATGGCTCCCATGCGTATGACTCTCAGTCGCATGCTCCCATGCGTATGAACCTCATTCGCATGGCACCCATGCGCATGGACTTCAGTCGCATGCCTTTCGGCCGTATTTCCACCGGTCGCATGACATTCGGTCGGATGGCCTCCAGTCGCATAGCCCTAGCTGGGTGCAGAATGTAGTCCCCTTTGAACCTGCACTGTAGTTTTCAGCTTCCAGCCCTTTTCTAATGTGCTCTAGGCTAAAACCAACCATCCTAAGCCCTAGAAACACAACCATAACATCATTCAAGCACAAAGAAGCCCGAAATCAAACCCCACCCAAATCACACACATACACATACACATACACATACATACAGGTTTTACACCCAACACAACCAAAAACAATTTGCCATGTGTTCCGAACCTATCCAATATATAAATATTTTTTTGTCAAAAACTTCAACCCTATTTTCAACTTATTTTTGTTAACCCAAGCGTGACCGCTTCACCAATTTTTTTTATGATTATTCGATATTAATAATACCAGCTTTTATATATTGGGCGAGATTAATAACAACTTAGTAAAACTTTACGAACACTAACTACTTTTGAACTTATTTTCCTGCAGCGATCCCTTACTAACTGAGAATTAACACCGTTAATGGTTTGATAACGTAAACTAGTTATATATGCACAACACGAAGCTAAAAGTTGAAATCAACTCCTAGATCGGAAACTTCTACAACTTTAAAACCATCAATCTTCATCTTCTAATTGAACCACTTGACTTGTTAAATATAGTTTTCATTTGGCAATGGACGATAGACATTGAATAATGGACCTAATAGAGGTTTGGCAACGACGGAGTTGAAAATGGATCAAAATTAGCCCCATTTAATTAAGAAAAACTATCGGGCATTGACTCTCGGTTAGTAAAAAATTGCTGAAGTATAATAAGCTAAAAGTTATAAGTGTTTGTAAATATTTCCTGAGTTTATAGGAATCACAATCAATAAATAAAAGTTCTGATTTTTAAAATCAAATTACCCAATTTTATAACATCTAAAAAATCAATTGTAATTTAAAATCAAAGTTGTACTTTAATATTGCATATAAAACTAGAAATCACATGTTATGCTATTCAAGTTTATAACATTTAATTTTGGTAAGAAATTTTTTTTATGAAAACTTTTAATGTGAAGTTTGAAACTTTAGTGATACATTTAATTTTAAAACCGAATAGAAAACTAAAAATAATTTATCAATGCAAACTAAAAAAGACTTGTAGTAACTTTTAAGAAAATATATTACTAACACGGTTTAGCATTTAGCAAGTCAACCCATTTTAAAGCGTGCCATCCCCAACCTGATCTCATTTTCAAACGGGACAACTTGAACCCTACATGTTTTTTAAAAGGGTCAGATTACCAAACCTGAAACCTGTTTTTCTTTATATCGATTTTGTGTTAGATTTGGATTCGTGCGAGGTTTTGCCACTCTGATTTTTTGTATTTCTCAACTATTTTAGGAATATTAAAATAAAAGTGGAGGAGTAGTACTTTATTGATTTATTAGTAAATTTTTATCATTATTATTATATATATTGTTTTCTTTTCAAAAATAACAACAAGACACACTTAATTTCATCGACATTTCAACATGAAGATTAATGGTCTCGTTTAAAGAATGCCGATCACTAAAACCCAGTTGACAAAACCCCATATGTATTTTATGTGCTAGATAATGTTAATTTCACGTTGGAAACGCATACGCTTAATATATTGGATATATAAAAAATAACTAGTAACTAATAGTGTGGGGTTTCGATGAAACGGCAAATGTTGTGATCCACATGTAAAAGTTAGTGAGTTCGAGTATTGAGATGCCAATCTATCCTACATTATCTAATTGTTTCCCATTTGTATGTGTAGCTTAAGAGTAGAAGTAAGATGATAAGTGTTCGGGTCGTAGTTGTAAATAAATAAATAAATAACCTTCTAAATATTATATTGTTGTAGTTTGATAACTAATGGGTTTGTTTAGTTACAACTTTTAATCAATTTAACTATAAGAAGCCTATGATCAAGTTCATTTAGATTTTATTTTAACTAAGTTTCATACAACATAACTCATAGTAGCTCTCTAGTATTTTAACCTAGTCACACTTTTTTATTATGTTTATGGTAACTTGGGGGAGTCACTATTGTTTTATATAGTTACGATAAAAATATAAAGAACCACAATTTCATCGACTAATTTTAAAATTGAGAATCACAAATGATATTTTCAATTATTATATTAAAAAGAGAAGCAATAACTAGTTCATTAAAACATGTGCATGATGATACTTTTTACAATCGCGAGGGTTAGGTGTTTCGACACCACAAGCTGTGCCGACACCTTTAACATGAGGTTTACCGATATACTTTCCCCATATAGGATCCTTTAAAAAAGTACAAAAACAACCATGTTGATTTTTGATATTCACGCAACATTGTGAAATTGCAGATGGTAATTTGCTATCATTAGTTAGAAACGGATGACATGGTTCTAGTTTGCTTGAATCACAATTTATAGCCATACTCAATTGCACTTTTTGCCTAAGAACCAACACAACAACTAACATTACTATCGCAAAAGCATGATATATCTTCATTTGTAATAAAAAAAGAATGAGCGATGGTTGATTATACTAGTGGATTGTTATAATATGGTATCATACGATACATGATTCTAATGTTACTTATAGATGAAAAATAATAAAAATATGAAAGATCTTCATCGTTGGTTTTTGATCAACGGTACTAAAAGATAATATATAATTTAATTTGTAATAATGTACTAGCATACAAATGAATTTAATTTGGCTAATAAATGTTAAATAAAATCAAGGTATATTTCTCTTAAATTAGGATGGTAATTTATATATTATAAAAACGAGTGGCAAACTACACACAAAATTTCGGATGTTAGGCTTGATTTCCTATTTTAGGGGGGCTAAGTAACAATATCAATTAAAATATATAATGCGAGTCTATATTTAATAATAAAGTGTTGGATGTATCTATATAATAATAAACACTACTAAATGGTTGCCAAGCCAACTTTAGCAACTTGTTACGAATATATATATATATATATATATATATATATATATATATATATATATATAATATATATATATATATATATATATATATATATATTTACTTATTTTTTTATTTATTTATTTTTATATATATATATATGTGTGTGTGTGTGCGCGCGCGCGCGCGTGTGCCAGCGCACTTGAAGAAAAACAAAAAAGTAACTGTCGGTTGATAGAATTTGGTTGCGCCTAGTGGCTGATATTATATCTTAAAATAAAAATTAAATTTAAGATGTAAGTTTACGTATGGGAGTTAATCTTGCCGAGTTGTTATGTCGGCAACTTGGAAGGTACAAGTATTGAACTCGAACCTGTCCGGTATATAAATATTTTTTGTCAAAAACTTCAAATTTTCAACTTATTTTTGTTAACCCAAGAATGACCGCCTAACCAATTTTGTTTTATGATTATTGGATTTTAATAATAAAAGCTTTTATATATTGGGCAGGATCAATAACGACTTAGTAAAACTTTACGTGCACTCACTACTTTAAACTTATTTTCCTGCAGCGATCCCTTACTAACTGAGAGTTAACACCGTTAATGGTTTGATAATGTAAACTAGTTATATAGGCACAAGACGAAGCAGAAAGTTGTAATCAACTATCTGGTCAGAAACTTCTACAAGTTAAAACCCATCAATCTTTGTAACACCCGGTTACTTATCTATTTTGAAGTAGACGAAGGAAGAAAAGAAGTAAAGTCCTAAGTCGAGGGACCAAACTCGCCCATGAAAGAAAGACGGGTGAGTGAGGGTATATAAAGGGAGAGGGTAGCCCTTACCCCCTCCCTACACTCATATTTCAGCCAAACAAGAGAGGGGAAGAGAGAAAGGAAGAAAAGAGGAAGAAGTGTTGGTTCGGGTTGGTTTGAGTGGCCAAAATCATTGAGAAGCGAGTTAAATCGAAGCTCTTCTCGTTGTGGTCGTTTGTGTGAGTTCTAAGACACCTCCTTTAAACGTTTTTGAATGATTTGGGGCTGGAAACATCTGAAAATCGGGTTTTTGAGTGTGTGATTGTTTGACCCATTTGTGTATGTGTATGTGTGTGTATGATCCGTTTGAGCCTTGTTTGTGAGCTTGTGTGTGCTTGAATGGTGTTGTGGTATGCATCCCTAAGGTTTAGGATGGTCGATTTGGGCTTAGAATGGGTTTAGATGAGTTTGGAGGTCGAAAATGGCAGATTGGGTTCCGGATGAACTGCATTCTGCATCAGCTAGGGCTACGCAACCGAATGGAGGCCATACGCCGAATGAGGTGCGATTGGAGTTCATTCGCATGATTGGGAGCTGATTCGCATGATTGGGGCCAGTTGCAGGGGGAATCATGCGACTGAGGGCCCAGTCGCATAAGTGCTCATCCGCATTAGTTCCATTCGCATGAGGTCCATCCGCATTAAGTCCATTCGCACGGTTGGGTGGTCATTCGCATGAGTGTTCATCCGCATTGGTTCATTTGCATGATGTTCCGTCGCATGGGGGCCATGCGACTGAAGGGTGTCCATACGCCCGAATGGGGCTGTTGTACCTGTGGAGAATGGTATTTTAACTTCTGACTTTCGGGGGAAAGTGCAGATGTAAGTTTTTGATGTAAAGGTTCCCGTAAGAGCATGTAAGATGACAAGTGTGGCCTTAGAGAGCATGTTGGGCATGATGAGGATGATGTTGTATGATTATGCATGTTATGTATGTATGATCTTGCTCTGTATGATACTCATGACTGTGTATGATATGTTTCTTATTATGATGTGTGTTATCTTTCCTGTGGCTTTACGTGTCATGTTAATGAATGAATGATGTATTATGTAACGTAAAGTGAAAGATAATGAAAGAGGACATGAAGTAAGAATGCATGCATTAATGAATGATGAAAGTAATGGAAGTCTTGCAAGCACTGTATGCCGGGACACGCCATTAAGGTATTAACCAATGGTGTGCGGGTTCGCTACCCTGGGTGGATACACATCGGGGTCTTTCTTTGTGATTGACCAATTGTATAGCCCCACTTCTGCATACCCAAGGTACTACGATCAGAGGTGTGATGCACCGTTATAGTTGGGCTATGATAGACCTAGTCCAGTACCAGGAATAACTGGGTATTGCACATAGCAGTGGTACACCTAAACTCTACCTTAGGTACTGTGACCAAAGGTGCGATGCATCGTTATAGCTGGTCTATGTTAGACTTAGGTCCAGTATCAGAGAATAGCTGGGTAAAGTTTATGGTGGAAGGAAAAGAAAGAAGTAACTGTCACACCCCAACCTTGACGGCGGAAACGTCGAGGTGTGAGGGTTAAGATCGTTCACAGCCACATAATGCTATTAATAAAGTAAACATAAGTTCCAATTGTACTATTACAATCATAAGTCGCAAAGAAATTAAAAGCATAACGTACGATGTAACAAGTCATTTTATTTTCTTTATTTAACTAGGTCCGTTCCTAGATGTGTGAGCTTCAAAGAGTAGAAATCAAGCTTGAGTATTTCCTCAAACATGTTAAAAATAAAAGGTCAACAATAATGTTGGTGAGATTTCCATAGTTTGCAATACACAAGTATATAAAGATGGCAATTCATGTTGTAAGTTAGAGAACAAAGTAAACTAGGGATGTAAATGAGATTTATAGCTTAAATGCCAATTAAATGATGAAAAGGCCAAGCTAGAGGTTATTCTGGAAGACCACAGGAGTCTCAAAGAAAAACTTGCAGTGACCCATTGAGTGTGAACGTTGGGTCCATCATGCAAGGGATTTGAAATGCTTCTTAGCAAGCAAACTGCTTCAAATGTGAAGTTTGGCATTGGTTACAACCATACTGCTCCACCAACAGACTTTACTCCTAACTCCATAGTTAAGTCTGAAAGTGAAAGCAATCTCCAAACCACATTATCGTGTGAGTCATTCTCCAATGATAATCTAAGATCAGAGAATGAAACCAGTGTTAAGATCTCAACAAATAAATTGACTGATGGTCTAACTACTGAGACTCATATGAAGCTGAGTACTTCAGATGTTGTTCCTCAATGTACCCCAAGTACTGAAAGAGACCCAACATCTGAAAAGCATTTCAAATCAGTTGAAATACAAGGACTAACAACTGCTGAGGAATCCATCAAACAGTCTATTAGGACGGATGGAAAACAGTTGAATTACCAGTCTTCAGCTGTTACAAATCCTTTAGTACCTAGTACTGATAGGAGGAAAGTACTGAAGATCACACCTTCAGTAGTTTCCACTTCAGTTAAAGATGTCCAAGATGAAGAATAAACCATGTGAAATTTGTGGTAAATTCAATCATCTATCTGATGAATGTTGGTACAAAAAGGTTTTAAGCTCCAAAGGGATGAGCTCATTAAACTAGAAATAAATAAAATGAAAACTGAGTTTGAGACCAAGTTTGTACCACAATCATCTCAACCTGATAAACCCAAGGCCTTACCAAATCCACTAAGAAGGATACGGTTTATCAGAAGACAGCTGATATTGTTCCTCATGATAAACATAAGACTAAGTCTGTGAAATCTAAGAAGGAGGAAATGGTGGGTCACAGGAACTCATCAAAAACAAGCTCTGGAGTGTCAAATGAACCGAAAGCTCGAGCTTCAAATCAGACACAGCTTGTTATGATGGTTCAGCATCTGTTGGGGAGAGTTAACCAACTTGAAGCCACTGTGACCAAACCACTGGAGAGGAATTCCAGGTCCAAATCTATTTCAGCACCATCTCTATCTTCATCAGTTGTTAATCATGAGAAACCAGCTATGGTTAAATCTGTTGATAAAGTCAGTCCCAAAACCAAAAAGGTTTGGGTCTCCAAAGCTAACTAGTTTCTTATGATTGTGTAGGGTTCTTCAGCATGCCAAAGAAGCATCTGGTATGTGGACAGTGGAGGATCCATGCACATGACTGGGAGCAGCTCTCTTCTTCATGATTACTCTCAGGGAAAGAAGGGATTTGTCTCATTTGGAAATGATGCTAAAGGTTACATCATTGGAAAGGGATTTGTGTCTAATGGAGATATTAGATTTGATGATGTCAACCATGTGGAGAATCTCAAATACAATCTGTTGAGTGTCAGTCAGATGTGTGACAAAGGACATGTTGCTCTTTTCACAAGCCAGAACTGTAGGATTCTGTCTTCCAAGGTTCTGAGCCTGATTGACAAAGTACTGGATGATAATACTCTCCTGAAGGCCAACAGGATAGGAAGAGTATATGCCTTGGATTGTCAAAGAAAATTGAGTTAAGAGGCCATACATGCTTGTTCTCCAAGGCCTCTCTCTAAGAATCTAAACTGTGGCATAGAAGGCTGGGTCATGTTAATCTCAAAAACATGAATCAGCTGATCCACAAGAGTTTAGTGAGAGGTCTTCCAATAAAGGAGTTCAATTGTGATGAAATCTGCACTGCATGCTTAAAAGGGAAACAACATAAAGTTTCATTCCCAACCATAGAAGAATCCAAGTCTAATGCCTGCTTACAACTACTGCACATGGATCTTTTTGGTCCTGTGAAGGTAATGAGTATGGCAAAGAAGAAATACTGTCTGGTAATTGTGGATGATTACTCTAGATATGTATGGACCTTCTTCTTTCATTCAAAGGATGAGGCTGCTCAGTCCATTATGAACTTTGTGTTACACGTTGAGAAGCAGTATTCCCTACCAGTTAAGTGTGTGAGGAGTGACAATGGTACTGAATTCAGAAACCACACTCTTGATGAGTTTTACTTGTCAAAGGGAATCAAGAGGCAGTATAGCATCCCAAGGACTCCAGAGCAAAATAGAGTAGTGGAGAGAAAGAACAGGACCCTCATTGAAGCTGCAAGGTCCATGTTGGCTGATTCTGGTCTGCCACTGACTTTTTGGGCTGAAGCTGTCAATACAGCTTGCTATGTACAGAATAGAGCTCTAGTAAATCAGAGGTTGATGAAGACTCCATATGAAGTTCTTCTTCATTTGGTCCCCTTGATTTGATTCTTTAGAGCATTTGGGTGTCCCTGTTACATTCTCAACACAAAGGATCAACTCCAAAAGTTTGATTCTAAGGTGGATGCAGGGTATTTTGTTGGGTATTCATCCACTTGCAAGGCTTATAGAGTATTCAACTGTCGGACAAAGATAGTTGAAGAAACCTTGCATGTGAAGTTCAATGAATCCCCTAAGGATACAATTCCACAAAACCCTGTGGAGTTGTTTGATCTGGACATTCTGCAATATGTTCCTTATCAACCACCTGCTGTTGCAGATCATATGAATCCATCATCTTCTGTAGCTAGTCATCCATCTGGTGTTACTGATGATGATGATGATATCAGTAATCACCTTTACAAGTTTAGTGATCAACTGCCTGATTCAGCTAGACCTGATGTTCCTGTAGCTTCAGTAGCACAATCCACAACAAATGCTGATGAGATTTCTACAACTTCAACTTCCTTTGAATTACCATCTACTGATTGGTTTCAAGGAAATGCTTCACCATCACCATCTGTTGCTGTTGAGCCTGCTACAAACACTTGCACAGATCTTATTGTGTACCAAGATCTGAAGAATCACCCTATGTCTCAAATCATTGGTGATATCAATGCTGGCGTTTCAACAAGAAGTCAATTGTCAAATTTCTGCTTCTATGCTCTCTTCATTAGTCAGCAAGAGCCAAAGAACTATCACATTGCTTTAAGAGACAATGGATGGGTTGAAGCCATGCAGCTTGAGCTTCTTCAGTTCAAGAAACAGCAAGTGTGGGAACTGGTTCCTCTACCTCCAGGTAAGTGTGCAATAGGCACTAAATGGGTGTTTAGGAACAAAACTGATGAAAATGGGCTTATTGTTAAGAACAAGGCCAGACTGGTTGTACAGGGGTTTTCACAAGAGGAAGGTATTGATTATAATGAAACCTTTGCCCCTGTAGCCAGATTGGAAGCAATTCGATTGTTTTTAGCTTATGCTGCTTATCACAACCTTAAAGTTTTTCAAATGGATGTCAAAAGTGCATTTTTGTATGGGAAAATTAAAGAAGAGGTTTATGTATGTCAACCACCAGGTTTTGAGGACAATAAACATCCTAATTGGGTGTATAAGCTTGATAAGGCTCTCTATGGGTTGAAACAAGCTCCTAGAGCCTGGTATGAGACATTATCAAACTTTCTTCTGGAAAATAATTTCACTAGAGGCTCCATAGATAAGACTTTATTCATTAAGAAAGTTGGGCAGCATAATCTACTTGTTCAAATTTATGTAGATGATATTATTTCTACATCCTCTAATCCACAGTTGTGTGATGCCTTTACAAAGTTGATGCAACAGAAGTGTGAAATGAGTGCCATGGGAGAATTACAATTCTTTCTGGGTTTGCAAATCAAACAAAAGGCTGATGGAATTTTTATTCATCAGTCCAAATACACAAAAGATCTTTTGGAAAAGTTTGATTTACAAAAGTGTAAGCCCTGCTCTACTCCCATGTGCAACACCACACAACTGGATACAGATCAGAAAGGTAAAGTGGTTGATGAAACACTTTACAGATGTATGATTGGTCCTTGATGTACTTAACAGCTTCTAGACCAGATATTATGTTTGCTACATGTGTTTGTGCTAGATTTCAGGCTGCACCTAAGGAGTCTCATTTGATTGCAGTCAAGAGGATCTTTAGATATCTGCAAGGCACTCCATCTCTAGGTTTATGGTATTCTACTAGACATTCTGGTAAATTAGTTGCTTTTTCTGACAGTGACTATGCAGGGTGTAAGTTGACAAGAAAGTCCACTTCTAGAGGATGCCAATTCTTAGGCAACTGCTTGATTTCTTGGCAGAGTAAGAAGCAGACCTCAGTTGCTACATCAACTGCTGAAGCAGAGTACATCGCTGCTGCAAGCTGTACATCTCAGGTACTCTGGCTTCAAAACCAATTATTGGATTATGGCATAACAGAGACTAAGACCCCATTGTCAATGGATAGCTCTTCAGCTCTTTGTATTGTCAAGAATCCTGTCCAGCACTCTAGGACTAAACATATTAAAATCAGACACCATTTTATTAGAGATTGTTTTGAAAAAGGTCTGATTGATCCAAAATTTGTTCCTAGTGATGAGCTTGCAGACATTTTCACTAAGCCCTTGGATAGCACAACTTTCCAAAACCTAGTGTTAAGGCTTGGTATGCTGCAGCTAGAATAAGTGACAACTACTGATGATCTCAACTCACAAATACTGATGATCATTAGTTTATTATTGTCATATATATAAGTACTGAAGTTATTTTCCCTCCGGAAATTTTCTTTAAACTACTAGAGCTCAACTTCTCAGTACTCAAGTACTTTATTTGATAAAACAATTGATGTAGTTACAACAGCTGATGTAGCTACAACTACTGATGTCAGAAATACAAATACGTACTGATGTCCTATGAAACATCTGAAAACAGATGAAAACGTCTGATGAGTACGTGTTGAGGACAGTATGAAACAGCTGAAAAGCAATGAATTGACGACAACTACTGATGAGCCTTTTTCTCTTCAGTAGTTTCCCAACTGCTGTTTCTTTCTAAACAACTGAAGCAAAACCATGTCTTTAGTAGTTTCACAACTACTGATGACTAACACCAAGTCTTCAGTTGTTTACAACAACTGATGGTAAAACCAAGTCTTCAGTAGTTTCCCAACTACTGATGACTAATACCAAGTCCTTAGTTGTTTCACCACCTGAAGTCAAAACTGTCTTCAGTAGTTTTATAACTACTCATGACTAAATCTGAGACTTCAGCTGTTTCAACGTCTGACGGTTAAAACCAAGTCTTCAGTGTTTTATAACAACTGCTGATCACACCAATACGGTCAGTCATTCCAAACCTCTGAAAGTTAATACCACGTCATCAGAAGTTTCAACAACTGATGACTAACACCAAAACCTTCAGTTGTTTTCTAACCCTACCCTTTAAATACCTTATCCCACCTTCAGAGTTTTTCCTT
Source organism: Flaveria trinervia (assembly GCA_025506515.1). Classification (NCBI taxonomy): domain Eukaryota; kingdom Viridiplantae; phylum Streptophyta; class Magnoliopsida; order Asterales; family Asteraceae; genus Flaveria; species Flaveria trinervia. The sequence goes on from CM046446.1 coordinate 3,057,302, forward strand.
TCTTCTCTTCTCAAACCTAACGTTCAAAAACTCTGTAACCTCTCTTCATCAATGGCGACCATGCAACTAAAACCACGACACAACTGTGTCGCACATCTCACAAAATCGCCATACTGGACCAAGTTTCACAACGCCATTGATTTAATGGTTCAGTCACCTTATAAAACGGCTTTTCTGTTAAATCCCACAATATATGCCGAATCTCTTAACCAATTCTGGACAAACGTCACTTCTGTCTCTGAGGAGAATGACACAGAGTCTCTTCAATCGTTTGTCCATTGTCAAAAAGTGGTCATTACTCCAGACACTCTTCGCCAAACCCTCAATCTGGATGATGCCACTTTCCCAACTGGTTATCCAAAGGGCACAATAGATCAATCATTTGCCCACCATGGATACCAGGGTAACCTGAGTGCATCTACCATATTGAAGAAACATTTCCAGGATGCCGAACGTCTCATCTTTCACATGGTAAATGTCTGCCTTGCCCCCAAGACTTCATCATGGGATCAAATGTCCACAAGGTGGCAACAGGTAATGTACTCCATCCTTGAGCAACAACCTTTAAATTTTTCTGAAATACTATTTTTAGAGCTCAAGGATATGGCCCAAAAACAACTTGCTAACCGTTGGATATTATATCCTCGGTCATAATGGCCATAATTGAAAACCAGCTTCAAGCTGAGGGACTTGTTGGCCTGGGAGTCCCTGCTACGGCTGTATTGCCTGAAGTATACTCCCGGCACAACTCTGACCAATCACTAAAAATGGCTGCCAAGCTGCGCAAACCCACGCAGCTGGAACCACCGCCACCACCTCCAAATCCAAAGTCCCCACCAAACCCACTAAAAAGAAGTCAAAAAAGGCTACTCAGGGAAATGAGTCCCCTGAGGATGCCCCTGCAACACAAACGCAGGCTATATACTGGTTATAACCCCCTAGTGGATACAAGGACTTCACCAGCCACAGCCGCTCATGATTCCTCTCAAAAGGAGCCTGCAAAAACCAAAGAAGGGGTACCCACTAATCTGGGATCTTCCTCATTTGAGGAGATTTCCATTAAAGAGCACCATTCTCCCCAGGTGCATACTGCTTTTACCCCATCTCCCACTGCAACCGCCCCACAAAGTCCTACTCTCATTGTTGCAAACGTGCTGACTCAGCTACATGCCTCTCCTCCCCAACAAACACCAACAAAGGGGAAAACCACAGCAATTGAGGAAGAGGATCAACATGCTTCTGATAGTCCACAGCACCAGGGTTTAGTTGTTCTATCTCCTGGTGTGGATATGCAGATACGAACATCTGGTGAGGCTGCCACCTCTTCTGAATAAGCACATGATCAGACTGAGGCTGGTAACATAGCTAAGACCTCACCAGAGGCAACAGCTGATGAAGGACATCATCCTGAGGCTGGAAGTCCCCAGTTCCAAGAAAAAGGGGCACATGCTAAAACTGGTCTACACCCAGTGCATGTACATCCTGCTACAAGCAGGAGGTCAGGTGATTCAGCATCTGCTGATGATGATCTGGGCTTCTTTTATGATGTTCTGGCCCAGAACACAATTCTTGAGGAAGAAGTCAGTAGACTACAAAGACTACTTGACCAATTCTCTCAAAAAGCAAGTCCATCTGCCACCAACATAAACCCACAGATGGCACCTTCACTTGAAGGTCTCCCACACACTCAGCCACTCAAAACTTCCGAGCCACCAGCTTCTATTTCTGGCACTGCTTCTCAGGGACAGAACCCCTCTGAGCAAACAGCTGCTATCTTTCAGCAATCCCTACCTCTCATCACCCCAATGATCACAGACATTGTGATCAAAACCATGGATGAGAGGCTTCCCTCAAATATACAATCCCTAGTGGAGGAGATTTTGAGCACAAGGCTTTCTGCTACTCAAACCCTTGCAACCAATGCAACCAAAAAGGGGGAGAGTCAGTCAGTGAAAGCAAAGAGAAAGAGCATAGAGGGGAAGAAAGAAAAGGAGACTGAGAAGGAAGAGGAGTTTGTGAAGGGAGCTGACATTGATCAAGTGGGTGAAAGTCACAAAGACTTTCATGTCACATATAAGAAGAGGAAGGTTGAAGGAAAAGAAAAAGAACTCGAACTTGATGAGATGATCAAAATGGCGGATGCTACACACAGTAAATCAACGGACTCCATTATTGATCAACTGTATAGACAGGGGTTCGATACTGCACAGCTTGACTCAGAGATTAGGAGACTTGAAGTTGAAGAAATTAACTCAAGATGGGCAAGTTATGATGCATTAGAAAGAGAAAGACTAGAGATCATGATCAGATTCATTGCAAAGTACCTTGGGAGATCATTGATCGAGATTAAGTCATGGACCAGGGACAGTATCTTGGCAATAACCACCAAGATCTGTTCGTCTGAAGCATACACTAAGGGATTGGTGATTGAAGCACTAAATGAGGCAGGTGCTGGGAACAGAAAGGAACTAGCAAAACACTCAAAAGCCTCACTCACTACAAGAATGCTAGAACAACCTGCAAAACCTCCCACTTCAAAATCACCACTACCACAACCCACTAAACCAATTCCTTTACCCTCAAAACCAACAGCCGATGATGCACCCAAGAAGAAGAAGAGAAGGGTGTTGAGGCTAGAAGAAGAAGAAGAAGAAGAGGATATGAGGAGGAAGAAGATAGGCTGCCTCTTTCCGCTGTCCTAACTTTGCCTAAAGCCAAACCTATGCCATCACTCCCACCTCACAGATGGAAGCTGTGAGAGTAAAGATAGAAGAAGAACAGCAGCAAAAGCTTATGATGATGAGATGCTGAAAAGCATAGACAAAACTTATGTTGCTTCTTCATCAATAATAAGTATGAAGAAAGAAGCTCTGAGATTGTACACCCTTGCTAACACATTTCAATATCAAAAGGAAAAGGTGAGAATATGGTCTGATTCTAGGGTGGCTCACAGAATTGTGAAGAAAGACATTCCTTCGAGATACAAGGGCCAAGTAAAAAGGATCGTAGATGAAGAGATCACAGTGGTCCTTGTAGTATCACCCTGGGAAATTGTAGAAGATTTCAAGAAGGCCTATGAAACTAAACAGCCACCCCAAAAGATGTTAGAGAACAGAGTAATTAAAAAGGGGTTAGTCTACAAGAGGCTTGAGAACTTCAAACAAAATGAGCTCAGTCTGTTACTTGAAGGTACTCACCCAGATGAGTTTGCATACAGACAGATTACAACAGTTGAGCTCAAAAATGGCAAACAGGCTATGTACATTTCAGAGCTGTATGGGCGTGAAGGACTGTTTGATGGTGGAGCTGAAAATCTTACCATGGAAGAACAAATTATGTTTCTCAGAGCATACACCAAAGAATCCTACAGGCTTATACATGGGAAGTAGATTTCATGGATAAGACCACAGCCCTGTGTCCAGTTCCCCAAAGTCAGGGCTCTTATCCATACTATGCCAACCAAATTTCAGCTATTCCCAGGCCAGTGCTTAATTGGGTCATCTTCTTAGCTGATCAAGAAGGAAAAAGACCAATCTTATCGCCAACAATAAGTGGGACCTCAATAAAGTTAAGGTTTTGGCTGCATTGGTTCAGGGGGAGTTTGTTGGACCAAAAGAACCAATGAGCCGGATCAGAAAAACCTTAAGTCCCACAGACGTCATAACAACTGCTGAAGACAAAGTCTGAAGATAAGTGCTGAAGACAAAGTCTGAAGACACAAGTGCTGAAGACAAAGTCTGAAGACACAAGTGCTGAAGACAAATCTGAAGACAAGTGCTGAAGACAAAGTCTGAAGACACAAGTGCTGAAGACAAAGTCTGAAGACACAAGTGCTGAAGACAAAGTCTGAAGACACAAGTGCAGAAGACAAAGTCTGAAGACACAAGTGCTAAAGACAAAGTCTGAAGACAAGTGCTGAAGACAAAGTCTGAAGACAAGTGCTGAAGACAAAGTCTGAAGACAGTACTGAAGACAGTCTGAAGACAAGTGCTGAAGACAAGTACTGAAGACCAAGTATGAGACGTTGTCACAATAGCTGAAGAGGTCTTCTTCAGTAGTTGTGACGGTTTTCTTTTCAGTAGTTTTATGTTTTTCTTTTCAGTAGTTTTGTAAAACGACTGAAGAGCTTGTTCTTCAGTCGTTGTAGTTTCAGTAGTTTCGTATCAGTAGTTTTATGTTTTATACTTAGCACTCTGATATGTTCTCAGTAGTTGTGAACATTTCAGTAGTTTGTTAAGTTTTAGTTATTTTTGTAATAAATCTGCCAGATGTCACTATCCGTGATATCAGCAGTGATTGCACTCTATATAAGGAGTGTCAACCTAATTGTAATCTGTGAATGATTGAGCAGAAACATTTGATATTATCGAAACATTCCTTTTCACAGAAATATATTCTCTCGTTACAACCGTATTTGTTCTTAATGCATACGAATATCAAATTCTTGCTATAATTTGTCTAATTCTTGTTCTTATTCCGCTACGTTACACTCTAATCCATCAAACTTGAGATCACTGATCCTGTCAAATTGTTGTAGTTTTCCTTTCTTCAGGCATGTAATTGACCACAGTTGCAGTCTCCTTCACTAGCTGAATCATCATCTAAATCCTCAACACTAGCAATGTTGGATTCTCCCGGAGAGACAAACCGAAAGCTCCAGTCCTGTCCTTCGTCATCATGGGTAGTCAAGGGTTTAGGATCCTTGCTTGATGAAATAGGACTGCTAGTGGGTTTATCCTGACGATTGAAGGACGAGAAAGGATTCCCGTTTCTAGTTTTCTGGGTTTCACACACTCACGTTTGAAGTGCCCCTTTTCGCCATAGTTTAAACAGGTCACCTTGGTCTTGTCGAAACCAAAGGTAGTGTCCTTAGTTGCAACCAAGTTTTGTCCGGTCTTCTTGACAAATTTCTTAGGTCTCCGGATAGCACTTGCTAAGGCCCACATTATATCCATCCTTTCCAGCTCTGCCTCATCCACCTGCTCGTAGTCCTCATCTGCCAGATGGCAATTCCCTATTTTCCCAGCAATTAGTCCATCATAGGAGTGGACTACAGCTGCTAAGAGATCCATGTGCTCTCTTGCTACTTCTACTGTCACATTACCGAGATTCTCGGTCTTCAATTTTGTATCATTTGCTTCAGGTGAAATGTATTGGGTACCAGACGACCCTGACGTTTCTGACCCTGAAGTAGAGGCTTGAGAAGGACCAGCTGAACTTGACACAAAAGCCGTCTGAATTGGTGCTCCAGACGTTTTGGCTTGTGGAGTCGCGTTGTACAGTGCCGGATTCTGATCATAGGAAGACTTTTGGGCTTTGTATTTCATCCTTAATTCTTCCTCTCTCAGCTTTAGAATGAAATTATTTATATCTAACTTCGTTAGCATACCATTCTGTCTGAGATTGGAGATAAAGGAAACCCATTTTTCTAGCAAACCATCAGCAAAGTTTGACACTTTGTCTTCCATAGATGTTGTTACTCCATGAGTGTGCAGCTCACTCATCAAGTGGTAGAACCTGTCAATGACATCATCCAAGCTTTCTTTACCCATCGACGAGAAGTTGTCAAACTCCTTCTTTAAAGTTTTAGCCTTTATGGCCTTTAATGATGCGTTTCCGTTATATCGTTTCTCCAATGCATCCCACAGCTTCTTTGCTTGAGTGTACTCAGAAAATTGATGGAAAATATCCTTAGGAATTGACTAAGTAAGCAGAGCATAAACTTTCTTGTCAGCATTGTATTTGACCTTTTGTCCATCAGTCATGCCACCTAGTGTAAGTTTGACTCCATCATCACCTACTGGCATACTATACCCCGTCTCTATTGATTCCCACAGATTGGGATCTACTCCATTTAAGTAGATCTCGAAACGTTGCTTCCATTGTGGGTATTCATCCAACGCGATTAGCTTAGGGGGTTTGTTATGATTTCCCACTTCATTCTCCAGAAGCAGTAGGTTTTGAATCCGTAAATCTCTCCCTGTTATGAATGCCGAGTATCGGTCCTACATTACTATCAACTTTAGTCTTTGGAACAAAACTGTTTCACTTGTGCGAATGAAGGTGTGCAATTGGGCTATTCGTGCGATTGAACAATGCGGATGGTTCAATCGTGCGACTGAACTAATGCGGATGGATCAGTCTGGCGAATGAACAAGTGCGGTTGAACAATGCAATAGACTGCTCAGTCGTATGAATGAAGGTACGAATGAGTCCAATCGTGCGTATGAGGGATGCGTATGTATTCAGTCGTGCGATTGAGTCAATCGTGTGATTGAAGCTGTTGGATTTCGAAAATTTATAGGTTTAAGGTGTTTTGGACGCAAAAACATAAATTTTTACTAACCCTAATTGTCGTATGCCGGAAAAAACTAAACTTTATGAACAGGAGACGTCTAAGACACCGTTTGACATGAAAAGATTGTATTTTTAGTGAAAAACACAATTTTTGTATCAAAAACGATTGAATCACACATAAATCAAGAGCCCAAGCTCTGATACCACTTGTTAGGATCGTATATTGAACGAAATACTAACTGATAAATGTGTATACCGAATCAAATAGTGCGAAATCCTATTTGATTGGCGATCTAATCAGTGAGAAGGCACGTAGAAACAATTATGGATTGAATCTAAACGTTAAGAACGATTTGGAATCGATCTAGTGCAATCTATGAGCTTGGAACAGGTTCTTGGAGGTCTTTGGACGGCTAGGGTACGTATGTAGTCGAAGGGTTCTGAATTCTTACGTTTTTCCACGAATTAAGTGGTATTTATAGGTTAGGGTTTCTCATTTGGGCGACTAAACCATTAGCATGGTTCAGTCGTGCGATTGAGCCATGCGGTTGATCCATTCATACGACTGAGTGTTCAGTCTTGCAACTGAGTCAATCTCATGTTACACTTGTGTGACTGATCCAGTTTCCTGGTTCAGTCGTGCGACTGAGTCATTCGCATGAAGTTGTTCATGTGTATGGTCCATTAGCATGGACCATTTGCATGAGAACTTCATATTACTTAGTTTGAATATATTTATTAATCATTACATTACCAATATTAGTTCAAACAACCACAAACCTATATAGTCAGTTCAATAAGCGTTAAACTACTAATTAATGAAATAATAAACATTATAAGCACAACCACACATTGTATTTCATTAAGTACCCAATCTATTACATATGTGTAAGACAATAAAGACATATTACATTAAGCTCAGAAACTAGGTACACATGTATCTACACAATCCATGAATGCTTTGTGCGTGCATCCAGGCGGTCCTGTCTTCAACGTGTCAGGGTATAGGAATCAAACCAAAAGAATAAATTACCTAACGGAATATTCATGTAAATGATGACTAGTGCACTGTTTACCTCCAAACTGTGCAGGCTGAGTGTTTAATGACGCTTGCACGTGTTGGTTTATTAGTGCAGCTAGTTCAGTTGGGGTCATGTTCACATTATCGGCGCCACGTCCACGTCCTCTGCCTCTTCCGTCCATATTTCACTTTACATTCACAAATACCATAATGAGTAACATCCAACATATTAGTCCTATTGAAGTATAGTAAATAATAAGAAATAATGTATAGTCACAACCATAACATTTATAACCAAAATAATAATGTATCATAAATAATTTGTAAGTAGCTCACAAAATATCCAATCAATGTCAAAATTCAAGTTTTCAGTTGTGTGGGAAATAACCCTTTCCACATAGGTTTTAGAAAAAAAATGCTATGCAGTCAAAGTCATTAGAACAAGGAGAATCAATCGAACAAAGCTGATCCATCGTTGTCTCCACCGTCCGGGGCTTCTTCTGTTTCTTCCTCAAGGTCTTCAAAGGAGTCTTTGGTAGGTGCAAGGTTGTCCTCAATTTGTAGTGTTGCGAGTTGTGCTTCCGGTCCGATTAGTCTGCTCTTGACGCCCACATTGTGGAGATCCTGCTCACCCATACGCTCAGTAAGACCCATCACTCTACCAGCCATCTTGAAATTCCCTTTGATGGACATCGACGGCTACTCCTCAATTATGGCCATCTTTAGCCATAGTCGACGTATATCATCCTTTAGTGTGGAGTTCTCATGAGTGAGTACTCCAACTCATCGACGCTCAGCCACAAGTGTCGCGGTCAATACCGCCACGACCTGCTCAAGGGGTACATCTAGAGATGGGAGGGTGGGTGGTGCAGAAGTAGTTGCTGACCTAGTCCTAGGTCTAGCAGTGGCTGGCTTCGGAACACGCTCTCTACTAACCATGCGAGTTATACAAGCTGGGTAATAACTCCAATCTCGTGGAGGGTCACGCTCAGGTGGCACAAACGGTTGATCCTAGTCTATCTCACCACGAGGGTAAGGATGTCGCAGCCAGTCAGACACTCGATGAGGTACAGGTGGAGGGGATTTAGAATGAGCACGCCTTTTTCCCAAAACCTGGATGATGATGTCATGCTGCAGTGCACGTCAGGAATATGCCAATGAGTATATAGTAAAAGGATAAGTCAGGAGTAACTAACTAATTGTGTGCGGTTATAGACTAGTGTGTATGCAACCTAGTTCCTTATAACCAATGGCTCTGATACCAATCTGTCACACACTCAAAATCCATGTGCGGAGTTTTACCGTGAGGCGTGTGAACAAACCAGGATCACAGTCAATAGTTCCTCAGAACGACTCTATATGCCATATTTAAGATAAAACCAACCAAAGTTCAAACTTTAAAACCATGCGGAAGCGTTTTGTAAATAAGACAAACCCAAAGTATAAGAATACATGATATGGCAAAACGCGCGCCAACCCAAATGATTAAACACTCATAAATAAAAACCAACAAAGATATCTTTAAAATAGAGTCTTAGAATGCATGCTGGACCCGCGTAGTGCTCCTATTGGCAAGCAAGGCTAATGAGAATAGCATACTAAAAAATGTCAACATAATGGTTGGTGAGTTCAAGAGTTTGTGTTTATCATAAATATTAACAATTGTATAGCATAAGAAGTGTATTGAAATGGATAGCTAGTCTATATTCACAAGTAATAACCATAGTGATTTCGCGATCGAAGCTGACTGTGTTTCGTTTGTTGCCTCCCGTCACGACTTACCAGGTCATGACGATGTTTGTGTTTAGGACAAAATTGCACCCATTTGACCTCGACCTCGAGTCGCACAGGTATGGCTCGTCAGACCCAGTAGTACTACCCAAGATTTTCCGCTAGTTACCATTATTAACGATCCGAAAGTGTGAGGACTTTCAAGGTATTAAGTACTATGTTAAAACATACATAACTTATAAAAATAAAATAGCATTTGAGTACAAGTATGCTACCTACCCCAGAAGAGAGTTTATAAAATAGAGGGGCATGAACTCACCTCGTGTGCTAAGATAATGAATAAAGAAACGGGTGATTGGTGCAAAGACAACCCTTCAAAGGTTACCTAGAACACACAAGTACATAAGTACGTGTACACAGAAAACTTAACAATCCTAGGTTAACCTAGTTGACCTGTTTGACCCGTTGGTGACATATTAGTTGGAATATAGTTTAATCATATATTATAACTTAACATACAAGAGTATCATGCAATTTATCCATGCATATCATATTATCAACCTAGGTTCTACCTAAGTGATGATGCCACATTAGATCATCATACACTTACGCAAATCTCAAAGAATCACCATGCTTAATATATATATAATACATCATAACAAATAATTGGTACGCGAAGACTAATCATGCACCATATGCCATGTGAAACCACTCACAACTTCACATCCTAAACTCTACCCATCCTATTAAGTAGGGGCATCAGATTCGTACGTGTGTATGACAATCATAATCGCATTCATTCATTTACTTCATTCCAACCAACATACACAATGACCATCAATTTTAATCCCAAACATGATCTTCTAATCACTAACCATAATTCATCATCATGTTTGATCATCAAAACTTATACTTCTTACATCATCAACCAAGCATCCATACAACTCAATTACACATTCTATCACAACAAAAATCATCAACAATCATTCTAACATGATCTTAACATCATAAGCATGTCCAATTCATCATATCCAAAGTTCTACAAAAATAAAGTTTCCCTTTTGGGAAAGAAACACTCAAAAGTGATCTAGCATCCAATTCAATCATAATTTCAAAAATTATATACCTAATCAAGTTCATAGCATTCATTCTAACATGTTAATCACCTCCAAAACATCCAAATTCCCAAACATCATACACAAAAGTTTCTACTTTTAGTAAGTCATGATCAACATCTTAATTTCATGGATTTACTTGCACAATTCAATTAAACTAACATCTAATCATTACATCTAACATCTTAGCATCATCAAATCATGAATTCCAAGAACAAAAAGTTTTCTTTTATGGCAATGTATGAACTAGATGATCAAACCATAGATTTCTTGCACAGTCAACATAATCTAGCATTCATACAACCTAACTAATATCATATAATCATCTAACACTCATCAATTTCATATTATCATCATCAATTTCTAAATTAGGGTTCATCTTCATCAAAAACTATGAACAAACAATCAAAACTAACCTTTAGATGTTCTTAGATGATGATTATCACTTGTAAACAACTTGTATTACTTGAAACCACTTGGAATTCGACTTGTGTATGTGTTCTTGGATAAAAATCGCAATATGAGGGTGTCTTGGGTGGGGTTGCGGCCAATTATGGGGTTTGGGGTGGGATTTGGGTTGATTCTTGATTAACTATGGTAACTTTTAGTTAAAAGGTAATTACAAATTAAACCCCTTGATTTTTATTTTATAAAAAACAATCTTTCTAATACTTTTTATATAGTTTTTAACTATAAAACACAAGTATTATTAACCAATAATAATCCTATACATTTACACTAAGTCACACAATACACGAAATATATATATTACATGTAGTCACGTTATCGCGTAAAATTCACAAAATAAATATTTAAAATTCTCTAAATTCATTAACCATATGATCATAAATAATAATCAATATTATTAATTAGATTATCATTGTTTATCATAGATTATTATTATTAAGTCACCAACGTTCAGCGACAATTAATGTGTGCTCATGACACGTGTATGCAAGACCTAACGGAACTAACGGAGTTTGGTAACGGAAGATTACCGGATGTCACACTATGGCTTGAAAGGTGCTAAAAATGAAGATTATTGTGAAAAAATTCAGGGAGGCCATAAGCCACGGCCTGAGGTCATAACTTACGGTCATGTGTCGAGTCCGTCTGCGAACCCCATAAGACAAGAGGTTTGACCGTCTAGTTGAAGGTAGGTTGTAAGTTACAATCTAGTGCGATATTTAGAGGATTATTTCAAATTTTAAATCTTATTTAAACCCCAATTATTAGAGTTTTGAGGGAAACATTTCTTGAGTCCCAAGAATGAATTTTTGAATGAAAGACAACCTTTAGAATCTTCTCTAATCATTTCAAATCATCCACATCCATCATCAAATCAAGATTGAAGACATAATGAAGACGATGAATGGCTAAATCGTTTGTGGTTTCTTTCGGGTGGATAGTTCTTGCCAAGTGAGAAGTTAGTCATGTTTAAGGTTTTATGTTGAACACTTTGTGATTAAATGTAATTGAAGATTTGGATTGAGTTAAACAATTTGTTTATAAAGAAAGTTATTTTCTTTATTATTAGTTTTAGGTTTTCTTGCTTCGTTAGCTCATTGAGAAAAATAGATAACTTGATATAGGTGAATTGGTAACTTTGTGATTGCACAAATCTTAAATGATTGTTCCTTGATTATCACTTCAATCAAAAGCGAAGATCTTGAATTGTGTTTATGCAACCCTAAGTTACACTTAGTAATTGTTGATCCCAAAAGTGATTGTTTTCTTATTAATTATTAAATTCATTCCAAAGTTGATTGTTTTTTACACTTATTTTAGTAAATTTATCCAAAGTTTCAATGTTTACTTTCAATGTTTGCATCTTTTAGTTAACTGATTCGTATTAATTAAACACTTTACACATATTACTTGGACGACCTTACTTACTCTTACGCAATAAAGGTAACTAAGATCGATTTATTAACTTGTTTTTTATTGAGTCGCAATAACCGGATCACTGACTGCTTCAGCCCAGAAATATAAAAGCAAATTACATTTTTCAGCTCATAATTTATACTCGTAATTGTGTATTTAGTGCAGTTCTTGTGTTTTTTTGTATGCTATTTTGTATTTTTAAATATAATTGTGTTTTTATAAAATGATGTATTCTAAAGAACATAATGATTATAGATAATTATTATTCATTTCTGGTATGTAAGATACAATGATAAAATAACAACTAATTAGTTAATAGATTAAAAACAATTACAAAATTATATAAAACGTAAAGCGCAATGATATAATATCTCACTATGCTTCTTTTTTTACTCATTATTTTGTTTTACTGAATACGATAAGTTTTAAAAAAATTGATAAAATAACATCAATTTGTACACACATATATAAGAAAAATAATAAAAATAATATGAAATAATCTAAAATGTATAACCAATGATTAATACATATAGCAAACAATGGAAAATATTTGACACAACGACCTGATATTTGACACAGTGAAGTGACGTATTATACACAATGACATGTGATATTTGACACAATGATGAAGATTCATTTCTATTTTAAAAAATAACAAACATGTCAAAATCATAATCTTTATTAGTTTTCTACATTAAGTAAAACTTTTACTATAATCTACACACTATCTTTAATAACAATTTGCAACATTTGTGTGAACCACAATTAGCAAATTTGTTAATAATTTTCTTAATCTAAGTAAACTAGTAATATAACCTAGTGCGTTGGAGCGCGCAACAAATATCATAAACCAGCATGCGCAACAAATATCATAAACCAACATGTTACAGCAAGTGAATTGGTAAAATTCGAAATTTTACATTAAAAAGGCAAATTAAACCGGATTAAAAAGTTAATGTGAAAATGTCCATACAAAAGGCAGAAGGCTACAATGTCATTGCCATTGATCACATCCAAACTTGGTATAAGAAAAGGTAATGGGTACACAAAATAGTGACAAGAGTCTTAAACCGTTGAAAAAAGTGACAAATAATTGTTTTTTTGACAATATATGTAAGTTGAATAAAAAACATACCGGTGTGAATCGATTAAAACGTCGATAGAAAAGAAGGCAATAACGGCATTGCCTTTGATAACTCCGATTAGAATGAGGGAAGAACATTATTAAAAGAAGTACACGGAAAAGGTGGTTCCCAAGCATCAAACCCGCGTGAACCAATCGGCTTGAGCGGGTACCTCAGCAACGCAGACGCTAATGCCCCTGCAACTCCATTTAGGTTTCTAATTTTGGCATGTACTATACTCGAAGTATCGGTAAACTTATTTGAAACCATTTAAATAAGGTTAAAATTATAATAAAATATACCAATGTAGATTGTAGAACGGTAATTTTACACCTATATACTAAAAGTAAAAACATTTAAAGAATATAAAAAAAGGAAATATCAAAGCCCCCACCCCTTATTCCTCATCACCGAGCACAGGTTTGTTGGGTTTTTATGTTTTTTTAAGTAAATGGGTAAAGTGGTCATTTACATTGGTTTAGTAAAATACGATAATAAAACCTAACGTGTTACCAATGGCTGAACGAGGGAAACTATACATTAATTTTGAAACAAAAGACCAAAAACTTACAATATGAATATATCACAAAGACTATCTCATTCGTGTGTAACTCTTTTCAATGAAACATCTTATATCTCAATGCTCAAGTTTAATAACACTGTTTCAAAAATCGTCTTATAAAACAATTAATGTAAAAAAATGTGAACTTGTTAAACTGGTGTTATTGTTGCACCAAAACCCAAGTATTATTAAACTAAATAGTTTGTGTAAAACCAGTTGTTATGTGTATATTTTTCAGTATTTGTTATTGTTAGTCATTAATTTTTATCAATATGACATGTCAACTTGAGATGTTTCATATACACAAGACAAGGTTCAATAAGTTTCCAAATACTTAGAGCACTTATATACCATTTGGCATACCGCAGTATTTTTAAATTTAAAGAAAACAAAATAAGATTTTAGCTATAAAAGAACTACATTCCATCTTTAGACTCAAATCTTATCCGTATAATTATATCATAATGTATATTGAATTGATAATTATACCAATCCTAGAGGTAATTTCGATTTGCTTTTAGCATTTTTTTTTTCTATTGGATGAATTTCTTTTTCTTCTTTTTAAGTTTTTATAGTCAACTTGAACAAATGTTATTCGCTTACGATGATTAAGTTGTATTTTTGAAATGTAATCATTGACCAGTCTAGCCTTAGTCAGGATGATAATTTTAAATTGACGACCCGATACCATTTAATGTAAAATGATTCATATTTAGATAGTCAAACTTCTATAAAAGTTTGTTAAAATCTATTTTTAGAAGTAAATGATAATAGATGATATTTAAGATTGTAGATAAAAACAAGATAAATAAATAATTAAAAATATAAAGATAAAGATGAGAAATGAGATGCGATAGATTTTTATAAAAAATGAGATATGAATATAAGGGATGGTGATTTTTAATTAAATTATTAACCTTCTTACTCTAATCTTCTTACTCTAATAAAAGAGTAACTAAGGTGGATATGTGTCATCATTATATTTAATTTCATCAAAATTTTGCTTCTCTCCTATTAAATCTCATTAATTAATTATTATTAATAAATTAAAAAAATATCTTTTTATTAATTATTTTTCTAAGTAAATAATTATTTTTAATTAAAATTTACTTCTAAGACATCAAACTTTGTTAAAAATATAAAATATTGTAAAATTGATGTTTGTAAGTAAAATCTTTATATACAAAAAATAAATTTAGGAGTTATAATAAGTTTTAAAAGTTTACATTTTTTTAATGTTTGCTTTAAAACAAAATTATTTTATTTTTCTTTTGAAAAAAAATTAAAAAACTAAAAAAAGATTAAAAATTGATGTCATAGCCCTTACTTATATATGATTTCAATTATGTTTTATCTATAACTAATATTTTTTTCCTATTTAATATTTTTTGTTTTTAATCCATATAATACAGGAATATTTATTTATTGACTATTGACTATTGATTGGCGATTTGCATTCAACTATTACGGAGCAAGGGTAATTGGGCCGGTGTTGTAGGGCCGAACCCAACTCAGGTGTCAGGCAGCCAAGTAAAGAAAAACAAATGGGATGGGGCACGAGAATTAATTAAGTAACTATAATTATAATTATAATTAGGGGAAGTGTGGAATGAAAAACCCTTAAAAAAATTTTAAAAAAAGTACAGTAGATAATCTTAATCATCGATTAATGATTGAGATCAAATTGTACAAGGAAATTTCTTAAAGGGGGTTTTCTAGTATACCATTGATATTTTGCAAGTTCTTTTTTTTTTTTGGACGTTCACAATTTTTTATACGATATTATTTATTTATAAAAATTACATCATAACAACGAGTGTTTTTTATCTTTAAAATAAGTACAGTATTATTGTATAAAAATATTATTTATGCTTTTAATCTCATATCTCGTCATTGGGTCATGTGTGTACGCTCACTTCAAGGGTCGGACTTGGTAAATGTCATAAATCACAAATGATCAATGATTTATCCTGAATTAGTCTCTATCTTTAATCTATACAGTTATTGTCATGTTGGACTAGTGTTACTAATATGTTATGTTTATGTTATTTTGTATGTTATTTTGTCTGTGTTTATTACCTAAGCAAATTCAAATTTTTCCATATTTAAAACCTCATAACAGGTGCTAGCCTAAACCAAAAATTAAGATCCCTAACCTAAACTAGAATCTTGCAAACCTGTATTTAGGTTTTTTAAATACTGAGGTGAGCAGGGGGCGAAGCTTCATGGGGGAGGGGTGCTCCATTCCCTCTATTTTTTTCATGAGTAGTGTAAATTTTCGGTTCGATAGTGTAAATTTTTTGTCCGGCAGTGGAATTTTTTTAATAAATGTAAAGTCCCCTCCCCCACTTGAATAGTTTACTTTCGCCCTCGCGGTCTTTAAGTTTTGTTTCAAGCTCCGTCACTGAAGGTGAGAGCGGCAATAGATGCGTGTTCGGTGAGAATGAATGTAATTAGTTACAGTGAAGGTGGTTCGGAGATGTGAAAATGACTAGCATTTGATGTGTGTTGTTGATGGTTAACATCACTTCGTGCAAGTGTGGTGATGTTTTTAAGTAATTAATAACTTACCAATAGTTGTAATAATAAATGGAAGAAACGACTCGATCTTAAATTGTACACCCGTGTGATTTACCATTGTACAATTTTTGTTTAAGAAAACTAATTCTACGTTTGTATTTTTATGTATGTGTCGGTACAAATACGAATCCGTCTACGTTTTGAAGTACACTTATCGTTGGAAACAAGTTGTGTTAAATATAAGACGTTTCGGTGCTTATCTTTATATACGCTTTTAGATAATTTATGTTTTAACGTAAATTTTGTTTGGAAAAAAATTGGGAGATTGTACTCTAAATTCGAGTCGCGTGCTTATTTTTATATACGTAAATTTGTTTGGAGAAGAGTCGCGTCATATAAAGATATTTCCATTCAACGCTTTAAATTCGAGTTACCTTGACGTAAATTTTATTCGGAAACGATTCGGGTCGTTTGTAATTTATATTTTATCTTGTCATACCGCCGCAACGGGTGATTGGTAATAAACTAGTTATTTTCTTAAAATAACCTTAATACTTTCCCTGGGTTGGTCAACTTATATGGGGGACAAAAACTTTAACTTTAAACTTTAATCTTTTTTGATTCATCCCTTTCTTTGTCTCAGAGCTAATCAAAAAGACTCGACACCCGTTTAACATTCATCAGGCTTTTAAAATATAAAAGCCAATACTATTTATCTTATTTTTATATTATATAGTTTTACATATGGCATATATTACGCCTATATTATATCATATAACATAAACAGAACAAAGATTATACAAGAAATATTAAGGTATAAATAAGGCGATTCGTTGAGCTCGTCTAAACTCCAACTCGACTCGTTTCAAACATGGTGTATGTCTTATTAATTCTAGAGCTTAGCTTAGGTGTGTTTTATAAAATATTTAGTCATTTTATTCATATACATGCATTTGCTTTAATACATATATATACACATATACATATATATATATATATTATATATATATATAGACACGTACGTATTATATATGTAATATGTATATGCATTTAGTTCATAACATGTTAGCATACTGATAAAGTGAAAATGATTATTAAAACTTTATATTTTTTGATAATGAATAATGAATATGCGACAGATGAGATTGTGTTGATTCCACATAACTGATGTGGTCTCTTGTGACAAGAACAAGCTACCCAAAATTTTGACTTTCTTGCTGTATAACCATAACTAATTTAATCATTTATTTTAATAATTTTCTATTGTTGAAGATGATCTCGCTATGAATATAATTGTAGTAGTTAAAATTATAACATTGACTAATAACTAACTAAGAACACACCAAATTAACCAAGTTAAATCTTTATAGTTATGACATAGTTAAATAAAACTGATATATCCGCTTTATCTCTACATAACATTAGAAATGTTCAATTTGAATTTTTTTATCCAGAGAATCTCATAAAATAAAAACTAAAATTTCAATTTAAAACTTAATTCATAATTGTGTGTATTAATCACCGTGTGAAAAAAATTTAATCATCTTAAGTTAAGAATGACATATTTAAATTCAACATATACATTAGATTTCTCGTCTTTGTGTTCATCTTTATATTATAAGAGAAACATGAAGAAAAGTAACTTTACTCCCACATGAGGTGATACATTCCCAATCTTCATCTTTTATCTTTTATATTTTTAAAAGAATTTATGATAATCTCGCATATTTAAGGGTCATTATCTATCTTTATATTTATTATTCTATTTTTTTTCATGAGCCATTGAAAAAAAAAGAGAAAAAATAATAAAATTATAATAATTAATTATTATCCGATTGGAATAGTTATAACATGGAAAGCTTGAAAGACTTTTAGAAAATAAATGAAATTATTAAGGGATAATGGTTACTTTTGTTAATTACGGGGGTTGAGATGAAGCTGCTACCATGACTACTATAACATAAGTAAATCACTCTCTCTCTACTTTCTACACATAGTTGTTGCAAATAAATATAGCCTATCAATTCTTACACATTTATTTATTTCAAGTTAGATGTTTTTTGATTTAATAAAAATTGTCATTTAAATTTAAAGAATTAAATTTTATCACTTAAATATAAAAAAAATCAAATTTTATCATTTGAATCCAAATGTTTTACTAAAATTTTTATTTAAATCCATTTGATTTCACCTAATTAAAAAGGTAACTTTCCATTAACTTAAGATTTTTATTTGAATCCATTTGACTTAATTTGTCTTTCTTGTTTTGTCTTTTCAATATATTTTGGTTTAGTAGTCATATTAGTTTTGCCTATTTTGTTACATCTTATTTTTTAGTTTAAAATTTATATTTACAAATTGATGTTTTATGATTATTATTATGACATGTTATTGTCATATTGTTATTTTACTTTAATTTATGATGATTTTTATTATATGGTTATGATTTAAACAATTGATATCATATGACTTGTTTATTTATTTATTTAATTTTTTGTGAAGTACGCTTGATAAAGTTAGAAAGGAATCATTTTATGTGTTTATTTTTTGATTTTTTTATCTAGCAAGTGGAGTTAAGTCGCAATGGCGAAATCCCTTACATAAGGTTAGTTTTTTATTTTGTAATTGTTTTGACTAAAATACATCTTATGTTACGGAAAATTTTAACAATATTTATTTGGTGTTGTCTAATGGATTTAAATAATATTTTTAGCCTTTCGATTCAAATGATAAGAAAATATTTAAATTCAAATGACAAAATGACAATAAGTAATTCTATTAAATCATATAAATAATTGTATAATATTTTTCGCAACTAACCTAATACTAATGAATTATATTTTTCTGTATAAAAAGTATTATATTAATCAAGAGATTCCTTATCTTCATATAATATGATATCTGTCTTGGTCATGGTTGTAGGTGCAACCGTGTGACATCAAATACTTCAAAACCACCAAATGTCAATTAGCAACAATCCCAAACAAATTCAACATTCAAAATTCACTATCTACCAACAGAAGAAAATAGATATCAAAACAAGGATTAGATTAAACTATTAATAAATCAAAATAGTTACAGAGTCGCATGTTATGTTTTGCGGTCTATGATAAAGATATACTTTTCAAAATGTGACTGAGATAGAGGTCAATGTAAACGAGTCAAGTTGAGACAGAGCTCGCGTAAGCTTAGACTTAAATTTTTAGAGTTTTATTTTTAAAACATGAGCTTTACTCAGTGCATTATTTTTCAAACTCAAGTTCGATTCTTTCTTGAGATCGGTTCATTTTTGTTTGTAACTTATTTAACTTATAATTTATATACATATATAATTATCTTTATATATATATGTATATATATATGTAATATAATATTATATATATAACATAAATTATTTTATCACAGTTATATATACATTACGTAATAATATTGAGAAAAACTATTATATCTATATAGACAAAATGTTTGTCTAGTCTTGCGAGCCAATTCGGTATATTAAGCTCAATCCCCAGCTCATTTATTATATGACTTAAATAAAAATTGATGCTTAAATAGACCATTAAAACGATCAAGTGATTGTAAAATCAACTTAACATTAAAACAAAGATAAATGGGTTGGACAATTTCGATTCTTGTGTGTCCTAACCCAGATATGTAAGAAAGAATAACTCTTTACCATAATATTTGTGTTAATAATCTTGAATAGACCATTATGAGTATTAGTTTAAAACCAATCATGAGAAATGAATAAAGAATTTTTTTTATTTTTTATGTTTAGCCTTTGATCATTATTACCTTCTTAGAGAGAGAGGGGGTACGAGAAGGCGGTGAGCCGTGGAACTAGTACAATGATGAATTAATAATTTAATATATTTGTAATGTTTCTCATTCGTGTTAATCCAATCTTAGAACCTTAGAGGCTATGAGATGCCTAAAATGTAATTTGAAAACCGTTGTTTTGCGTGGCAGCCATTTTAACATAAGTTTTTTGGTTTGTCATATCGATTAATCTACTCCGAGACTCGAACATTTAATATAATATGTTTTCTTTTAGGTTTTAGATGAATGTAAAATAATAAAACAGAATTTTTGGATATACCAGGTTTTATGTAATGGAAACATTAGATCGTAAGACTTTCTAACAAATTACAATTCTCATGTAGTATTATTTTTGAAACACAATAAGTGAGACCGCGCAAAGCGTGGCTAGACTCAATATTATTGCACGCTAACAACATTAAAATGCATTAATCGGTCACCTGTTATATTTATGTGTAAAACTTGATGTTTTTTATCATATTATGTTACATGTGACATGTAAGGTTGAAATACTACTTTAAACCATCAATCCATGATTTTAGCGCGTAAACATTCAACTAAAAACATGAAATCCTCAGATTTGCATACATTATTTTTGTATTTAACATCGATTGAGCTTCGTATTCCTGCATTTTCATGGATTCAATGTCTTCTTCGTCTGCCTTATCGCAATGTGAAAGCTCGTATCAAGATCAAATTTATGTTCACACGTCATGACCAAAGCAATTTCATGCAGAAAATTGCTCCAACTATGTGATTGATCATCTTTTGTCCAATGTAAGTGTGCTTCAATGAATTTTTTTTCCCTTTCTATTTTCTATTTCTCAACTGCAACAACCAAAATATTGCTTCTTTTCTCAAATCATAGGCGTATATATACAATTTAGGTTTCTTGATGATGAACTCCTAGGTGTACCATGCAAACTGAAAAAGAAAAACATATTTTTGGACCGAGTTTAAGAGACAATAAGATAAAGTCAACTTGTTAAATATTAAACTATATTATTATGGTTTGATTTCGGTTGTAATAGAAGTTTAATATTGTTATATTGCATGACAAGCTTTAAAGTAAGGCAATGAACAAGTACAAAAAGATTTACATAGTTGTCGTGTATGTATAAAAATATGTATGTCTGTATGGGCACACATACATATGCTGATGTATGTATGTGAAAGTTGGAACAATCATGACTGCTTTTTCTAAGTTTGTCACCGTTCATGCAGACCGAGCATATGTTATGTTGCTTTTTATAAGTTAAAATTAGTTAAAAACATATTTTTTAACAGTGAATTGTTATTTTCGTGCTTAGCATTATATTTTTCTTGTCATTTTAACCTAGTGTTTTATTTTTGTTATTGTAGTGTCCGTGTTACAAAAAAATTGCTAAAATAGGTGTCCAAATCAAAAGATAACATTAGTTATCACTAGGGGCAGACTTGTTACTTCATCGAGAGTAAATTGTTATTTCCGTCTATCATCTTATGTCACTTTTGTTATTTCAGTACTCGTGTTTTATTTTTTATTGTTTTGGTACCCGTGTTTCAAAAAAATTATCGAAACAATCATTCAATGAACATTCTAAACACAAAGTATCTAGCTCACTAGACATTTGGGTCGTGTGTACGACCAAGAAACAAAGGTGAATCCTCTATACGCGGTGACGAGAAAACGTAAATCTTATAAACATAAAGTCTCTGGCTCACTTGAACTGCATAGATCCATAACGGAGAAGGTGATCTACGAGATCAATGGACCGTACACGTAAAAGTGCAACTTTGTGTACGACGACCGGCAAGCAAACTACACTATAAATTTTAAGAAAGATAAAACTCTACTAGAAATTTTAGTAAACTTAGATATATTGTCTTGAGTTCAAGTCTCACTCTAAACAATTTTTTTAAGGTTGAGCTAGGGTTAAGGTCGGCTTAATATTTTTTGGGGCCCTAATCGAAAATAAAAAACAAGGCTCTTTTCAGAAAGATTCATCATTCTACTCCAACTACAAATACTACATATTACCATATACCACATCAAGTAATCAAATAGCAATCTAATCAATTTGTTTTGCTTAAATATCTTATGCGTAACACAACTTAATGCAACAAATCAAGGGCTCAAACAACCTAAAGCCAGGCCACAAATCAAAGGTTTAAACAATCTATTTAAAGTTTTCAAAAGCCAAGTATCAAAACAGTCTTTAAACAAAACTAATCAAAGTATCAAACATTCTTTAAGAAATACTATCAAAGCACCTTAAGCAAAGTATCAAAGCAGCATTTAAACAAACTAATAAGTAATGAACAAAGTAGCCTAAACAAAAGTATTGAACTATCAAGATCAATGTGATACCAAATTAGTTTTAAACTAATACCTAATCAAAGCAACCTCTAAAACAATTTCAACAAAAATACAAAACTATAAAAACAAAACAGAAAAAGAAACAATCTGACCTAATCAAATTATAAAAGCATTTAAGTAGAATTCATCAATTTACAAACTAACCTACTAAGTGTTATGTGAATGTTTATACAACAGTTCATATTCTGATGTTCAAAGAGACAAATAGGTTGTCATATGGGTTGTCAGTCGATCAAAGATCACGTGAAGGCTTTGGAGCAGGGCTGTTAAACAGCTTTGGAGATCCAAAGAGGACCTTTGGTGTGATTAGAGATTTGGAGATTCAAAGAGACTAAGAGAAGCTGAGATTGGAGATTCACTAGAGTAGGGCTGCTTTGGTTGATGTCGTCACCTTTAATGCATAGCCTGCAACAAGCGGCAAGTGAGATGTCGGAGTTGAAAAGACACTGAAACGCTTCGATTATAGCAGTTTGTGGTCTTGTGGAGTAGTAATTGTCGATCGGAATCTTGTCTATCTAGATTATTCATCGCCTCTTAGCAGATGAACCCTAACCATACATGAAGGATTGAAGTTGTATGGGCGGAAGTTTGTTGGGTACCGAATGTATATCAATTTTGTTTAAAATTATGGGGCCTTTAATTTTTGGGGGCCCCAAGCCTAATGATTTCATTTATTTAAAGATGGATCGGCCCTGCCTAGGGTTTTGTAGTTATAGGTTTACTTTTGAAGGGTTGGAGTGCAATCTCAATTAAAAAACAAATATGTAGATTCGATTAAAATAATATATATATCTTTTAAAATAGTGTTTTATATTTGTCATTTTAAAAAAATTATATGAAAATTAAATTTTAAAGTAACAAAGGTATTTAGCTTTTTGTTATTTTGGAGTCGCTTAAATTATAAAATTCATCTTATATTAGCAATTGTCGGGGCAAATTTGTTGCATGTATTTTAGCCTCACATATAATTGTTCCGCTGCTTTTATTTTTTTCATGTGTGAAATAATAACGTAACATTAGATTTCTTTAGTTTTTTTTATATTTTTCTTATTTTACATGATGTCGTTTCAGTTTTTTATGTATTCTAGTTACCCCGTTTTTATAAACAAAAATCTTTCAAATACTTGGTGGTGTATCGGTAAAGCCCGGTGAATATTCATCGTATCGGTTTGTAAATGAATTGGGGGCGCAATGCTCCTGACGGGCCACGGTTTTTCCCGGTAGTCCCCCACTATTTCTCTAAGTCACTCCGTGTGGCCTAACTAACTATTCATGTTCAACAGAAAAAAACCAAACAACTCAAACGTCAACGGTACAACTCATATAAACCAAACCAACAACGGGTCTCATTCTCTACCCAACTAGCACAAACGACCTGGTCCGAGTTAAAACACATTGATCAAATCTCTTACAAACAAAAATTTTCTTCAAGTTATTTTTTCAAATAGCTTAAAGTTTAACCTTTAAAAAACTCTACTATTACTTTAAAATATAATTATCATTAAATTTCCTATATTTATATGAGCATGTCCTTTATATTTTAAGAAATAAATGTGAGTAGAAGATAAAAAAAATTATTGTTTATGTGTATATTTAAAAATTACTATTTAATCCGTATAAATCTTTTAATATCTTTTAAAAATAATTATAAATAAATAAAAATAAAATAAATTTTAATATAATTATAAGAATAAAAATAAAAGAAAATAAGAGTGTTACGACTTATCTTTAAAATAACTATACAAAAATCACCCGTTTTAGAGTGGATTACGAAACAATCAAAAAAGCGTTTAAAAAAAACAAAAAACATAACTCTAAAATTTATTATATTTTCAAATGTATGTGAAAGATGAGGAGAAACAATAATGACACCTTCACGAGTAGTTCACATCCTATACTATTTTAGAAGCTCCACCACCCCCCTCCCTCTGACTCCAAACGGATTCACCGTGTTGCCTCTTCTTCTTTCACTTTTCCGGCGACACTTTCCGACCACTTTCATCATCACATACCACAAAACCTCTGCAGCTTTTATGCTCATCACTTGTCAATTCACACACATAATCACACAATCACATCATTACATACATACACAGCAGAACGTACTATTCTAAAAACACCTGTCAAAACGGGAGCTATACACGCAAGAGAAACTGACGATCAGAACGTTTTTAGGTGAGCGACTGTTTGTTGTTTGTTTGTTTGTTGTTTGTTTGATTGATTGATTGATTAGCTGTTTATTGCTTTATTGAGATTGACGATCGTTTTACGTAATTGAGGGAAGTTTGTGGTGATTTGCTCTGTATATCTTTTCGTTTTGTTGTTGTTTGTTTGTTTGATCGACTGATATCTATAAACACCGGCGAGTGAATAAGTTAGGTTTGAAATTTTGTCATGTTTTCGTTTTTGAACCGATGTGTGGAATTGAATCGGAATGAATCGGTGATATCTGTGTTACCGATTACTGATTGTTCATCTTCTCTGTGAAATTCGGATGATCTGTGTTTGAATGATTGTTTCGTTTTGTGTTGTGTGGATGTTTTTAGCCTATTTATTGTCGTTTAACGGATCGTGTGTTCGTTTTGTTGTGCAGAGGCGATTGTCATATGTGAAGAACAATCGAGACGTAAGGGTTTGATTTTGTGCTCAGGTAACGTGATGATCGAATTGATTTTTTGCGATTTTTAGCTTTGTTGCTACAGTTAAAAACTTAAAATGAGAATTTGTTGGGATCTGGTTTGAATTTTATGTTATTTTAGTGTAGGATTTGTTAGATCTGGTAATCAGATTCTAAAGTAGTGTTTCGTTTGGTAGCAAAGTAGCAAACCCTATGTTAAATTGGGGGTTTTCATCTAAAGAGTATGAGGTAACTGACAAAAACAAACCATAAGAGAAACAATTGAATTTTTTATTATTATTATCTTTTATTTGTGTTCTGTTTTAGGCTTTGAGCCAATTAATGATTGTGAGAACAAGAAATATAGGAGAAACTCATAAATACGTTTAATTTGTTTTTTTATCTTCATGCAACATTGATCAGGTTAAACAAAATTTACAAGTGTAACACATTGTAGATAAAGTTGAGTTATTGGATTTTAATAATTTTAATTTTCGTTTATTTTGATCGAAATTAATTTCAACTTAAAAAATATTTATAATCACTCTCAACTTAAAGCTTATTTTTCTCCAATTTTTTTTACTAACTAAGAGTTAACACCGTTAGTTTTTTAATGACGTGAACTACTTATTTAGCTACAACACTAAATAGAAAGTTGAAATCGACCAAAAGGTCCGTCAATCTGAAAGTTTTACACCTTGAAACTTGTTAATCTTTCACCTCTTAATCTGAACCACTTAACTCGTTAAAGTTAGATTTCAAGTGACAATGAAGACTAGACACCGAAAAACGAACCTGATAGAGGTTGAACGACAGTGGAGTTGAGCGATGCTCAAAGTTAGCCCCATTTCATATAAAAAACCTAATGAGCGTTAACTATCAGTTAGTAAGAGATCGTTGGAGGAAAATAAGTTAAAAGTTAAAAGTGTCTATAAATATTTCTTAAGTTCGGATTAATTCGACCAATAAATAAAAATTAAGGGAGCGTTTAGTTGGAAGGAATTGAATGGAATTGAAAAACTAGTATGATTTTCAAGTATATTATGTTTGAGTAGATAATGAAATACAAAAACTCAGGGAATGTTTCACTTTAAAATCTCTTAGTTGTGAGATTTTAAAATTCTTCCGCCTAGATAGGGAATTTGAAATCCCACAACCAAAAAAATTTAAGGTCAAACATTTACTTGGGTTTTATATTTTATTACTCATTCAAACATAGTATTATTTGAAAATTATACTAGTTTCTTAATTTCATTTTATTTTATTTATTTTCTTCCAACCAAACGTTCTCCCAAATTATTAAAATATCTTGAAATAAGAAAAAACGTTTACTTTTAAATAAAACGTTTGACCTATAAAAAGGTTAATAGGCCTAGGGTCCTATTATATATGTTCTCTTTATCATCCTATAATAGAAAAAACGTTTATCATCATCTAATATCTGGTTATTTTTTTTACTATGTGTGATATTTTACAATGTGAGTTTTATTTTTTTGTTATGTGTGATATTTTACTATTTAAGTTTTATATTTTGTTACATGTGATATTTACCATGTAAGTTTTATTTTTTTGCCACGTGTGATATGGGTGATATTTTACTATGTAAGTTTTATTTTATTTTTTCTACTTGTGACAATTTTGTACTGTAGCTCACAGAAATCCCAGATATAAATAAGAGAAAAAAAAGGTGGGCCATATATTCCACTTTTGTAGGGAATGTCTATTTGTGAAAATGTATAAAGCACACGAAATGTGGTTACAAATCCATGGTTATAAAGGTAAAAGTTTGATTGACATGACTTGATGATTGTGTAAATAAGCTAAGGAATTCTTCACATTTTTTATTTATTTATTAGTTGTTTAATTCAAGTATTATTTCCATTTGGCTTCTTTGAAAGTCCTAGAATATCATATAGAATTGGTGACTAAATCTTTATTATAATTGTTTGGTAAGAGTACAGAGAAGCTTTTTGTCTCTATGTATTTGGTTTATATCAATTGGATTTGGTCTACATCTTTTTCAAATATTAAAACAGTATTCGGTCATTGGTTTTAAACTTTTAACCTTTATTTATATGGAAATATTTATTAAACTATCAAGCTTTTATGGCATCATTACTGTTTTGATTCTATATGATCTTTAGCTATCTCTAAAATCGTAAAAGTGTTGTTTCTTTACAATTTTCAGTATGTTAAAGGTGCTCTCATGTCAGGTTGCATTTGTTATTCTGAACACGACCTATATGTTTA
Source organism: Flaveria trinervia (assembly GCA_025506515.1). Lineage (NCBI taxonomy): Eukaryota > Viridiplantae > Streptophyta > Magnoliopsida > Asterales > Asteraceae > Flaveria > Flaveria trinervia. The sequence continues at coordinate 3,084,601 of CM046446.1, forward strand.
TTTATATCAAAGTTATCAACCCTGACTCAAGCACATTTAAAATCTTGTAACACACAGACCATGTAACTTGTTTTTCTAAACAAGCCAAAGTGTTAACCATGTCATAAACGGGTCAGTCATGGTCATAATTAAGTTAAACAGGATGTAAACAGGTATCTTATGAAACATGTTATGTAAGCCAACCCGAACACAACTCATTCGATTAAGTAGGTTAAACCCATCAATCCAAATATGATATTTGTTAAACATGTTAGACATGACATTCCAAAGTTAAATTATTTACGTATCTTGTTTTAAGTCGCCCCTAGTTACAAGCATAGAATTAGAATATGTCTTTTTTGTACTTGAATAAAAGAATCTTCATTATTTCAACTCATTTTATTTGAACTTGACAAATGAGCTATTTGCACAGAAGAACTGAAGGTTAGACATGAAAGAGAGTCCTGAAAGACACATAAATCCCTTCTTATCTGATGAGGAGGATGATAAAGTCAACTTCACCACTAATATCGACGATGAAAAGTTCGAGAAGTCTCTAGAAAACGTTCATTCGGAATCCTTAGAGAAGGCTAAAGAAGTATACATTGACAAAAATGTAACAGAATGCCAACCGCCAGAGGTGATTACTTGTTATGAAGAAAGTGGTTTCAATGTTGTTAAGGATATATGTGTGGATGAGGGACTGTCTCATGGGGAAACTATTAAATGTGACAAGGAACATCATGAGTTATCATGCAACCCCATCACTGCTAATGGAGATAAACATGATGACATGGTTAAAGATGATCTTGATACTCAGTTGATATCTACACCATTGGAAGATTGTCACAAGGACACTTGTTTATTATCTGTATCCAAAGATGATAAGATTGTAGAATCAAATATCAGTCCTGACAACTCAATGCAAAATGGTGAAGAAAAATTAGATTCGAGTTCCAATTCACTGAATGATTCCATCAACATTCTTGAGCTCCCCGAAAAAGGTGTTGATGATGTTGATCAACAGCTACCGGAGGTAAGTATTTCTTCATGGACCTCATGGTTGTGTAGGATGACGGGTCATTTTCGTATGGGTTGCAACGGGCTGGAATGGACCTGTTAGTGCTTTTTTCCCTCTTCAACATAGGTTTTGAACTTTATAAATAATTAATGTGTTAACTATAACTTTAAAAGCAATATTACAACTCAAATTGACCCATTGATCAATAATGTGTAACAGATCATTTTGTCCTTTTAGCTAAGTTTTCTTCTGTGATCTGTTTGATTAAAAGATGGTCCAAATTCCCATCTCTGCCAATGGTCATATAATCACAGTTTGAAAAATATTTGTTTAGGCACATAGCGTTGCATCTGAAGCAAATGAACTGAAACCAACCAACCAGACCATTGAGACACCAAATGAAATCAAGATGGAGGAAGACAACAACACGTCGAATTCTGACAATGTGAAACCAGAAACCGCTAGTGGTCCGCATGAACTTCCTTTAGACACACAAAGTGCACCCAACCGCCATGACATGGCTTCAAATAACATCACAGTGGCACCACGTGGTGGTGGTGAGTCAAGTTTCTCCATGGCAGATCCTGTTTCAGGACTTATAACATACTCAGGGCCTATAACAGCATCTGGCAGCATATCTCACAGATCAGATGGCAGCAACAGCAGTGTCAGATCCTTTGCATTTCCCATGTAATAACATTCTTCCTTATCAAGCGTTTTTGCAGGGTTGCCAATACTTTGATGAGACACGAAAATAATCAGGTTTTGGTTTGTTAAATCTAACCTATTTAATAGATAGGTTGCGTCAAACCGACCTATTTATATAAACATGTCGTGTTCATCGACCTATTCAACTTGTTTAATTAAACGGTCGACCCGTCAACCCTTTAATTAAATTGGCCAACCCACCAATCCGTTTACAATCCATCCATTTATTAAATTAGTCGACCCAACATGTCAACTTGTATGACTCGTTTAGATAAATGAACTGAACGAGTCTCGTTCGGGTTACACAATTGTAACTGTGTCTGGATGAGGATTGATGTCTTTAATATGAATAAGTTTATACGTCTTGTTTGGTTTCACTGATTAACCCAACCTGACACGATCAGTAGCCCCAACTTTTTTAACCATATAAACACTTTAAAACTAATCCTGTGTACCTATGCCTATAAACATTTAACAATCTTACTTGATGTTTGCAGATTACAAAACGAGTGGAACAGCAGTCCAGTAAGAATGGCGAAAGCGGATGACATGAAAGAGTCACGAAAGCATCGGGGATGGAGGCAAGCCCTTATGTGCTGTACATTTTAAGTTCTGTATACATAACACAAATTTTACTGTAGTTTGAGTATATACATAATATACACGAGCACTATCGATCAATGTGCGTTTTAGGCATCTTGTACCGATTGGTTAGTCCCAAAGTATCTGTCTTCATTTTTCAGTTTGAGGCCGAGCTGGTACGAGACGTTTTGGTTCTCGCCTCTCGTACTTTCTTCAAGTTTTCGGTTCTGGTTTAGTACGTTCAGGTCCAAATTTGTACCATTGCATAGCCTAGTTGGCTAGCAGTTATACATTTAGACATCGGAAGGTATAGGGCTATGGCCCAGTCTGGCCCTCAAACAATAGTTCTATGGTTGAATTGGTTCTCATCATTACTGAGCAGTGCGATCCTGATCAACAACATTCGTGTGGTTTAAATTGTTTGTCCAAACAGATGTTTGCATATTGTTGAAATAGAGGTGCACATCCAGTTTTTTTTCCTCAAATCGACTCGGGTCAGTCAACAACGATCAAAATCGGTTCTTGGTGAAATGAGTTTAGATTCGGAAGTAGAAAATTTTAACCAATCCACCCCAGTTAGGTTTTGTAACAGTCGTCTCCTCTACCACCAATATTGTCCGCTTTCCTTATGAGAAGATCATTTGTTTTTTGTGGTCCGGATGAAAACTTCCTAAGGAGGTAATCCAACTCTGAATTATTGTTACCTGAGCACGTTTGAAATTCTTCTCTCATTCATATCCAAATACGTCCAAAACGTGTTGGTGAAATTTAAAACATAACATTACTTATGAATCAGAAACCTTTCATGTTCACGACTGATATGGATTTGCCTTATGTGTTATAAATTTGGTATGAAACTAGTTTTAATTTAATTTTATCTAATAAATAATAAATAAATAAAAGTGCCTATCTATATTTTCTATTACCACCTAGATTTAAATATTATAAAATCTAAAGTAAACATAAATTCTATGTAATAAATCCAGTGCATATTTAAAAATAAAATATAAAGGTAATAATTGCAAGATCTTAAAACATAATAAAGATCTATTTAGTTTAATTTTTTAATTTTGAAATTTTTAGAAAGAAAATTACAATACATGGTTAAGTTTTTTTTTCACGTCCCTTCAAACCAGTTTCAATCAGACAGATTATACAAAATGGATTTAGAACGGGTATGGAATCATTTCTGTTGCAAGCCGACTTTTTGTTCACCTCGGGTTATGAGTAGCAAAACAATCAAAGTAGTGTAGCAGCTTCCGCACATGTCAAATTTGGTTTGGTTCAAAACGGATTAGATCATATCTTATTCACTAGCTATATATTATTTCTGACCAGTGGTGACAAGGGGATGTGATAGTGGTGGCGGTTGGCTTGTGGTGGTATGTGGTGCAAGAGACAACTGAAATATTAGTGGCGAATGAATGGTAGAGTTAGACCATAGTGGTTTATTTGTTTTAAAATGTCACATAAACAAATATTAATTTATTAAACCCCTTTTAAAGCAAGTGTGATGGTTTTAATCTTTTTTAGTTAAAGATTATCAAAAGTGGAAAAATGATTGCTCTCATCTTTTTAACACATACTAAAGGCTTTGCTAAACATTGGTGCAAAGTCCCTTTAACTAGAATGTAATGACTTTAACTACTTATTTGTGTCCAAATCAGTAAATTTGACGCCCCCTAGGAGCATCACTACGTTCAGTTTTAACGATAGATAAGTGAAGAAGGTAACAATATCTTATTAAACCCTAAATGTTTATGGGAGCGATTAACCAATTTAAAAAACTCAAACCAAATATCATATGGGATGTGATAAGAAAAGGTCAAACCTAAACTTAACCTCAGATGTAATACCAAGTGTGGATGAGCAAACTATAGTCTTTTTGGAGGTTCAAGATCGTTTATCAAAAAAGTCTTCACTAAAATGAGCATAACTTGGGTTAAAAGTCTTCGTTTTGGGCCTGCGACCTGTCGAAACGACCGTTGGATCGAGCATGTTTTCACAAACCGCCGTAGGCGGTTTGGGCCATCGTTTCAGCCTAAAAACGGCTTATTTTATGAGTTATTTTAGTTTTTGTTTTATTTTTATATTTTGTTAAACTTTACATTTAGTCCAGTTTTTGACCGTTTATGTTTTGTGGCTCATTCGACTTTTGTTTTGTTTCTTTACATCCTTGTAAGAGATTGAAGGAATTATTATTGAAGTTTATGAAAAAATTTATTTTTCTCTCTGTTAGTGTGAGATCCTAGTTATCGGCATTTTTCGCGAATCAATGATAAATCAAAAGAATTATTTATGATATTCCCGATGAATCAACATGTTCAATTGTTATCCTTCTGTTTCCGACTGAATAAACCACTTTGTTACAGTTAGCCTTAATCGATGATTAAGGGGGAGGGAGTTGATGCGGTAAAGGGAAAAAGGGGGAGAAGTGGATAAGGAGGTGAGTAAGATGTGAGAGTTTTACTCTTTATCCGTCATCTATGTGAGTGAGGGAGGCGTGGTGGAGGTGAAAAAAAATTATTAATTCAATATAGAATGCATTCATATGTATTAAAGTTAAATTAATACTTGTTGGTATATTTGGTTTTTTTATATGCTTTTATATTTAGGTTATTTGAATGTGACACGCCACTAATATACCTTTAAACTATATCGTATGTCTACGAGAGTAGTTGGACCCTCATCATTTGAAAAGAATACCATTGTGTGCTAGCCTCACGTTAGATATAAAATTGTTAACACAACAAACAAGAGGTAACATAAATAAAGCAGACATCAACCACTAATAAAAAAATCTTTATTTGCGACAACAATATTTGTAGCAAACTTGTAAATATGTGAATAGTTAATATTTAAGATAAAACATGTACATATTTGTCATAAAGATGTCAAGTATGACAAGAATTGCAACAACTTTGTCACACATAAATATATTTTATTTTTATATATATTTTGTTTCATATTACGATTATTTGGAAATAATACTTTCGTTGAAATCTTGTCGAGAAATTGTCGGAGATGTCTTCACTTTTGTGACAAATCTCCGATAACATTTCTTTTGTAGCCATGTTGTTTGAAATTTGTGTAAATTTTCAAGTTTTTATTATTTCTCTTTGTTGGAAAGTCCTTACAATTTTATGACAAATTTGTCTTAACTATTTGTAGGAAAAAACTCAATAATTGATAATGAATATAGTGGTGACAATTGGAAAAATAGAGTCGTCAAATCATACGTGTTGTGTTATATTAATTATAAATAGTAGATAGGTGTGTGTGCCGATAGGTGTGAAACCATTGTGTATGGATCGTAAAGAAAGAGACCAAAAAATAAAAACAACCAAACACTTTGAGGAATAAATATTCTAGAGATCAATGAAAGAGGCATAAAGGTTGAAAGACTATGAGAAATTAGAAAGACGTACGGTTGATATAGTAAACACTAATTTCTATATCAAATTGTCTAAAGTGGATCATGCAACAAGACAAGAGTACGTTCTATGTATACCACATGGTGATTTTTACACTCAGCAATACCATATTGTTTGTGTATATGTGGATAAGATAGTTAGTGTATACAATATACTTATACCAGTTTCATGATAATATGACTTTTACTTTTGAAACATCCCATTCTAGTAAGTTTGGTCATGTTAAGCTAATTTGATAAAACTTGACTACACTAGCTACATAGGTTATCTTAGTGTATCAATCAATTATATAGTAATACATATTGTATTTTCTTTATAATTTTACATATATTATTGTTTGTTATGTAATTATATATAATTGCTATGTAGGATAAAATATATATTTATGCCAAGTACATTGTCGTCTAGACTCACGTTTGTAGTCAAACTCAATACGTGAAAGTTGAGTTTTATCTCATTTATTAAACGAGCTTTAATTTAGGTTCAATTTGCTCAAGTATAATTCGATTCAAATTTTTAATGAATCAATCTCAAATATCTTAATGGTCGATTTGACTCGTATACAAACATGCATTACTTCTAAACATGAAAAGACTCAACTACATGATATGTTTCATAGTAGTCTAATCATGAAGTATTTTGAGTTCGTGTTGTTAATAATAACATGGTGCCACTAAATGTAACACCTTAAGTAATCTCATATTGATTATAAACATAAGAGATGTTAGGTTCATAAGGATTGTTTCATTTCAAACATCACCAACGAGGTTTGAGCTTATTGACCGCGAATGAGAGAAGACCTCTATAATATATACTAAGTGCAGAAGAAGATTATGAACAAAGATTATAAAGTCATGATTTCATTCAGATCCATTAGTTTACAAACAAGAGAGGTTAAATCCTATTTATAGGGCACATGAAATTGGGTAAGACACATCATTAACTAACATAGTTGTCTTGCATTCATACTCAAAGACACATTAAATAGAGAAAACACCTTTACATCTAACGGAAAAAAAATTAACTTACCCACTAACCTACTATATGCAAACTACCCAAGATCTATTAAAATAATAAAATCATGTGATTAAATTAACTTTTTTAAAAACCATTCAACTAAACACTATTAACTCCATGACTCATACCCGTTGACCCGTCAAGATTAATCAACGTAACTAACTTATATTAAACTTAATCATACAAGCTCTTATACGAACTTAGAATAAAGTATAATTAATGTAATTTGCTTATACTAATTAAATACAACTCTCCTAGAACATCTTAATTAGTAATTTTCCCAAATATTTGGATTGTTATGGTTATGTTATTATGAGTAGTTCCAATTTATTTTTCTTACACAATGGCCCTACCCACAAATCTCACATGATTATTCAACTTAGTTTTGACTAGCTAGTACAAATGGTTGCATTTATCAAGGAGGGTGAGGTGGTGAATTGAAGCCTGCCCAACCCTTGAAAGGTTGCATAATATATCTGGATTACTCCACTGGTTTCTTTTTGGAACTCACCACTTTGTGTTTTGTGTACCTCTCTCTCTCTCACACACGCACACTTAAGAGAATCTTGTCCAAGTCATCTGATTGCTATAAGTTTCTGCAAAAAGATCTTTTTCATGCTGTTTATTACACATAGCTGATCATACCACCAATCTGTTTATCTTAAAAGTTATGGAGATCAAAATTCTGCTCTTAATGTTGCTCTCACTTCTACTGTTCATCAACAGTGTTTCTCTCAATGGTCACCAGGTTCTACCATCTCTTGATTTAGGTATATGTTTATATATATGATATATGTCTTCAAGTACACATAAACACACATTTTATGGTGTTCTGTTAGAAAGATGATTCCAAGCTTGCATCTTTAGATTATTTAAGCAAATTCTAACCAGATGTCCGGATTCACAAACTTCATGGTTTTAATAGACGTGATGTTGGTATTGTTTGCAGCTCATGGTCATGATGAACACTGGTTTGGTTTCCATGCAATACCAAGAAAGTTGATGCTCAATCCAAAGGCAAGTTTATTTTAAAACCTAAATTAACTAAAACACAACATTTTAGGGTTGACCAATAAATGTGAACGCCTAATTGAACCTAACCTTACACTTATAAGGAACTGATATCTTATAATATCATACTAGCTATATAGTTTATATTATACACAAGTCACATGTGACAAAGGCTTCCTTTTCTACGTTTGATCGGTTGAAATTGGTTCGTTTGTTGATAGGTTAAGAGCGTTGCGGACAAAGATTTGGTGTTGCACAATGATGATTTTTCAGGTACTTGATCAATAAAAGTTGAACTTTACATGTGTTTTTTCAGTGATAACTAAACAAGAACTCATGCTACCAAGAAACCCTAGTCTTTATGTTCTAAGTGAAGTTGAATTTCCATTGATTAAAAGCCATCTTTGCAAGGTAATTAAGAAAACTTCAATGTTACAAGATTACATTTTAAAGCTGTATAACTTTCATATATTATGGTGTAATATTTGTCAAATTATGAAATTAAACAAAATAATTGAGCGTATCAAATAATATCCCACTTGGAAAGCAAGGTTAATTTGTCGAGAGTAAGATGATTAGATGTAGGATTAACTACTTAACCAATCTTAGCATCCTTGTTATAATCAACTTAGTATTGTATTGTTGGCAATCCGGATATTGTATTAATAGAAAACTTGCTAATTTCATCCTCGGGTTTCTTGGATAGTGATGCATTGTGACAAAAAATTCCACTTTTCAAACGGTTGGGCTTTAATGCATACAATCATCGGTTTAATGAGCTAATTTCCATAGGTAAATCACACAAGGGAGGAGAAAGAGATGAAACACCAACTACAACTACATCATCAAAAGCGTCGAAGCAAGAAGGATCGTACCCGACTCGTGTGTTTACGATGGATTACTCTCACGTGAGACGAAGACGGCCCGTTCACAACAAGCTTCTCCCTTCATCCACCACTTCTCCATGAGATGTGGACTCATTTCTTTCAATGTTAATTTGTTAAAATCAGCAACAAAGATTCTTTTAGGAAATTTAGGATGAGAAAAACATGGAAATTTTGTCCTACACTTCATGTTTTTCTCTTAACAATGCATTTTAGTTATTAGTATGTTAATGTTGTTTACACTTAGGATGTCAGTAATAGTTTTTTGTTATATTTGTACTTCAGTTCATGAACGACGTTGAATATTATATATGCATCAAGATTATGTAATGACTTATGTTGTAAACTTGTAATGGTTAACATATATAAGAAGACTTAAGTATTTCCCACATTGATAAAAGACTTTTTAAAATGTTTAAATTTAACTAGGTTTATTGCCCATCGCGCGTTGTCGCAGGATTTTACGTGATGTGGTAAAATATAGATTACAATTATTTCCAAACTAATTTTACGTTAATACGTAGAATAACTCAAATTTATACCGTTGAACAAAAACATTTAATATTTGACCTGACTTATTTTCAAACAGAATCGATGCATGCCGAAACATAAACTTACAATTGCTCTAACATTTTTCGAACTAAATTTACATCTATACGTATAGTAAATGGAAAAGTATTTTATTGACCCAACGCGTTTCCAAACAAACCAATGTCGAAACGTAGGTCAATTTAAATCGTTACATAAAAATAAGCACTAAAACATTATATTTGACTCAACTCATTTCTGAACAAATATTACGTCAAAACATAGACGTATGTCAAAACATAAACAGTCTTAAAATGTATAGAGTTCAACGTTGAAACACTTTATATTTGACCCGAGTGGTTCCTAATTACGTCTAAACATTAACGAAACTGACTTTATGTTGTATAGGGGTAAACCCGGAACTTAAAAAACTTAAGGGGAAGAAAGGCCGGTGGGAAACCACACCGACCTTTCTTTTTAAGTATATATACAATTACCCTATATATTATCAAAGGAACTGAATTATAAACAGTGTTTCTAAATTGTGAGCCGTTTATTTGTAGATCTAAGGTTGTATTTTTTGATAGATGCTTTGGTTCGCCAACAACTCAGACATTCTCAACGTCTCTTTTCAATGTGAGTCGTTCAGTTGTAGATCCGTGAAAGTACTCTTTCTAGAGACGCGTATCTTGGTTGATCACAAAAGTGCAAATCTCGATCATAATGGGGCAAGCAGAGAAATGATGAATAAGATCATGAAACAAATTTATCAAATTTAAGTAGATGGTATAGGAATTAGTGCGTTACATATGCCCGGGCAACCACATCCCACGCTTCTCCACCGACGAGGTTGCAAATTTAAGTCTGGACCTCGTTAGAAACTAATTAGTGATCGGTGACGGAGCATTCAAATTACAATTGAGATCCCTTACATACACGTCTCCATCATCTTCATTGTTGGAACACAAAGAAGAAGAACATGTGGTGGAAAAGAGTATGTAATCGACAGACTCATTAGTTAAATTTGTGAACTAGCAAAATTTGGCTTGAAATTAAAATGATTTTAGGTTCATATTGAATAATTTAAAATATTACGCTACTATAGAAAGATAAACATTTACCACCATTACTTTAATGACCAACTTTCCTATTCTAGAATTTGCGTCTAGTTTATCCTGCCAGTGGTATACCTAAAGGAGGTTATATTGATGAGTTTCAAATAACTCATCATGATGATTGACATAATAAGAAGTCTAAAGGAGTGCATATCCGTCTGTTCGGGCATGCTTATATTTAACAATATTATTATTTTAAAAATTATAAGTTTAATCTTATGGCTTATGGGTTTAAATAAGCTTATATATAAGACACATGTTATTAATCTAGCATATCAAATGACACGTGTTATCATTTTAGCATGTTAAAAAAATTATTTTCACGTGTCATCAGTTTAGCATATCAAAAAAATTATTTTTCGTATCTCTCTCATAATAAATACAAATATTATAAAAACAATTAATTTAATTTTTCTTTTTAACTAAAATATGTTATAAAATATATTTATATTTGTGATTCTTGTATCTTTCGTATTAATGATACCTATTGTAAATAAGTAAACTAAAATATTAAACATTTAAAATATAAATGTAGTTATCTTAATAATTTATAACACATATTAAATATAGAGTAATAATTTCTAATTCATTATGTGTTATAATTTTTGAATATTCATTATATTTTTATTTCACCAATGGATAATAACATCTAGAAAATAAATTATTCATAAAACTAATGATTTTAATATGTTTTATTTATTCTACCCATTTAATACATGGGCTATAACCTAATCATTAACATATAGAACGTGCGTCAATTCCTTAAAGTTTTAGTAAGTTCATCAAACGTAAACTAAACTTACCTGAGCTTCCAAAGTGATAGAGTTATAATGACTCGTCTTTTTAATTAGAGAGCAGTGTGTGTGAACATTTGATTTAGATTATTTGTATATAAGTATTTAATCCGTAGTTTTAGATAAATATTACATAGACAACTCGGTTTTGAAATAAAAATCATGTCCATTGATAAAAATTTAGCACATCTTAACGAAAAATAAGATTTTACAGACCATCATATTTCAAGAATTTATAAAAAGAAAACAAAAAAAATCTCAACCTTAATGCAGCTTCAAATGCTTGTATATTTTTTAGGGTCTATACATTTTTACTTTGACGACTTATACATTATTACACATAACTTAATTTTATATTAAATTTATATTGAAATATATATATTAAAATAAACATGTTCTAACAGTATATTCATTTTAACAGTTGTAAGAATAAAATCAAAATATGTGAAAAACACTAAAATAATAATGAAAAATGTAAAAAAAGTTCGTATTAGCATTCTAAATATTAATATTTTGGCCACTTTGGTATTAAATATATTACTTTCACATTTAGTGTATTCGTAAATAATCTCTTTAATTGTAAAGGGGGCAAATTATAAATACGTACATACATGAAAACAATTCCTTTGATCATCATACAAGCTTTAGCTTATAAAACACCAATAATTTACGGTGCTTCTTGTATTACCCTATATATTAATAAAGTAACGTGAGGAACACTAATTTGTTTCTTCAAATTATGAAGATAATCTATACCTTTAGGATATAGTATGTAATTGATTACTTTAGGATATAGTCTACATATATAATAGTACCATAGGTGCTCTAATTTACTTAATGGGTAAAAAATTTAAGTTCAATCCTAATTCTAGCATCCAGCTAGGTCAGGAAAAGAATAGAATAAACGTTAAATTTATGTAGTGATTGATATATTAAAAAATTATGAGTTTTTGTATATAACCAGATATTTTTCTTTTTCTTTAAACTTAATCTCTAAACTTTGTTGTGTGTCTATTTTAAGCGGTAAACTACTCTAAATCTAAGCTAGCTTATTTAGTAAACTGGTGAGGTGGCCTTTTTATACAGTGGCATTTAACGTTTATGTTCACTAAAATAGCAATGTTTATCGGACCGTATATTAGAACCGGATAAAATTATAAGTATTTTTATAAATATATATAAAAATTACAATATATATATATATACAAAACCAGGTTCATCCGTTCCGACCACCGGTTCAACCGGTCTGGTTCCTAGTCCGACAGCCGGTTGGGCCGGTTCAACCGGTCTGACCACTATTTCAACACTAAAACGGTTTTAAGCACCGAACCGGACCGGATCGGAGTCCGGTTTCCGGTCCAACCAGTCGGACCGGCTACTCCGGTCCGGTTTTCAAATCCATGTAAAACAGTCCAGGTACATCATGTTTCATAAAATGGTAATAATGTGGATTTTAAGAGTAGATAAAGTTAGCAACCTAATGGTTTAATTACGGATTACATGTGTAATGTGTTATTGTATATATTAAAAACAAAAGTCATTTTCTTTCACGTACGTACTTGTGGGGCATTCATTTTTGTGTTTAATAATATTTGTTCTTATCGGGTCAAAGTAAAACTCAAACCCCAATATTTCGTAATGTGCTCCTTCAATTTAAATTAAAAGACCTTCACTGGTATTAGGTGGAATCCAAGATAATATGCATATATTTCAACTTATAATTATTATATTTTCTTAATCACAAACATATATAACTATTGATGGTTGGACCTTCCTTAGTTGTAGAAGGAATCCAAGAAACCTCGTTTTGTGAACATGATATATAGAAAACATAAAAGTTGCTAATTTATTTTGAATACCAAATATCAAATATTTCTATTTGCTATATGAATAAAAAATGATTATACATATTAGTATTGGAACTAGAAGGTGAATCTTAAACTTTTAACAAAAAAAATTTAAAGACATTTCCTGCAAAAAAAATGAAACAATACTAAAAAATTTCAAATGTACATAATGCTTCTATCATATATCGGTTAATAATCATTAACTAAACAACCAATACCATTAAAAATGCGCTTTTCACTCAAATGTTAAAATTTTAATTAGTTAATGAAAGTAACCTTTTCTAACAATGGATAAAATATTTCTAAATAAATAATACTTGTTACTGTAAGGCTATACATGCATGATGTAATTTAGAAGTAAAAGTTAAATAAATTTGTTGTTAAAAAATAAAAACAAATAATAGTTATACATGAATTAAAACTTGGTCATACTTAAAATATTATATGTTTGTATCAACCACTTTGTACTTTTTTGTTATTTTCAGAAAGGCATATTATTGTATGATTAATTGGCATAGAGCCCGAGAGGTGCGACAGGGGAAACGCAGAATGCTATATGGTACAATCAATGTACATTAACCATGTCCCTCATATAAAACTGTTTAAAAACTTCGTCCGGGGCTAATCTTATCACGTGTTCGAAGTTTTTAAACAGTTTTATATGATATATGTATTCATATATACTTTTTAAAACTAATTATAGGTTATTAACAAACTTAATAGTAATTAATTATTTGGACCTATTGAAACATAGGACCCATTAATATTTTAATTAGTTTTATCAACTACTATTTATCCAATCTAAACTTATTTCAAAAATTTTAGAAAAGTCTCACGATTCGTTTAAGTAAGTATATATTAGATTATTTTGTTGCAATACTTTTGTTTATTGGTAAAATAATTATTGTTGTTTTGTAGATTATTTTACATACGAGTTATTAACTGTATATTATAAGGGTTTATTTTATTTTTACTCGCTCAGGACCCACATTTTTTCGAGTACTCTCTGGACCGGTATTAGTTTTCGGGACCTCTGGGGTTGGTGAATGGTCTTTGTGAGCATCTCTTATGAGAAGTTCTAATGTTTAAGCATTAGCAAATGTATTTAGCTAAAAGAGTGATGTCGAGCTAGCGCTGATATGACGAAAGATATTTTTTTAAGGAGCATTAACCGTTAATCATGGTAAGAGCTAATTTGTAAAGCCCTACATAAATTTCATATCGGACGTAAACAAAAAATATTCTTTATTCATAAACAATAACGGTCTTTAATATCATCAACGCGTTTTTGACGTATTGGATGTGAATGAGAGAAGAACTTCACAGTTAAGCATGCTCAGGTGACATCAATCCAGGGATGGGTGACCTTCCTGGGAGGTTTTCACTCGAGCAACCAAAAGCAAATATGTGAGTTACTCATGGGAAAAACGGACAATATTGGTGGTATGAGATGTCGAGTGTTACAAAATGATATCAGAACCACTCATGTGTCATTCGGGATGTGGGACATACCTCATCGAGGATGGTGACTTCTTGAACTCATTAAGGATGATGAGTCCAAAGAGGGGGTGATTGCGACACCCTACGTAAATCTCACATCAATTGTGAATATGAGAGATTCCTGGTTCAAAAGGAATGTCTGGTCTCTAATATCATTAACATGTGGCGTATTGGTTACAGATGAGAGGAACTCCACAATTAAGCATGCTCAGGTGACAACAATCCAAAGATGGGTGACCTCCCCGGGAAGTTTTTACTCGGGTAACCAAAAGCAAATATGTGAGCTTCTCATGGACAAGACGAATAATATTGGTGGTATGAGAAGCCGAGTGTTACATAATCTAGCTCGTTCACTATTTATAGTGAGCATTTCACTAAAATACCTCTTAAGGTGTTGTTGCAACATGCAAGTATATGTACTAATTCTTATTAGTAATTTTATCTTTCTGGATTGAACATTTCATTGTATATAAACGCTCATTATTTTAAAATAAAAAATTTGATACACAAGTTATATAGATGTAAAATTACTCATTCACAACTTCACCCCACTTAAAAAAATGTTAAAACTAAATTGTTACCAGCTTTATTAATAAAGTGATTTACCCATCTATAACTTTTACTTGTTATGAGCCCCCACAAGACCAATCACAAACCAACCCCTAGCCCTAAATCCTAGTCATTTTCTCCGTTGATATTTTTTGTGACCCTGTAATATATTCCAACAACCTCTTATTTATGACCCAACTTTCATTTCGGGGAAATACTACCATCGTACCACCTTTGACCATAAAAAATAAAGGTAAATAAGTAAGCAATTGTGATTGAAAACCCAAAATTCAAATTCAAAGTGAAATTAACGATACAGGTTCACGAGGCATCAAATTTAGCCGTATATTGAAGAGTATTACTGTCAGTTCACCAAAATTCCCAAAATCAACACCATCACTACCCCCGCCATTACTCCTAAAACCAGAGATTGGTTGGTGGTAGTCCTAGAGGTGATCAGTAATATTTAACGACCAAAGGCGCACAAAAGGAAGAGGGCGATCATCATGAAATTTAGTATCAGAGTGGAGTCGATATCAATTAATTGGAGGATGTTGTTTCTTCATCGAATTCGATGATTGTATGTCATCATCATGTGTTCAGAATGATTTCAACTTTGATCTGAAGGTAAAATTCAAATCCAAATCCACAATTCTATAATTATGTTTCGTGATAAATGTATATACCTCTTGGTGTTTGTAGTGTTTTAAAACACAAGCGTGGTAGTTTTGGAGTCAGATCAGACTGGTTGGACTGGCAATCAGTTCAGCTATGTCTATTTCAACTATTTCTATTTGAATTGGTTGGTTATTCGTCAAATCGATTAACCGGCTGATCGCTCTGATGATTGGACTACATTTCAATCATATCAAGCCTACTATTTATTTATTTATTTATTCATTCTTCTTTAAAATCTTATTTCTTACTTAGTATAAAATTACATGATCCATATATATATTAGATATTTAAGCTCTCATATTTTGTTGAAATTATAAAAATTATATAAAACATATAATTTTTTAATCTTGTTTCAAATTAGATATATAAGTAGTAATTATTCTATTATTTATAACTTCATGTGGTTTGTTAATCCAGTCTGATCGATACGACTAGTAAACCAATTAGATGGTCTATTCGTTGTTCGACCCAATTAAAAAAATATTTTCTGTTGCCCAAACCAAACAAACAGATGAATCTTAAAGGCAACTGATTTGTTTTTTGATTTGGTTTTAAACATATTATGTGTTAGGTTCAAGTCTCGTTTAAATCATAAAATAAATTTAGGTTTAAATAGAGTAAGATTAGACTATTACTCTTAACAAAAGATAAATTAAAGGTGCTAAAATGAATACCATCATATCTTTGATGGTTAAACTACAATCATCCACCATCCATCGTCTCTCCCAAAACATGAACATACCTCCTCTTCACCATTTCAATGGCTTCCTTCATCTTCATCAAAACACTTGCAAAACCCAACAGATCATTTCCCACCACATACCCACTTAACTACATACACCATCACCTCTATTCTTCATTCCACCACCGCACAAAACCACCACCACAGCCGCTACCACCACCGTCACAATCACCGCCGGTGGCCAAGAAAGTGCCTTTCAAAGTCGAAG
Source organism: Flaveria trinervia (assembly GCA_025506515.1). Lineage (NCBI taxonomy): Eukaryota > Viridiplantae > Streptophyta > Magnoliopsida > Asterales > Asteraceae > Flaveria > Flaveria trinervia. The sequence goes on from CM046446.1 coordinate 3,101,198, forward strand.
CTCATGGGGTTTCGTGGGAAGACCCATATCACTGGATGTCCAACACCCGTGACCCTGATCTTGTTAAGCACCTTAACCGTGAGAATGATTATTCGGAAGCTTTTATGGCGGATACTTGTAATCTGCAGCGTGCTCTGTTCTCCGAGATGATTCGTCGATTGCCTGATCAGATTTCAACCCCACCTGAACGTTGGGGTCCTTGGTAATTCTTTTTAAAATCTGATAGTTTTTGAGTTATTGAGCTCATATGTATTGATTTTTGATGTTTATATATGATAGTCTGTTTCTCATTGTAGCGCCCGAATTGTGTTTTTTGTTCGATGCCTTCGTGATTGAATCAAAATTTGAAATGAATTGTTGAAGAATGTGTGTCGATTCTTAGTTGGATATTTGATTTGGGAAGGTCAAATTGTAGGCATTTTGTCTTTGACTGCTGATTGTAAATGGGAATTTGAAGGTCATATATAATCTCTTTGTTCTGGAAGTGGATTCTTGTTGAAAACTTGAATTCTCTTGGCAGATTTGAGTACTCATTGCAGAGTTAAAAAGCTACATTTTTGTGTCCCTATTAGATGTGAAGATTACTGTGTTTGACTTTGAGAAGTCAATTAGATCACATGTCTTTATTAATTATTTTTGGTTCTCATTTCTACGTGTAGTATTGTAGTCATGAACTGAACTTGAATAGTGTGTTTTTTTCTTTGGTTATTGTGAGAACCTGTTTGTGGTAATTCACAAAACTCCACCAATACTCTGCTAAGCAGTAGGATAAGGTAGAATGCCACTTGCGCTAGGGGGTTAGAGGGACTCAGGCGCTTACCACTACGTCACCTCCGTGAACATTGAATCGTGTGATTTTATTGTATGCACTATGCATTGGCTGTTGAAGTATATATTTACCAATATACATATGATTTAGTGGTTGTAATTAAGAAACTATGATTTATATGTGTGTTTCTGTGGTTGATTAGGTGGTATTATCAGTGTATACCCAAGAGGAAAGAATACCCTGTTTTATGTCGGAAACTGGCAGTCGAAAATACAAATTGGGTGCAAAATATGATCAATTATGCAAAAAGAGGATTTGCAAAAGAAGAAGTATTGCTCGATTGGAATGAGATTGCACAAGAACATGGCAAGTACTAAGTAGAAGCATGGGCGATTATATATTGAACAACCATAATTGTATATTTCCTTTTGTGACAATTTATTTATTTCTTCTTTGCAGGGTATGTTCATGTGGGTACTTGTAGAATATCACCCAACCACCGGTTTCTTGCATACACCATTGATGTGACTGGAGAAGAACATTTTCTTCTTCAAGTGAAGGATCTCGAAAACGGGACGATTATTCCAAACATGAGAGTTGAAGGTGTTGTTAGCTTAGCATGGTCTCAAGATAGTTGTACATTATTTTATACACTTTGTGATCAGAGTCAACGACCATATAGGTAAGCTTCATAAATATAGTTATTTTAGTGGTGGCAATATGGGCTGGTTGAAATGGGTAATCTTTTAATACCAATCGAGTTGTGTTAACCTGTCCATATCTTAAATCTTTAACATATGAATATATAATGTCCATAATTACAAAACTTTGTCACTAGTTGCTACAACAACATAACTTTTGAATAAGGACACTTTAAAAATACACTTAATGCGACTTTCGACCTGTTTGACATGTTTGACCCATTTGACGAGTTCCTATTTTTATCTGACATTCTGACCCATTAGATCAGATTGCAACCTCTAAATTATATCATGTAAGTTGTAATGCCATATTTACAAGCATCACATATACACTTAAATCGACAGGGTGCAATACACAACATTGGGATCAAATCCTGTTTCCAACATCATAGTATATACTGAAGAAGATTCCAGGTTTTGTGTGGACATTACAAACACAAAGGATGGAAAATTCATAACTGTGAATTCAAACTCGAGGACATCATCTGAGGAAGGAACTTATCTAGACATGTTTCATAATAATATATAAAATACTTTTGTTTTTGAGGAAGACGACTTATGGTTTATATTGAATCGTGATGGTTATGTTACAGGTGTATGTAGTAGACGCAAACAACCCAAAAGATGGCTTGCAAAAGGCTCATGATCGTGTTTCTGGTGTTCAATTTTTTTTGGAACATCATAGAGGATTCTTTTATATTTTAACAAATTTTCATGTGGGTGATGAGGAGTTATTCGATGGAAACTATTACTTGGCTCGATGTCGTGTTGAGGATGTACAGTCAGCTAATTGGGAGGTAATTTCTCTAGTGATTTGCCCCTTTCCTTCGTGCAGACGTTTTCCATAAGGGTATGTGGTTTTGCATTTTAAACCGGTTATCTAAATCAGTTTTTAATGTTCAGATAACATGTTCTTGGTATGCTTATCTTATTAATCCCTTAACATATGTTTTTGACCATTTTTTTATTAGTTCCTTAATCAATCAGAAATCGTCAAACACTCAGATGTCTGGTCATTTGAAAGTGGATTCAAATACTATTTTGTGTATTCTTAACGACCACGTTGTATTACAATTGATCATAAGATTCACTTATTTAAAGTTCTTCTCTTTCCTTTCTACAAAAGTCTCCACTCTGGCCTTCGTGATGGCTTTGCTTTTGGAACAACTCGTCATAGTATCACGTGATCATTTTCAGAATGTGTCCAGAAAACCTCATTTCTTTTTTGTTTTAAGTGCTTATGTCGAATAATGTTTTTTCTTTTAGAAAGTAATTGTACCAACTAAAGGTACCTGCATACAAGACATGGATGTTTTTGATGAGCATCTTGTGCTTTATCTCACCAAAGAGGATTCCCCTGTGATTTGTTCCATCAAAATGCCTATTCAATCCAACAATAAGGTATGTAAGATGCACATAATTCTATGATAATATGTGTTCATATTCATATCATAGCATGTTACTTTTAACTTGTAGAAAGAGATGGAGATTGATGATCTTGATCCATGGTGTTTTCCTATGCCCTCAAATGCATGTAGTGTGAATCCAGGCTCAAATCATGACTTCATGAACTCAGTATACCGAGTGGTGCTTTCATCTCCAGTGGTATAAGTTCTTATAATTAGTTGAATATTGAATCTTTAAAATATGCAACTAATAATGAAATTATTATGAATTTTAAGAACAAATGATACCATTGCAGATGCCTGATTTAGTTGTTGACTATGACATGTCAACAAGAACATTCTCTATTGTGCATCAAGAGGACGTATTGGGCATTTCTTCAAAACCGCACAAAAATGAAAATGAAGCACATGAATGGATAAACATTTCAAGTTCATATTTTTGTGAAAGAAAAGAAGTCATTTCACATGATGGTACAATAGTTCCTTTAACAATCTTATATTCTCATAAAGCCCATAAAATGGGACAATCTCCTGGTATCATACACGGGTACGGATCATACGGTGAAATTTTGGAAAAAAGCTGGTCTGCTGAACGACTGAGCTTGCTTGACCGTGGTTGGCTGGTTGCATTTGCTGATGTGAGGTACATATGTTTGGGGAAAAAAATGAAAATACGATGTGTTTATACATCTTAAATTTGTTGTAGAAATACTAGGGGTGCAATCATGTCGAGTTGGTGGGCTGAATCGATGACCACGGGCACTACCCATATATTTATTCGTGTTAAAGACATCAACCCTAACTCGGACACACTTCTAATCATGTAACCTATTTCTCTACATAAGTCAAACAGGTTGGCTGGTTGTAATTTGTAAACGGGGTGAACACGTTGGCCATTTGTAATAAATGGGTTGAGCGATTCGTTAAAGGGTTGGTAAGTTGACATTATAAAATAGTTTTTTTACATATTTTATATTAATTTTAAACGGGTGACCCATAACACGGCCCATTTAATATATAGCTTAATAGGTCAAACTCAAACACAATCTATTTATTTCATGTTGTGTTCGGGCCGAGTCAGGAATTGCCGCCTGTGAAAAATGCAATGTCAAACAACTGTTCTTAACAGAATCTAACTGTTGTAATGGCAGAACGGCTCAGCTGCTGTATCTTAATAGTTTTATATGTGCAGAGGCGGTGGCGGTGGCGGTGGTGATCCATCATGGCATAAAAGTGGCAGTGGTTTGCACAAGTCAAACTCCATAAATGATTTTATTTCATGTGGAGATTATCTTATAAAAGAAGGTTATGTCCATAAAGACCAACTTGGTGCGATCGGGCATAGTGCAGGAGGTCTTCTTGTTGCTGCCGCCATTAATATGCGTCCAGAGTTGTTCAGAGCTGCCATTTTGAAGGTAATATTTTAAACTCAGAATTTGATTCTATAGTTAGTTTCTTTCAAGTGAAAATCATGAAAGTAGCCATTTTTCCAAGTGTCATACCTCTATGGTCGTGTGAGAACAATTTCACGCACTTAACTATGAGATACACTAATCTTTTGTCACGTATGTACTTTTACTTGCCTAAATTCTGAATATTTATTATCTACATTAATCATAACACATTTGCCAATCTATATGCAAATAATAATACATACATGAATCTATACTCAATATGTGTCGCTTATCGCATTAGTTTAAGTCATTATTGATGGAGAAATGTCAAATAAGAAAATAAAAGTAGACATGCAACTCTAAGTCGTGTATCTCATGACTAAATGAGTCATTTGTTTCTGACATTGCTAACGCACCCAGAAAATGATTATTATTGTGATCTTCTCGTTTTTTTATCAAATAATCTTTGGCTTATGAAGAAAAAACGATGAAATGTGTTCAACAGGTTCCATTTCTTGATATCTGCAATACATTGTTGGATCCAAGCTTGCCATTAACCGTATTAGACTATGAAGAATTTGGAAATCCTCAAATAAAATCACATTTTGATTCGATCATGAAGTATTCGCCTTATGATAATATAAACAGAGGAACCTGCTATCCTGCAATGCTCCTCACATCATCCTTTAATGACTCAAGGTACACTATTTAATCTTTTTTATTCAAAATTAATGTTTTGAAATAAATGTTCTACAATTCCACTCACTTAGTGTTGAATTCATATTTATCACACGCGTACTATTTGCAGAGTTGGAGTATGGGAAGCCGCCAAATATGTGTCAAGAATACGCGAACAAACATGTTCCAGTTGTTGTCGTTCGGTTATTCTGAGAACAAATATGAGTGGAGGCCATTTTGGTGAAGGGGGGAGGTCTGGTCAGTGTGAAGAATTGGCCTATGAATATGCTTTCCTGATGAAGGTTATGGGTCAATTAGATGCAAGTGAAAAAGTTTGAATGAATAGTGCATTATCTTATTTTCGTATCCTGTAAAATGAACGAGTTTGATATCAAATTAAAATGATTTTGGAATCAAACAAATAGGTATTTTCGTACGAGACGAAATGGGTCATTTTTTGGTGACAAATCTACCCACCCCAACCCGTAGGTTTGAGATCGGTTTTTAGCCTTTTCCAGTGAAGCTTGCTTCAACCCAGTAAAACCTGAATCAAACTGGTTTCAATCGGGCTTTAGGTCCTTTCCCTAACCCGCACCTTAATTGGTTCTAAAAAAATTCGGTTTTGACTTTTGTTGGCCCAACCCGAATGGTTTCAAACCGGTTTCTAACTCGGTTTCAACCTAATTTGTACACGTCTAGCACCATCTAACGACTTAGCACTAATGAGTTGAGTTGAATTGGATAGAAGCCTATCACGCCTAAAATAAGGACATCTTGAGATGGTTCAATAGAAGCCCATTATGCCTAACTTAAGGAGGTTGATTTCTGTTGGTTGTGCTATATGCCTATATGTAGGTTGATTTATATTTGAAATAAATGCATACTGTAACATGTGATTTAATTTATTGTTATTTTTTGACATTTTGGAGGTGTAAATTTAAAAAATAACATGTTCAATACATGCAATGTTAATTTTTAACACTTTGAGGACCCGATACTAAGTTTTGTATATGTTTAAACAGGAAAAACCTCCCCTCTCCCCTTAAGGTTTCTACTTTCTCCTTTGGCGGATGATGTTGATACCCATTCATGAATCGATCACTTTCTATCACTCTCGGCCCTCCATCACATGAATAAGAGAAAACAGTTTTATGAGAGGTGGTCGTCATTTGTGATTGTTTAGAATTAGTCGGTAAAATGATGAGGATGACGACGATAAGATGAGTGTGTTTTGAAGTCATTGTTGATTTCAGAATTGATTTTTGTTCATTTTATTGGCTAATTGAGTTTTGTTGAATCATTGATATTAGTATAGTTCTTCTAGTAAAGTCAATAATTTTAAATTTTGATTATGGTAAACTGATTGTTTTGATAGTTTTTTTTGCACTCGAAGTCGTAAAATCAATGTTACTCTACAATTTTTAATCACTGCATCGTTGGTAAAATGTATTACTTTAAAGGAATTGAAATTTGAATAAATTGAAACTTAAAAGTAACCAACATGGATGATAGGAAATAATAAAATTACGCGTGTTGTACTTTTACAATTACATCCTTTAATTTAAAAGTAAACACTTGAAAATATATTTTATAGTTTTTACATAATTAGTAATTTACAATCATCCTTTATCAAAAGTATGTAATTAATATTTAACATTTTAGACAACACAACAATAAAATTGCAATAAGTAATAATACAACAATACATAGCACTAATGATGCTACATAAATACCAACATACATATAACATTAAAAAAACTACAATTGGTTAACAAATAATAGTAACTTCAAATACCAAAATGAACGAAAGGTAAATAATCGTGGTTAACAAAAAAAAATATGGCCGTGTGGTTGAAACCACCATAAGAATGTTACTTGTTGATAAGATGACGTAAAAAGCCGAACATTACACAAAAAAAAGCCGAACATTACACAAAAAACAAATGATGAACCATAAAAAAAACATAACTAAACATGAATAAAGTAAAAATTTTTAAATTAACATTTCAGTTCCAATATCACACAATTCTGCAAATCAAATGTCATATTCAATCATATGTCTATCTAATCGTAATTTATCTCCTTAAAAAGAAAATCTTGAAAGTAACATTAATCTTTTATGATGAAAACAAATTTAATCAATTATTTGACAAAAACAAAAGCAATTTTCATAATCTGATCAAAATTCAAGAATCAAGATAACGTAGCAACTTGAAATCAATGGCATCATCCACACCTTACATTTCATCAAGCCAAAAACTTCCAAATTCAGCCGGCCTATTTCTAGAATAATCTTCATCTCCCTAAAACCCTCAAGGGTTTTTGCAGCCCCCTTCATCTTTCACACTCAATCATCACATCTGCTTCTGGGGTTTCAAGATTATCATGGCTCCTGTTCTAAGCAGAAGTTTAACACCGGCGTCTGTTGCCTCTATCCCTTATTGTCCGATCTTTTCATCGAAATTCAACACCCATAATCGATTATCTTTGAGAAGTGCGTTTTTGAATCAAAATGGGTTGAAAGATAACAGCTTTTCTTGCTCTGGATTGAAATTGAAGGTTGACAAAAGAGGTGGTAGTGTGGTGGTGAGATGTGAGGCTTCTGCTGTTGCTGAAAAAGAAGCCTCTGAGGGTTCTGGTGAGACGTATGAATATCAAGCTGAGGTGGGTTTATCTCAATTTCTTTGAATTTTGGTTATTTTGAGTGTAATTGGATTTACCCAATTTCATAATTTTCTAGGGATTAGATTAGTTTGTTGACTGGTTTCATTTCATCATTGATCATCAATCTGTCTCTGTTTTGAAGAATTTGTATATTGTTTGTGGATTACTATTATTAGTCATGGAAAGTATTTGGTGTCAAATAGTATATTATGATTATGGTCTTGTTGATCTTTGAAGATTTGTTGACGATTCTGAAGCTTAAAAATTGAATCTTTATGAGTTTCTGGTTGCAGGTTTCTCGTTTGATGAATCTGATAGTTCATAGTTTATACAGTCACAAGGAAATTTTCCTCAGGGAGCTTGTGAGGTAAAGATATCTCTGCTTTGTACTATTGTGACTTGTATACAGATGAACATTATTTATCTGTACACATGCATTTATGTAGAGGTTAATATAGAACCAATTTCAAGTAGAGAACTTTAAGGACTTCATTGACACTTGCGATTTGTTGCTTTAAATATGATACAAAAACATGAACTGTCTCTTGCAGTCTTGCTATATCTTTAAAGCGTGTGTTTATGTTGTCATGTGGTTCTGTACTTAACGCTTGTTCTATAATCAATGCATACTCGTATATTTATTATTCTATGTAATGAATGTTGATTTTTGTTCATCTAATCTTTGCTTCAGTAATGCAAGTGATGCGCTTGATAAACTAAGATTCTTAAGTGTAACCGACCCTTCGTTGCTTGGAGATGCTGGTGAGCTAGAGATTCGTATCAAACCTGACCCAGAAAAAGGGACCATCACAATTTCGTAAGATTCTCTACCTTTCCAGAAGCTTCCATTGTATAGTGAAAAAGTATCTAAAACAATATTTTTGATTATTTTCTTGTAGAGATACCGGTATTGGAATGACCAGAGAAGAGCTAATAGACTGCCTTGGAACTATTGCTCAAAGTGGCACTTCTAAGTTCTTAAATGCTCTTAAGGTACTTTATTCTTTTAAATATAAAAAAAATAATGGATATGTATAATAGTTGTGTACACCAGTTTCTGAGATGAAATCCTCTATGTTTTGATGTGTTATAGGAGAACAAGGATCTTGGAAGTGATAACAGTCTGATTGGTCAGTTTGGTGTTGGGTTCTATTCTGCTTTCTTGGTTGCTGAAAAGGTCCTTAACTACATTATCCACTTGACTCTTAGTTAATATGCGTATTTTTATTGAACTGTAACTGACCTGTAGTTGATTTTAAATCTTTTATTCAATTAGGTGACAGTATCCACAAAGAGTCCCAAATCAGACAAACAATACATCTGGGAAGCATCAGCTGATAGCAGTTCATATGTGATTAAAGAGGAAACCGATCCTGAAAAGCAGCTTCGCCGTGGGACAGAAATAACACTTTATTTGAAGGTGATTTATATGTTTTTTTATGAAGTTTTGTCTTGATATATGGCAAAAAAGAGAGCCTATTATTATAAAATCTTATATTTTTATATGGTTTTTTAATTTAATCGATGATCTTTTTGTTTGTTTTGTAGGATGATGACAAATATGAGTTCACTGAGCCAAGTAGGGTTCAGGGTTTGGTGAAAAACTACTCGCAATTTGTTTCTTTCCCCATTTACACTTGGCAAGAGAAATCAAGAACAGTTGAGGTAAGTAGTTAATTCTGTTTCATTGCCATGCAGTTTTGATCAGTTTACGTTTGATCGGGTTGATTTGTGGGTTGTGTTTTAACCTCAAATGGGTCAAATTCAAGAAATTTAGCTAAAGGGACAGGTCAAATGGGTTGAAAGTCTCTCAAAGTCGATCACATTACTGTCGCATAAAATGAACACAGAAAATGAAGATTTATTTAATTAAATATGACATTTCCTTTTGCAGGTAGAGGAGGAAGAACCAAAGGAGGAGAAGAAACACCACCAGAGGTAACGCCTAGAGAGCACAAATAAATTCTAAATTGGCTTGTTATTTCATTTAAAAAAATGCTGTTTGCTACTGGTTTTCAGGGTGAGAAGAAAAAGAAGACCAAAACCGAAAAGTACTGGGATTGGGAATTGGCGAATGAAACGAAACCTATATGGGTGAGTTAATAATACACTTTAAACAAGTTTTAGCCATTTATTTGTGTCAAAATTATGTATTTTACATGATTAAAATGCAGATGAGGAATCCCAAGGAAGTTGAAAAAGATCAATACAATGAATTTTACAAGAAGACATTCAACGAGTTTCTTGATCCTCTTGCATACACTCACTTCACCACCGAGGTATTTACTGTTTCTAATTTATTTTTGACGAATTGCAGATGATGTAAATAACTAATATCCCGTGGTAAAATTATTACAATTTTTGCAGGGTGAGGTGGAATTTAGAAGTGTTATCTACATCCCGGGAATGGCACCAATGAACAATGAAGATGTAGTAAATCCTAAAACGAAGAATATACGTCTGTATGTGAAGCGTGTGTTCATTTCAGATGATTTTGATGGTGAACTGGTAAAATTTATCAGTTGTTTAACATGTGAAAGTTTCGAGACAATTATATTAAATAGCCTAACTCTTGATTCATGATATGCAGTTTCCCAGATACTTGAGCTTTGTAAAGGGTGTGGTTGATTCAAATGATCTTCCTCTCAATGTTTCACGAGAAATTCTTCAAGAAAGTCGAATTGTAAGTTTAAAAAAACCCATCTTTACCTGATTAAACTATTATGTTTAATCTCATATATTTGAAATATACTCGCTTTCTTTTGATTTTTGTACTACAGGTAAGAATAATGCGAAAGAGGCTTGTTAGGAAAACTTTTGACATGATACAAGAACTTGCTGATAGTGAGAACAAAGAGGTTTGTATAAAGATTAAATTGGAACGTTTATTACTATTTTCTTTCTGTTTGACGTGTGTATTTAATCAAATTTGTGATCTGATCACATAATTTCAGGATTATAGGAAGTTTTGGGAAAATTTTGGCAAGTTTGTGAAGTTGGGATGCATTGAAGACACTGGAAATCATAAAAGAATAACTCCATTGCTACGGTTTTTCTCATCTAAGAGCGAGGATGAGTTGATAAGCTTAGATCAATATATCGATAATATGGATGAAAAGCAGAATGGAATCTATTATATCGCTGCAGACAGCTTGAAAAGTGCCAAATCTGCTCCTTTCTTGGAGAAATTGGTCCAAAAGGGTATTGAGGTATCAACTTTCATTAAATCAATGTTTTTAGTTACCATTTGTTCTGTTTATATCTTTTTCCACATGATTATGCATTTTCGTGTTTTCTTTTATCATATAAACTTAACCCACAAATTGAAATTCTTGATTGCATATGCAGGTATTATATTTAGTTGAGCCTATTGATGAGGTAGCGATCCAGAATCTTCAGACGTATAAAGAGAAGAAATTTGTAGATGTGAGCAAGGAAGATCTTGACTTGGTAAGTTGAGTAGTAACCATAGGAAGGGGTTGTTTTGGGTCGGTGGAAAAAAATTGGTCAACTTGGGCTTTTTGGTTAATTGCTTTGGCTAAACAACATATGCAATATATGGGTTATTATGCAATGCAAATGGAGAAAAAATTAGCAGCCCTACCTGATCTAACGAAGTACAAAAGCACATGCGTGGTGAATCATTTGTTTTCATGATTATTAACATGTTCTGTGTCTTCTGAAATTTTTTATTTAACAATGTAGGTGACATGGATGAGGTTAAAGAGAGAGAAAACAAGCAAGAGTATATCCTTCTCTGTGATTGGATAAAGCAACAGCTCGGTGATAAAGTTGCAAAAGTACAAATCTCAAACCGTTTGAGTTCTTCCCCTTGTGTTCTTGTGTCAGGCAAATTCGGATGGTCTGCAAATATGGAACGGTTGGTATTACTTTGAAATTTGTTACGGTGACTCTTTCTTTAGCCTGCGCGATAAATAAGTTGAAATCGAATGTTCATGTTCAGGTTAATGAAAGCACAGACTCTTGGTGATACTTCAACCTTGGAGTTCATGAGGGGAAGAAGAATAATGGAAGTTAACCCTGATCATCCAATCATCAAGGACTTAAATGTAAGTAAATAATTGTATTTCCCCACTGTTTTTTATTATATATTTTAGTTAAATATTAATAATTACATATAATTGGTTTGCAGGCTGCATGTAAGAACGCCCCAGAAAGCAGCGAGGCGAAAAGAGCTGTGGATCTTTTATATGAAACAGCTTTAATCTCTAGCGGTTTCACGGTAAGCTTTTAACTTCAAAATATCTGGTTATTTTATTTTAATTTTTTTTTTAAAATTTTATCCTCTGTGTTTTTGACGGTTATATTTTATTTGTTTAGCCCGATAGTCCAGCTGAACTGGGTGGCAAGATTTATGAGATGATGGCGGTTGCTCTTGGCGGAAGGTGGGGAAGAGTTGAGGAAAGTGAGGCTGCCGATGACTCATCTGAATCAAATTCAGGGTCGACATCTGAAGCCGCTGAGACGGAAGTTGTGGAACCGTCAGAGGTGAGGACTGAAACCGACCCGTGGAGTAGTTGATCAGGTTTACATTCATACAACTCAAGTCATTAGAGGCAGTGTGGTTGGTGTTCGGGAGTAGACATTTTAGATTGAGAATTTTATTATTTGTGATGAAGATGTTCTTATTTTTAGTTTTTATATTTATGTAAACACGTTCTAGAAGGCCTTTTGTGCTTTTTAGAAGATTGTTTTGATCATTAAGGGGAAAATCACCAGAAATTATCAACATCCATACGTAAGTTGGCTGTCGGTTCTCAATCGGTTATACTTTTGATGAATACGCGTATCAAGTGTGTATATATTTTCAGTTTTAGGCGTTAACTGCCTAAATTGTCGTTGGTAGAGTAGTTGAAGTGAATAGTTGAGGTAAAATAAAGGTATGATGTTAAGGTTTGACTGGTTGAAAAATTATGATTCTGTCACCGTTGACGACCCTAACATTCTATTTATTATTTGTTCAATTATTATGTGTTTACTCTATCATTAATTTTTATTATATCTATCATTACGTGTATGTTCTTATTTTTATACATATGATAATGTTTATCATGTAACTAAGTATACGTATGTGGACAATAAACCTGTTCAGCTCGTGATTCTAGTCAAGATCGTTCTGATACTCGAGTTTAAAAGTCTGGTCTCGGGTCTGTTTAAACTCAACTCGACTTAAGTTTTTAACAAGCTGATCTCAAGTGGGTTGGATTGTTAGGAACATAGGATTAATTATTTACTGTTTCTTGCTTGTAAAGGAGGTAAAACATGAAAAGTCAATATTAAAAAAGCAAATTCAAACCATAACTTTTTTAGAAGGTAGAACTTCTGGGATTTTTCCTTTGATTAGTCAATCTTGGTAATCAAGGCACAATGCTTGTATATATACCCACAGGTTGCTTTTAACGCAATCAATATAGTCATCAACACAAAAAAAAAAAATATTAGCAGGAGATTTGAGATGGGCAGCAAAAACACGAATAGTAAGCGGTTCTTATCAATAATCAAATCGATGTGGTTTTGGTGTTTTTCTATCGAATCAGACAAACGTAAAAGTTCCAAACACTCGGAAGCTGCATCCACAGGTTGTGGGCCAGAAGCAACCATGGTTACAGCCGCTAGACATTTCTCGTCCGCCCATAAAGTTCGATTGATTTAGGAGGCTGCACATAAACCTGTCTTGGATGTCCTGATGACGCTTCCATGAACTTCAAATGACTCGATGAACACAACATGATATTCTTAGGCATATTTACAACTCTATGGTAAAACAAGTCATCCCATATGATAGTAGAGACTATCATCTGGGATGGTTATACGAGTTAAAACGTATCTTGAAGATAGAAGCGTATTACCAATCTGTGAAAGCTTAGTCTTGTGTACTTGTTATGTACTCGTTATGTGTATTGCACATCTTGTAAAAGTATAACTTGGTTTTTCTCATATCGTGGTTGCTACGTGCGTATAAACAATCATATATCTCCATATATGTGTATGTATATAAATATGGTTATATCATGAGAATACAAAAAATAAAACTAACCTCCCTTCATGGGAACTCCTACATGTCTTCTGCTCAAAATTACCAGAAATCTCCACAAGAACAACTTCCATCTTTAAACAAATGGAACCGAACAGCATCTCTTACAAGAATCTCTCTATTCGTGATCTTAGAAATAAACTTAGTCGCAGTATGACAATCCCCACACACCCGAAGATTTTTAACCACTCGTATAGGCATACCCTCGGGAACAAATAACAACCCGAAAGCAATAGCAAGTTTCTCACTATGATGATTAAGCATCATTATCTTTTCAGACTCGTCTACGTTATGTAGAGCAAACCTCATATCAGGCACATACCCTTCACGTAACATCTTAATATTCAACTTTTCCAGCTCTGCATATATCTGATCTGAATATGGACTCGATCTGTCATCGGCTGAAAACACATACACTTTGTTTTTATATTTAATCCAACTGAAACCTGGTTCTTTTCTTATATCTTTATGTCTCATTTCTTTTCGTAACTGAGCTACCTCATCCCATTGGCCTTTAGCAGCATACATACTTGATAGCAATACATAGCTTGCAGGATTCTGAGGCTCCAGTTCTTGTAAAGATTTTGCAGCCCATTTACCGATATCCAAATTACCACGAGCTCTGCACGAGCTAAGCAATGTGGACCAACCAAATGCATCGGGGCTAAAAGGCATATCATTTATGAAACTTTTGGCTTCCTCAAGCAGCCCGGCCCGGCTGAACAGATCAATCATGCAACTGTAATGATCAGAAATCGGAACAATCCCATGTTCGTTGACCATTGAGTTGAAATACTCGCGGCCTTTGTCCACTAGCCCCGCCCTACTACAGGCTGAAAGGACACCTATAAAAGTTACTCCATCGGGCCTTAGTTGATTCGTTACATTCGGTCAAACAGATTTATTGTTTTATTAGCTTCCCCGAATTGGGAATACCCTGAAATTAAAGCGGTCCACGACACTTCATCTCTTATCTTCATTTCATTAACAACTGATTAGACTTCTCAATGGTTCCACATTTTCCGTATAAGGTCACAAGTGCATTTGAGACGGTGATAAATGATATCAAACCTGTAACTTGTGCTTGACCATGAAACTGAGCACCCTCTTCTAAACTCGCTAAATTTGCACACGAACTGATCACGCTTCCAAGCGTATATTCATCTGGTTCTATGCCATTTCTCTGCATCTCGCAATAGACCCTTACTGCTTCTTCACTATGACCGTTTTGACCATAACCCACGATTAGTGCGGTCCAAGATACAATATTTTTATACCTCATCCTGCTAAATACTTTTTCTGCATTGCTAACATGTTTACACTTCAAATACATGTCAACAAGAGAACTACCGACGACACATTGTCTAGAATATCGTTTCTTATGATATACGCGTGGATTTGAGAACCTTCTTTGAGAGCCATACATCCTCCACACGCTGTCAAGATGCTTCCAAGGGTAAATTGATCTATACCCACTCCTTGTAGTCTCATTTCCCTAAATACATCAAACGCTTTTTTGTCTAAATCGTTTTGGGCAAATCCTGTAACCATTGTCGTCCAAGAGATCGCATCTTTCTCAGGCATACGACGAAACAACTGCTCTGAAGCTTCAATCACCCCACAACGAAGTAGACCCATGATCATTGTATTATACATCACCACATTCCTCTCAGGCAATTCATCAAACACTCGCCTCGCGTCATCAATAATACCTGCTTTTGCATACATTTCCACCAATGGGCTACCCACAAACACATAAGATTCGAACCCATAACTCACTACTTGTGCATGAATTTGCTTACCCAAATCAACAAACCCATTGTTCGACGATAAAATAAGCATCGTCGAGAACGTAATCCTATTCAAATTCACACTCTTTCCTTCTTTCAACATCAACTTATAAGCCTTCACTGCTTTATCACAAGAACTAAAACAACTGTAACCAGAGATAACCAAATTCCACGACACCCCATCTCGTTTCGGCATCGAATAAAAGATCTTTTCCATTTCTAAAAGGTTCCCAGATTTAGAATAAGCAGATAGCACAGTGTTCCATGAAAAGAGATTTGGTTGCGGAATTTCATCAAACACCTTACGTGCATAACTAATATTTCCCAATTTATAATAACTAGTGATGAGATTATTGAGCAAAAATGTCTCAACATTGACTAGAGTTTTGAGTATGAAGCAATGGAGCCTCTTTGCTTGAAGTTGATTGTGGGTTTCACAACAGAGCTTGAGTAAAGAACAATAGTAGTTGGATATGGAAGAAGACATGGTTTAATATAAAGGGTAAAGCTTTTTGATTCCTAAACTGCAAAAGGGCAATAATAATCGATAATCTTAAGTACCAACGAACAGTGGCCACCGAGAAGAATCGAAGCACGAGTACAGAGTGACGATGACACATGAACACAAATTTTGAATTGAGACGAGTATTAAGAACTCGTGTTGTAAACCTTGAAAAAATTAATATTGAAAAGTTGTTCTTTTTGAGATCCTCTTTCTTTGACTTAAGCGTTTGAATCGTTTAAGATAAAACAGGTTACATGGATCGTGTTTGGTTACATGGATCGTGTTTGGTTACATGGATCGTGTTTGGTTACATGGATCGTGTTTGGTTACATGGATCGTGATTGGTTACATGGATCGTGTTTGGTTACATATTTTAAGTTTGTTTGGGTTACTAATTACAAATGATTTACATCTTTGATAGACACAAATATATGAGCAAATTTAAGGTTCATGAACTTCAACGTCAATGTTGATACAATTATCACAAATATATGATGTGACAACATTGCCACAATGTGAACATGGGGTGGTTGATGGCCTGAAGGAAACACGAGCATTACACACATCCTAAAGAGTTTTACATAGCAATTAATTTGGTTTTTCTCTAATATTTGTGTTTGTTAACTTTTTATTTTTTTAGTCTAATTACACGCCATTGTTTAATTCTTATTATGAACACCCAGGTATAAATTCATTGAAACCAGTTAGTTTAAAACTAAAATATCTTTTGGTCACGTGAGCGTTTTGACATGTATTTGTATCTATAACTTTGATGATACATATTTACTCACTTCGACTATATTTAAGCTTTTCTTGTATTTTATGTTTGCATGTTTTCATTTTGAAGTGATTTATTTCTTTTGTATATTTATTAGTATTTATTGTTTTCATAATATTTATCTTATAGTAATATCTCATGCTAAGATCGCTATAGCACTAAAACATCATTAACATCTAAGAAAATAAAAATAAAATTTAAAATGGAATGTAGTTGATGTAAAATTCATTTTCATTAGGGACATGTTGAAAAGGGGAAAATGATGTTACGCTAATGCGACAATGTGATGTGTGGTGAGTGCACATGAGTCGAAACTTCTATTCATTTAAACCGTTGAGGCAAGCTAATGTTTTGAAATCTAACTTTTTCTCTATGTACTTGACCAAATTCTTGTACATCTAACACATTCAATAGGAAGTGTAAAAAGACATTAGAATATATATATTAACCTTTATTAATATAAAATTGACTTTAGAAATCAAGTTAAATGCTGCTTCTAAACAAGTTCACATTCTCATAAAGTGAAAATAATATCTATAAATCTCCAACAATAACTCATTTCACTTCCTAAACTCTAATCAAGCAATTTAGGAATCACACTGTGACCCACATGGATGGCATATACAAACACCATCATCACAATACGAATCTTGACGATTACACCAGTAGTTTTTGCAAATATCATCATTGTGGCAATGCCATAACAACGATCTTCGTCTGAATGGTACATTTGGTTGTGGTAACTTCAGAATTCCAGGATGGCAAATGCACTTGCCAGTGTTAGTGTCACATAAAGCATCTTCTGTTCCACAAAAGTTGGAGCAATAATCAGGGTTAATTGCCGCGCTTGGTGTTGGTGACATTGGTACATACGACCATGCTACATAAAAAACAACGAATATACATCATTCGTTATATACAATAATAGGATAAGATGTTGATCGAGAAAATGAAAGAAAGTTAGATAATTAGCTACCTGGGGCAAATGATAAGATTGTTAAGCAAACAATCTTGAAAGAAAGGTACTCCATTATGGAATGTGTATTAGCTTGTGTTTTGCGGTAAAGACTAAATCTTGTTTATATTTATAGTTAAGTAAGGTAAAACATAAAATTTAATGCATTATTGCATTTGGCAATGGAAATGAAACGTAGTTCTGAACAAATGTCTGGTAGTATATCTTGAGCTTCTATTAGTAAATGTCTTACACATCAACTTAATAGAGCTCAATAAAACGAAACAAGTTTGCTTTGAATGTGCGTTTCATCTCCCTAGTTAAATGGAATAATTAAAATAATTTATTTTTAGAATGACAATTCACATGATGCACTAATAAACTTCAAACTTTATATCAAAACTAATTTATATCAACATTTCATAGATGAGTGATTAACCTAAACTTTTGAACGAAACTTAACCATTGTAACTCCAAATGATTTACTTTTCGTGTACTCAATCCCTCACCCAATTACTTTCTTATTTTCTTATTATCTTAAAGCTCAATCTTCTGATGTCCAAGTAAATTTTTATAGGGATGACAATACAATTCTTATTGTGTTTAACATGTTAGAGATGACGCGGAGAACTCACGTATCAAACATGCAAAATACTTGTTTAACTACTTATATATTATGTCTATAATTTTTTAACTAAGAATGTGAAATAATAAAGTCTAGCCTTCTGATTCTAATTATTTTTAAAAATATAAAAGATAAAAAATATATAAATTTATTAAACAAGTTTAATCGTGTCATAAACATGTCGGGAATTACTAGCCCTAATTTTTTTACCAAGTAGGTCATTAAATTTTTAATAACGTACCATTTAGCATATATTATCATAATCACATAAACATAATATAAGAAATAAAAATCACATATTCAAATTAAACTTTGAATCAAAGATCACAAATTCACATTCCCCTGTATGTTTAAAAAGCAAATGAAGAAACAGTTTCTTTATGGGTTTTAGATATTGACAATACTGTTTTGTCATGTTGTGCATTTTGGTCCTCCTAAAACAGGTTTTTATATTAACAGAAGTTCTAGAGGGAGAAAGGCATATGCATATATGGTAAATGTGGAGACGGCCGACGAGATGGCCTTTGGGCGTCGTCGTCGTCCTGTTACTACCAGTTTGCATATTCTTTAAGCCTGATCGGTGGTCGGTGCTTGTATTGGTGTACGTGATGGCAGCCTCGGCTTCGCTATTGTTTCCTCATCGATGTGTGTCATCTTACTTTGATCGGGGTCCTCTAATGGGGCTTAAAACCTACAGATTAAAGGTTTAATGGAGTAAACAAGGCAGTGTTGGTGGCGGTGGAAGCGGTGTCGGTGGCGGTGGAGGCGGTGGTCGGCTTAGGTTGGGCGGTGTTTTTACAGCCGTTTTGTGACATCTTGTCAGCCATTACCACGTATCCGCCGCCGAAAGCCGCCCTTAATTGATTGGTTACACATCTCGGCAGCCATTCGACTGGCGGTGATACAAGTGTGGCTGCCGATGATTACAAGGATGGCCTCATAGTAGAATCCATTAAAATTAGTTGATGCATCCTTTTATTGCTGCTGTTTGTTCGATGATGATGAGCAAGCCTCATCTGGGAACCCATTTGCTTCTATTTTTGTTGTACTTGTAAGGTTTCCATTTTAGTGTTTCAGATCTACACCTAAATGGTTCTATGATGATGCTGATGGTCGCACCTGAGAACCCATTATTTGTTATTTGGGGCTTTCTTTTGAATGTTGTCGATGCAGGTTCTAAGCTTAGTTCAATGATGATGAGCACAGACTCATCTGAGAACTTATTTGATCTTTCATGTTGTTGATGGTGTCTTTGTCATTTGAGGTTTTCTGTTAAATTTCCATGATCTTAATCTTAACTTTAGTTCAATGAGAATGAGGATGGTCTTATCTAAGGACTTCTACTTCATTGGAGAGGTAGCTAGATTCTTTTTGTTGCATTTAGCTTCTATTATTTTTTATTTAGATGATTGAGCCTTTGTTGGTTTGAGCATGAATAAAATATTGAATGCCCCTAGCAAGAAACACATGATCATTTGTATGTAGTGCTAACCACAATTTAGGGATGTTAAAAAATATCCGAATCCGAATTCGAAATATCCGAAAATCCGAAATTCGGATATCCGAAATTTCGGATTCGGATTCGGATAGTGATTTTGAGAATTTTCGGATATTTCGGATATCCGAAATATCCAAAATATTTTTATAAAATATTAAAAATATTAAATATTAATTAAATATTTTGGATATTTTTAGATATATTGAATGTTTTAATAAAAACTTCAGATATATGAAATAAATTTTAATAAAATTTAATATTTTTATAAAATTTATTAAATAATACAAAACTTTTTTGAAATTCGGATATCCGAATGGATATCCGAATCCAAATCCAAAATTTTGGATTCGGATACGGATAGTGAAATTCACTATCCAAAATTTTCGGATATCCGAAAATGAACACCCCTAAACCACATGTAGTAAAAGAAGATAATAGATGGGTACGTCAATACATCAACGATTTATGTAGTGTTCATGCACTTCATGAACTTAGTATACTAAGATTTAGTTGTGTATATTGGTGGGTAGTGCTATGATCCAGCCACCATGACCCATCGATCCAAGCTGTTACCCGACGTAGCAGCTCTTGAAGACCTAATCATTGCACATTTTAACTAACTTTATATAAGATTATAACGTAGCTGATATATTTTGGATAGGTCACAGATTAATTAATCACTTAGGTAGCGTTTGGTATACAGTAATGAGGGGCGGAATAGAATGAACCATTGAGGGTGAATAAATAAAGACATGTTTGGTTGATCGAGGTAATGGAATGAACCATTACGTAGTTGATTCCATTCCCTCAAATTCATTCCATCCACTCTCCCTTCTTCTTTTTCATTCCATACTTTCTTCCATCATTAGTCACCAACATCACTCGCCACAACAACCACCACCGACCACCAAGATTGCTCGTCACCAGCAACCACCACCGGCCACTATCGCGGTCGGCCACCACTACCCCGGGAACACTATCGCCAGACACCACCACCACCGCCGCCGCCTAAAACCACTGAAGGCCACCACCACCGGCCACGGGCGGCGCTGGAAACCCCCACCGGCCACGGCCGGCGCTGGAAACCCCCACCGGAAACCACCTCCGAAGGCCACTGTCGCCGCCGGGAACCACCACCAGAAGAAACCACCTCCGAAGGCCACCACTGCCATCGCAAAAAACCACCTCCGAAAGCCACCACCGACATCGCAAGAAACCACCTAAGGCCACCGTTGCCTCCGAAAACCACCTCCGGCCACCATCGCCGTCGAAGACCACCGCCAGCCACCACCGTCGCCAGAAACCGCCGCCGTCGGCTTCCACTGCTATCGGAAACCGCCGCCGACGAAAACCACCACTACCACTGGAAACCACCGCCACCGGAAACCACCGCCGGCCACCACCAACGGCGGAAACCACCATCGGGCACCACCGCTGGCCACCACCGGCCACCACCCCCGCCGCCGGAAACCACCGTCAGCCACCACCCCCACCGCCGGAAACCACCGCCGGCCACCACCCCCGCCGCCGGAAACCACCGCCGGCTACCACCACCGGCGGAAACCACATCCGGCCACCACTCCCGCTCGCCATCACTATCATAACTACTTTTACACTTCATTGTTTTGTTTTTTATACCTAACAAATAAAACAAAGGTATGATTCATTTATTACTAAAGAGCAACTAAACAGAACAATGAAATGTAATGATTCATTTTATTATCTTATCTATTTCATTTCTTACTCATTCTATTCCTTCGTCAATTCCATTATTACATACCAAACATACCCTTAGTTACACCATATAGCCTTATGTATAAGTAAACTAATAACATTGTAAATAAATTTATTTTTTTATTTCATAGTATAAACCATTGTAAATATGTTTTTTTTATTTAGTAACATATATTTTCTTCACCGCGTCACACGTTTTGAAACATTCTAGTTATATAGATGTCGGATATTGTTGGTTGTAGTATATACATACGTTTTGGAATTAAGACATGTTGAGAGGCATTTATGTCATTTGCGTTAACTTAAGGGTAGAAATAACATCCAAATATCTCTAACAATAATTTATTTCAATTCACGGTCAAATAAATATCAAATTCTAACTAAGCAGTTTAGGAAGCATTTTGGTTACATGGATGGCAAACGCAAATACCATCGTCACAATAAGAATCCTCACGATTACACCAATTTTTACAAATATCGTTATTCTGGCAAAACCATAATAAGGATCTTCGTTTGAAAGGTGCATTTGGTTGTGGCATCGGAAGTATTCCTGGATGACAAATACACTCGCCATTCATGGTGTCACATAAAGCATCTTCTGTATCACAAAATCTTGAACAATAATCAAGTTCTGAGTTTGACGGGCTCCCCGATGGTGACAGAGTTTGGTATGACCATACTGTAAAGACCGAAAAAACATGACTTCATGAGGTTGAAATAACAAATAAGATTTGTAGTTTTTCGTTTGATCTTTTGAGTTTTAATTGCGGTTAAAGATGTTTCACCATCTAAAGTTCTAAAATCACAAAATCAAATGAAAGAAAATACGAAAGTTGAATACCTCGCGCAAATAAGATGGTTACAAGAGTGATCTTGAAGGAAAGGTACTTCATGGAGATCTTTAGTTTTGAATTAATTAATTCAAAAGGGCTAGCTTCTGATTGTTTATGTTTATAGGGAACTTAACACAAAAAAATGTAACGAGCTAGTCAATGGTGATGAAACGCACTATTTAATGAAAATGTTTGATAGTTGTTAATAGCAATTAATTAGAGGTTTAAAAGAGCAAATGCAATAAAAATGTAGAAATGTACACATCTAGAAATCCTGAAAGTTTAATAGATCGTACTTAATTAAATCTTTAAGCCAATAAAAATCTATGGTCCTAGTTTTCTAATTACATCATTTTTATGTAATATGTATAGCAACAATTATTAAGGTCGGTGTCAATCTTTTAAAATTAACAACTTGACTCTTAACTTGTAAACTTTCATGGTTAAGTGGTAAAGTTTTCAGCTTAAACCCTTAATATTCTAATGTTTCAATTTGACTTCGGTCTACTGTATATAACATACATTATTAGCTTATTAGTTTTTTTACTATAAACTGATTTTCTTTAATAACTTCCGTTCACTAACCTAATCTAAAAGACTAATTTGTGGTTGTGTTTATATTTTTTCTTGATGTCCCAGTGTAAAATTTGTTAAAACCAAGGTTGAATGCAAAATAATATTGTTTGGGCATCGTAGGTTATCTCGACTCTATTTTCCATCTATGTTTTGATCTCTGCAACCGAGTAGCCATAATTTCATACGTTTATTTAAATACTTAATCACATTAATGTGATTACCACAACGCTTATAACGAAATTCGCAGCCGTGTCACACCGGACGGGCTTAATTTCTAGTTTCAAAATAATTTACGAAACTTTATCTAAAGCATTTTAGTTCTAGAAAGTTTGGTAAAAAATATGATGAACTGTAACGTCAGTTCAAGGAAATAATTTAAGTTTAGAAGAGCAGTCATTTAAATATTCAGTAAATTGAAAAAAAAATTATGAACATGTTAAAAATATTTAGTAAAGACTTGAGGGGTCATGTCAAATAACATATCAATTATATTATTTTAGATCTTTTATGTTGTACAGACTAAAATATAGAGTGTATTTATTCTTGAACTTTATAAGTTAAATTCTCTCTTTGATATGATTTTACTACGGAATTTATTACTAGTTTTGTTATTGGTATAAATGCTATTCGATCGAATGGAACAGTTAATTTAACTTTTTGTCATACCAACCAAGCCACCCACGTGGGAGGATATATGTCAAACAGAAAAAGAAAACGTTACTTAAAATGACAATTCCCAAACGTTACTTAAAAAGAAAATTCCCATTTTTCACAATCAGCTTAAAGAATTATCTGAATAAATCGAGACTTACGAAACGCTATTAATTTGAAACTATTTGGGTTTATATCAAAATTTTCAATCCGATAAAACTCAATTACAAAAACAAATATGATATGTATGTAAGAAATCCGTGAACCAGTGGTTAGAATGAAGAAGAATAAATTCTAACCAAAATTATGTTCAAATTTGAATTTTGAAACAATTAGGGAAAGATTGTTATTGTCTTCAAATATGAATTTTTTTACTCTCGAGTTTCGCATGTGAAATTTTAAAGAAAATCAAATATCCATGCACTTTTGAATCCATTACTAGGGATGTTACCCCTGGATCCCCGTCAAGGGGTATTGTCCTCTTGGAACCCCCGTTACTTGGTGGCTTTGTCCTAATTAAGGAGGTGTTCAATATCGAAGATTATAATAAACTTAAACAAGTATGCACTTCGCACTTTCTGACTTGTTTGATAAAGATTATAATCATATTGGTCATTAGTAAATCAAATTATATCAGAATATCTAACAATCATAAATACCATAATCCACCAACATATATATGCAGATGACTAAATGATGATTTTTTTAAAGTTTATGTTATATTTGAATGTTCAAATGGTTTCTAAATTTATTTTCTTTTGTTGTTTTGGATTTTAGGACTTTCGCTAAGAAGTGTGTTCCTCAAGTTGAGATAGCGGATGTTATGGAAAAATGGTTTTCCTCTATCTCAAGTAGCAGAAGTGTGTTCTTTTCTCGATTATTTTCCATGACTTTTGCTATCTCAACTAGCAGAAACACTTCATATTTCGTGCGTGTTTGGTTGGTTCGGTTCATTTAAAATGCCTAATTTTGAATGTTAATCTTTTGGAACAGTGGATTATGAAGCTTTGATTCACATGATTATGTCAAAGCAACGAATTATGAAGTGGGACAACACCTCAAAATGATTTTTGCAGAACCATAATTTTGATTTATTACTTAAGTAAGGAATGGAAAACCATATGTGCACAGTAGGGTGACTTATATAGTGGAGTCATCTTTCTTCAAATGTGTTGCTTGTTATGGAAGTCAATTTCAATATATATATATATATATATATATATATATATATATATATATATATATATATATATATATATATATAAATATATATAATGAGCACTAAATAAAAGCCAACACTTACCACCACAATTTGTCCATTGCCTGTTTATATTGCTAGCTAGCTTTACATGTTTAATATGCATCCATCCCCTTCCTCAATTTATATATTTCATTTCATCAAATTCACAACATATATAACCGCAAACCGCAGATGCTACCATTTTATGGCCTATGTTGATACAGAGCTAATTAAATAGCTAGCTAGCTGATTTATACTTGCCTACATGGGCTATGTATAAGTGTCCTTAATGATAAAGATATAAAAGATGGATCAACTTAAACGAGACATAACTTGAACTACGCTTAAAATATAAGAGATATTAGTAGTTTATAGAGCGAGGATTGCTAAGATTAGAAAGCATAAAAAGGAACTAGTATCCTTGATTGCATTAAAGTAGCAGTTAAGACTTAAGATTGACTTGGTGTTAACACTATAATTAATATGAAGTTAAATTAAATATGGAAGCTGGTAAAAGAGAAAAAAAACATGTATATCTGTTTCACTTCTCATTTTAATCAAAGCAAAATTTTGTTTTGCCAAACTTTAATCTCAATTAATATGTAGTCTTGAGAAAAAAAGTGATCCATAAAAGAACCATATAACTTTCTCATAGTATATGATATGAGTTTTGCACTTTTGCCGTGTTTTTTAAAACACTAAATATTTTTTAATGCTTTTTTATTCACAATGGTACATGAAGCACCATTACAACTACGATTACAAACCATTTATATACCATTTGAACTTTTTATTTTTAATTAGTTTTTTATGCATTGTTGATTATAATAATACATTAACCTCTTACAATTTACAATGTCTTGTTGTCTCAGTCGATGTTGTCATGACATAAGGCTAAACACTCTCCCACGTCTAACCATTGTACTGGTGGGTTCAAACTTTAAACATATTGTTTTAAAAACACGTGTAGTTAAACCGAACAAAGTACTACGGCCACCAAAAATCATACATGTACGGGTGACATATCATAATCGTAAGCCTTCCTCCGTAAGAGAAATCCCTTTTTATAGGAGTCTGCCTCTACTAGTCTAAATTATTTGAGTGTGTGTGTACACACACACAAACGTTGAGGCTTCTGTCGAGCCGGTTAATTCATTAGAGCATTCTTTTCAGGATCTAATGGAAGCAAGTTTCAATTTATTTATCAAGGAATTAACCCAAAATGGGAGAAATTCCGAGAGATATAAAAATTTTTATATACACTTCACCGATGAACTGTTCCGCGTGAAGCTGGGATTACCTCTCCCTTAATATGATATTATTTTTGCGCTCTTGGTCTTCGAACTAGTCATTAATGGTCGGCTTCATTGGTACCCTTTCGGTATGCGTTGCGAACACTTTCATTTTGAGCGTCTCATCTTCTCTATAGAAGCAAAACTCGAACGGATAGAAAAGATGGTCCAACACATACACATACACGTACACGCACACGCACACGCACACGCACACGCACACGCACACGCACACGCACACGCACACGCACACGCACACGCACACGCACACGCACACGCACACGCACACGCACACGCACACGCACACGCACACGCACACGCACACGCACACGCACACGCACACGCACACGCACACGCACACGCACACGCACACGCACACGCACACGCACACGCACACGCACACGTGTACAGATACATATATACAGATACATATATACATATACATATACATATATATATACATATATATATACATATACATATATATATACATATATATATACATATATACATACACATATATATATACACATATATATATATATACATATATATACACATATACATACACATATATATATACACATATATATATACATATATATACACATATATATATATATTATACATATATATATATATATACATACATACATATATATATATATGAAAACAGATATATAGTTCTCCATATGAACTATAATAATTCTATACTCAAATTTGCATGGATTTGGTTGATAATCTGTCACCAATATTGTTCAATATTTGGATATGCTAGAAAAGGTTAAGGTGTTTAAACATTAATCTAGAGAAACATTTAAGATTGAATCCAAAAATTTGATAATTAGAAATTATACTTTTTATTCCATTTGACATGGGGATATTATATGCTGTATGGATATAGCATAAAATCACAAGGAATCTAATGATTGTTATATTTTTTGTTGATTAATTATTTCTTCATCTAAATATTAGAACTTCTCGTACGGTTGCTGTTTGAATTCTCTTATTACCTACAAAGTATGTTATCCGGTCATTCTACTGTTTATCTAAAAATTTAACCAAACAATGGAAACAAAATTATTAGAAGAATAAAGTTTTCCCTCATCCTCTTTTCTCATGACCCTACAAATAACTCTATTATAAACAAGATTTTAGTGAATACTTTGTTTGTAATTAGTTCTTGATCTATTATCTTTTGATTGCTTTAGCTAGGATCATGTGTAATGGGGTGCGTTGACCCCACAGATGTCAAGGTAGAGAAGAAAAAATGATGTAGGCGGAAACAAAGATAACCAATTGAACCTATTGATTCACAAAAAATACCGAAAACAATTCTTTTAATTATCGTTGATTCGCAAAGAATATCAACAACCAGGATAATCACACACTAACACATTCTTGTGACAAGGAGATAATAATTTTTTCATAAACTTCAAAACTGATCGATCGTCTCCCGAATATTGCATGAGTATTAAAAAAAAACAAATGTCGTATGGGCCTCAAAACATACATGGGCAAAAAACTGGGCCACAAACAAAGTCCAACAAAAACTAAAAATAAAACAAAAAAATTAAAAAAACTCAGAATAATCAGGGGGCCGAAACAATGGTGGTTTGTGGAAATGTGCTCCTCGATTTGACTGGTTGCAAGCCTAAAATGAAGACTTTTAGCTTAAGTTATGACCATTTTAGTAAAACTTCCTTGAACAAGCAATCATGGGCCTCAAAAAACGAGATAACTTGCTCCTGCACACTTGGGCCCGCACCAAAAAGCTAAAGTGGAAGTGAGCGGTTGAAAAACATGGGATGCCAATTAAAGTTCCTGTGCAAGGACATTCACGAAGACTTCTATGAGAGGGGAAGAAGGGAGAAAGGAGGAGGTCCTTAGCATGTGTCTGTGTGGTGTTTGCAAGAAAACTAACATGGAAGTTGATCCATTACTCTTTGATGTGTTATACATTGTTCGGGAGCTTTATTTTGAATCTTTTTTTTACTTTCTAAGGGGTTTAGACAATTGTTAATGATTTGTAGATGTTGTTGTGACAAGCAGACTCTAGACTCCACTTATGGGCCAAGCGAATTCACCGTTGTGACATGCTAATAGATCAAAACATCGGTGACAGGTGGCTAAGGTGGCGTGAACTGTCCGCTAGGTTGACCAATAGATTCATAATAAGAAAAGTTAGAGTGCTACTTGAGAAAACATATTATCTAGACACTACCACATTTATATTCACATTTCACACCTACAAAACCACTAACAATTGTCTAAAATCTCTAGAAATATATAAAAAAAATTTATTTCATATTTTAAATAACTTCATAATACTGCTTTATTATCCATATCTGAGGTGGGGTTGTTTACATTAGAGTGCTAAAAAGTTCATGATGGAAGCTTTGTTACGTCAAACAAACACTAATAATTGCATCCACACAAAATACAACAATAAAATATCATGTCAACATAATTTAAACAAAAAGTAAAAAAATGTTGCAATTGCTTAAAACATATTTATTTATTCAAAACACTAGTTAAGGCACCCATTTGGTAAATCAAATCAATGAAACATTGGTGCAAGAAGGGTCACACATCTCTTCATGATCATCATCAAGATCTCTCAAAGTAGTGTAAGTTCTAGCTAGTTGTTTCACTAGCCAACTGCCTTAGTTCCATGGTTTCTTTCTTGAGCCTTTCATTTTCTTGAATAACTTGTTCATGAGTTTCCACGAGCCTATTGAGCTTCTCGACAAGCCCATGGTTCTTGCTCCTGAGCCATAGAACATGTGCGCATAGCTCGTCTAACTGCTTCCGTTTCCTCATCCTGGACCTTCGAGCTGACTCGCGGTTTGAGATCATCCTCCTTTGCTTTCTTGATTGATGATGCTTGTGTGGTTCTCATTGGCTTCATCAGAAGCGCTTGAATTGTTGTAACTCAAAGAAGAAGATTGTGGACAGAAAACAACCATTGGTATTTGAGATATGGGTTGATGATAATAAGATGGCATCTGGTTTAGGAATGAGGTGAAGTTTGTAGAGATGTTGAATGAAGGGTCTTCATATTCTGGGGCTAAAAAGTAATTTCTCGCCATCTCTCATGAATTTGTTAACGAACAGTCGATATTACCTTCGATTACATTGGTTGAGTGATCATATATATGAAGAGAATGAGGATAGTTTGGATGAGGAATGAAGGGTTTTATAGGATGTGAAAAGTGGCCAATAATGGCTATGATGTATTTTAACAAAAATAGCTTTTCAATAATGATGAGTTATGAGTTATAATCTATAATGGGTATGATGTATCCTTCTTGTGTTTAGAAAGTGTTGTGTGCAACAAAAGCCACTTTATGTAAGTAGGCCCTAAGTTGCTCATTTGTGAATTTAGTGGAGAATGACTGGTAAATTAATGGAAAAACTCTCCAACACTTGTCTAAAAGCTTTTGAAACAAGAATATTAACACTTTAGTTAAATGAATCTATCAGTTCTACAAAGACAAAACTCAACCTAGCATCATACTCAAAAGACAAATTAAGCAATATTATTAGTCATGTGCTATACACAACTTCATCAAAACGATTAAGCAATCTTACAACTAGTAGGAATGTGCAAGAAAATAATGGAATGAGAGAGTAATATATATGCTTACGACCAAGAATGCTAAAGTCACAAAAAATTATAAGAGAATACCTTCTTCGAGATAACAAATACATTAGCTTGACTCAAGAACCTTTATGCCAAACGAGAGCTCAAGACGAACATATCCATCAGAAATCTCTTTGTGAAAATAGGTTATTTTAGGTAATCCGTTTGTAATACTACTGTATTGTATTGTGTCTAAAACATAAAATGAGTGAATATATTCAGTGATGAATTACCGGCTGTATTCACCAACATCTTGAACGTGTATGAACTTTGGTTCGTTTTTAATAGTTTTATTTTGACCGATGAAAAGATTAGCAATGGATTACTAATCACCTTTGCTTTAGCCATGAATGACTGGCATGTGCTCCACCAACGGACTAATAACGAAATTTTAAGTTATTTACTGATGAAATAATTAACCATTGGAAACCCATTGGATTATTGATTTTCAATGAAATAAAATAAAAGATTTCTATTGTTTAATGGAAATAAAAATTGATTTCTGTTAACCAATCCTATGGTTTAAAAAAATATAAGATGATTAATTAGCTCATATATCAAAATTTTAACTGCATTATGATTATAAATCGAACATTTTAATTATCTGTTCTAAACAATAATGATTTTAAAAGTAAAGTGTCATTGATATTAGTAAATTTGTGTCAATGTCGGCAAATCTATTTGATTATCCTAACAATGTAAAAGATTGAGTGCCAACAATAAGTTTACAATTAACCTATATAAATATTTATAAAAGATACTAGCTTTAGTAAACCCATGTATTACAAGTGTTAAATAAATAAAATATTAATGTTATTTTTAAAATATTGTTTTCAAACTTTAAAAAAAAAACATCTTGTTCTAAAATTAACTGTATACAAATGTCATTTTTAATTTTTTTCCTATTATAACTATCAAATTTGATTATATTTTGTTTTAAAAATGACTTTTTTAAAAATATCAATTTTAAAAAAATTAATTTTTTTAAAAAAGTTTTATGCTTTAGAAAAAGTTATTGTTTTATAGAAAGTTTATTTATTTAGAAATAACATTAATTTAGATTTCTTTCTTAATTTATTAAATCTAAAAAGGCGTTAAAGATTATTAATAGTAATTAAGGTAATTATTATTTAATATGAAAGATATGTTAGAAAATTTTGATGAGAATGATTGTGGTGTTGTCACGTATAATCTCAAGATATCTTTTTATTAGAGTAGATAGATATATATAATATGGAAAACTTACTTCTATCATCGCCAACTTTATAGAAACATAATGGTTTACCCTATTAAAACATGCACATAATTAATACATAATAATTAAAGTATGTGGTTTGTTATAGACGGACCTAGATTGATAGTTGGACGCTCTCGATACGGCCCGTAAGAGCTTTCATGGGCCGTATTGGTCTGCAAATATCAAATCGGTCAATTCATGATTTTTATGGCCTGTTATAACAGGGTCGTAATGAACCTTATGATTGTAAGTAAAATTCTGATTTTTATTTTAATTTTTGATATTTTTAACATTTTTCCTTCATTTATGATTTATTAATTAATAATATTATTTGGGTTTATTTTTTGCTTTTATAAAATACTTATTTATAAGGTATATAAATAAGTGTTTTAGTTGGAGCATTCACATTCCATTCTCTATAAATATATGAGTGTAATCTTTATATTATATGAAATGTTTGTAACTAAATTATAAAGAATACATTAGTAATTTGTTTTATTAGAATATCATCCTTCCTTATTTTCTCTTTATGTGTGTGTGTGTATAGAGAGATAAAAAATATACTGATGTGAGTGTGTTGTAATGGTATTTTAAGTGTATAAATGTTAAATATTAAGTATGATCACTTGTATTTATGCATTTGATTATGTTGATATGTTAACTAGAGTTTGAAGTGATTTTGTATGTAAAATAATCAAGTTGGAAGCTTACATTGGGAAACAAGGCATTGGAGGGTTAAGATATAAAGATTCAAAGTGAAGCAGAAAATCTTCCATCGTAGCCTACTACAGCCACCGTAGGTTACGCCAGCTTTAGCTAAAAAACAAGAGAAAGCACCCCTAGCGTAGGCTACACTGGCTAACGTAGCCTACGTCAGGACCTCCGTGAAACATCTATAAAACCGTGTTTTTGTTAGGTTTCACCCACCACTTGCTCCCTATTCGACCTAGGATGATTTTGGACGAATTTTGGGAGTTCCTAGACCTATGATTCATCATTTCACATCATTCTAACACCATTCAATCATCCATTATGCAAATCAACAACGGTTTTAAAGATCATTCAAGAACAATGAGCGGTTAATCTTCTCGTGATCTGCTTCAGGTAATGGGTTTCGTGTGATTAGCTTCTCGTTTGTGTTAAACTTGCGTTGGGATTAAACTTTAGAATCCTTTAAGCTCTTTTATAAGTTTAACTTGTGGTTTGATTATTTAAATAATTATTTTGGTTAACCTTTATTTGAATGTCATATGATATGCGTGAATCGTATGGTTGTAAAGTCATGGTTGTCAATTGAATTGGTATTGTGTATTAAGACCTGTTAAGTCTTGATTATCAATATCACTTAATCATTACACATATAGAATCCCCATTAAGGATTTTTCACCAAGTTAAACTAAACAATTACTAAAAACCAAACCTTAACCCTAGAGTGGATTACTCATTTTCATAATTTTCTTATTAATCAAGTTTACTCATTTGCAATTTGTTTCTTACTTAATTTCTTAATCATTCCAAAATCCAATTTACGCAGCCAAGAGACAATAGTTTAAGTATTCAATAATTTAGTTTAGTTAACTAATTATATTAAATAATCAAACGAATCGTGTAACACTAACCACATGTTCGTCGTGGATACGATACCTGACCTACCTTTGCTATCTAGGTTAATTAGGTTTTTGCATGACCCTAACAACAGGTCATCAACATGTAGAGCACTACAATGAACTTACTTAACGAGTAATTTTTATAGCACGAAAACGTGAACTATAAATTTACGCCGGTTAGTGATAAGCATACAAACAAAATATGAGAAATCTATAGCAAATGAAATGATCTTACAAACAAAAACACAAGGATGATTATTATGTTCAAATATTCATTTCTCAATCCTACCCAAATGCCATAAACACAAATGCATACACACTCATCTTGAATAAGCACCCTAACATATATGACTTTCCAAATAGATATGACCAAGACACCCACAAATTACACGTTTTTCATGAAGTCAACAAAACAAACATAATTATTAAAAAAGGTTAGTAACAATGTTAAATGCACTAACATAATTATCAATCAAAAATTCTTACTAGTTTATAAAGTATAGCTAGGACTCATCTCATACAAGTGGCACAATAATTGCAATGTTATCCATTGAATTTTATAGGATTTCAAATATACCATTGCAATGTTCTTCCTATTATTTATATCTCGACATAATTTTAGTTTAAGCCATATGTTAGAAATATCTCACTAAATAAGCACCCATATACAACATGTTGGTTACGTTTATGAGCACTAAAAACATTGAAATACATGGATATGAATTAAAATCTACACCAAAGGGTGATCATCTGAGGATTCCATCTGAAAATGATAAGAAAAACAACAGGAAAACTACATCTCATCATGAAGGCCACTTGAACATGAATGTATAGGAGATACTTTGTTCTCCTAGGAAGGGCTAAAACTAGAGTATGAAAGTTATTAGCAAACACAAGTTTAAACTCGTAAATATTAGATAAAAACAAGACAACATTTGGAGGTATAATAGAATGTGAATTCAATGTCACACATTACACCTTTGATATCTCATGAAATATGGGAGAAAATAGCGCCTTGAGAATGTTTATTTAAATATTTCAACAGCTTTTATATGGTTTAAAATGGTAAAGTATACCCCCTCCCCCACCCCTAACACACACATATGTGTAGCACACTTTCCTTGTTTGTGTTTGTGCAAACTAACTTTCCAATGATTTAGCTTTGTGGAGGCTTTCTTATAGAAGTAGGATTCATATCAAAATAACATGCACTAGCATGATGACATAGATGTATAACAGATGATTGGTTTTCCTAGAACAGGCTAAAACTAGGTTTTGAAAATTATTAAAGAACGTAAAAGTCAACTCATTTAATCCTCAAATAACGACACAATATAAGTTTGAAGCAATATGGAATGTGATCACAGTATCATCCATTACGTCATTGATCGATATTCCACATAATATGTGAGAATCTAGCGCCTTGTCTGTGTTCGTGCAAACTAACTTTCCAATGATATTCCTTTGTATTTTTGTTCCCATATAATCTAATGGTTTAGCTTCTTTGAGGCCATCCTACAAAAGAGCAAGTTATATTATAATGTATAACATGTATTGTGTTGCAAGATGACAACTACTTAATTTTTCAAACTAAACCCTTCAATTTTAATGTTTTAAATTGCATGAAACTATGCCATCAATCACTACTTAATTTTCCAAACTAATCTCTTCAATTTGTATTGTTTTAAATTGACCCTATGCTATATATAATATACATTTTTAACCTATTAGTTTTTTACTAATTTAATTTTCCTTTAATAAATTACATTCATTAGTTTTAGAAAATTCTTTGCAGTTGTGTTTAATATAACTTTTGTTAAAAAATAAAGTTGTATTCAAAATAGAGTATCTTTTGGTATATATTGTAAGCTTTATCAATTGACTGTAACTTTGAGGATGATACCAATATGTACCGAAAAAAGCACATCAACACCGCTATATAACTTGTTTCTATCACTACTAGAAAATATACCTTTAATGACATGCGATTAATGCCACGCGATGTTTTAGTGACGCACAAAAATGCATGTCATAAAAATATTATCATTGTTAATAAAAACTGAATAAACTATGACACGCATTCTTTCGTGTCATTGTCTTATTGTTGTAAACAAAAGAAGAAAAACATGGGTAATACTTTTAATTAAATTTAAATGTGTGTGCTGTCATTTTATAATTTTAATTTGAAAACTTAACACCCCTTTGAAACTTAACTCATATCTATCATATCCCCCGCTTCTTCACCATCAATTTCGTGCCGTAGATCCCCCACCGTGCCCTCGCCGTGCAACCACCACCTCCGCTACCCGGTGACCACCACCTTCATCATTAGGTCATGTAAGACTTCCTATTTGGTTGTTATTGCAGGTTAGATTGGATTATTCATGGTGTTATATGTCTCCTATTGGAATAAAAGAGGTATGTTCCTTAATATCTTATTTATTTTTGAACTGATTGCTTTCAATTTATATTCATGCTATAACTCAATTTATTTAGTTATATGTTTTAGTTTTGCGTTGATTTGTTAACAGTTACTGATATGGAATCAGTAACCATTTATATATACTATATAGTTGTTTTCAGATGAGTGATAGAGTTAAAGGAACTTAAAAGAGAATAGAAATCATCTTAACAAGATCAACAACTCTTCATCAGCACCACTTAAAGCTAAAGTGAATGAAACAAGTATTAACAGTAAGCATGACATTAGATTAGTTTACAGCTTATTCAAAAGCAAAACCTGTATAATTGTGGTTTAATGCTAATACTTACTTTTAGTATATTTTTAGTTTTAGTGCTAATACTTAATACTTACTTCTAGAAAAAATAATTTGTGGATTCAATTATATTAAGCTATTAGAGATAAAAGAAACCGCGAAGTCTTTAAGAATCAATAGTTGACTGAAAAAATATTAGTCGTCAATTAATTAAATAAGAACCTATATTCTGTAAATCAGGTTGTTTATTATTATTATTATTCTTTTCTACTTTACTAAACGAGTTATATTTGATCAAGATCGTAGGCATTCTAGAAGCAAAAACATCCTCGAAAAAGCCACAACACTAACATGTAGGAAGCCGCTTGTCCGAAATATGGACACTCGCTTCTGAAAAACTGACGAAGACTGATTTTGTACCATGGATGGCAGCTACAGCTCACCAAACCACATATAATCACAAAATCGAGATTGAAAATGTGTTGAATCATTTATACATGTTCTTTGGTTAATACATATATTTTCTAAAGTTGCTTACATTCTAGCAGATAAGTACAAGGATTAATGTCATGTAAAGATAATATTCTAGCAGATAAGTACAAGGATTAAGGTCATGTTAAGATAAACAATATCTTCATTATTATTTGTTAGCAAAATGTTCTCAAAATTAGGTGAAATTACTTATGCTAAGAAGGTATGTGTGATTCAATATATTTGTTTTACAGATATAAAATCTTCATTTACTTGCCAATCTATGTTTTTTGGACTCTATTAAAGATATCAAATCATAGCTGATGTTACTAATCAAATGCTAAAAAGACCATAATTAAAGAGCATGCTACAAACCATGATAACCGGCAGCCTCCAACACAGCAGAAGGAAAAAAAATATACAACCCACTTTTGAAGTTGTCCTGATTGGGAATGCATAAATGCCAAGTTGCCAACACCATCATATTAAAATACAACCCATTGCCTTACTCTCTTTTACTTTTGGTATATATTGTATTTACAACTTCATATCCCTTTTATATATGTACGTGATGGGTCAAAATGGGTCGACCCCTTTGATCTTATACTTAACATTAGCTTTTGATTGTCTAAATTGGTATTTTTATGTACATATGAATCTCAAATTGTTTTAATCTCAATTTGATGCATATGATAATTTAATGACATTTGAATATCCAATTTTATATGATTTAATTTTTCTAATTTTCAAGTTTGGGAAAGAACGGATGAGTACAATGATTCTGATATTGATGAAATCTGTGAAGAATGGTCATCTTTTGTTGGAAGCATTATTTTTTGCTGACATTATATATTAAGTTTAGAATTAAATGTTTTAAACTAGGAAATATTACTTATTTGTTATAAAATATTGTATGGAACAATACTGTCTTGCAATATATGTAATTAATTTTG
This sequence comes from Flaveria trinervia, assembly GCA_025506515.1. Taxonomy (NCBI): domain Eukaryota; kingdom Viridiplantae; phylum Streptophyta; class Magnoliopsida; order Asterales; family Asteraceae; genus Flaveria; species Flaveria trinervia. The sequence continues at coordinate 3,137,973 of CM046446.1, forward strand.
TATTATGTTATAAAACAACTATAATAGGCACTCGAATAGATAACTGCAGTTTTAAAATTGTCACAGGTGAAAATTTCAAAACAATGACACGCATTTACGACATACAAATGCATGCCATTTTTATTTATGACAGAAAAATCATTGACACGCAATGTGTATCATAACGTATGTCAAGAATGCGTGTCATAAAGAGATGACACATAAATGTGTGTCATCTTCATTTATGACATGGGCTTCCTTGATATGCTTTTACGTGTCATCTATACCCTTTTATGACACATATTGCGTATCATTAAAGGTATATTTTCTAGTAGTGTATCTACCGATTCGTCACAACTTCACACTTTTTATGTAATTAATCACATTAATGTTACTGTTGCAACACGAGTAAGAAAGTATGTAAACATGCCACAGTTGCCTTAATTTCTAGTTGTGTACATCAAGCACAAAAGATGTAGGAAATATTTAGTTATCATTAATCTACCAAAACCTTAATGTGTCCCGTGTAGAAAAAATACATAGAAAGAGCTCAAGGACAATAACTTGAGTACATATTAGACCTGCCATCTTCTAGTCGAACTACACAACTTTGTTACATGTTTTCATACCATGTATACTAATTCTTAATGTCAACAAATGCACAATATATAAAGCATTAGATGAGTATACTCGAATGGAATTAACTGAAGCTCAATATGGTTACCCTATGCTTGAGGATAGAAAGACTACTTCTAGTCAGAAAGACCCCGACTCCATAAAGACAGCAGACAAACAAACAAAAATAAATATGTAGAAACATGAAACTACACATGGTAAACAGATACTAACAACGTATATAAACTCGAAATATGTGAATATGTACTAAAATCTATCTATGTGACTGGATATGCATCTCTTATGAGGATCACAACCTATTTCTATTAACTAAGCGGGTGTAAGAACATATGGTGCTAAAGACTAACACAAGAAACATAATAGTAATAGAACTTACTCCAAGTGGTCTGACAAAGACGGTGTCAGACACTACAAAGTACATAAGTTTGTCAAGCATTCAACAAAAACAAACAAAAGAAAACCATCCACAACCAAGCTGTTTGAGAGAAAGTAAACTAAAACTCAAAATCATCACATGTTTGCACTTGTCAGAGCCAAAATCGCTGCTGATGATCCTCCTGTTGGTTCGAGTGCGATTCAAATGGGGCTAATGATCCTCCTGTTGCTTGCTGCTGATGTTCAAAGTTGATCCCTTCCATTTCACTTCTATACTCTATGTTTCCACTCCCAAGACTATAACCATTATAACCCCCTTGCTCATAACTACCCCCATCACTACTGCCAATGATCACAGGATTAAGCATTTCATTTGCACTTAGATTATGCATAGTTGCTGTCAAGTTAAAAGATCCTAACGGATCAGCCACAAAGCCCCCATCTAAAACTGAATTAGAACTTTCACCAGTTTCATAAACATTCCCACAATCTCCCATTAGCCTCATATCTTGATCAAGGTTCATATTGTGTAATGGGTTTTTGTCCCTCAACAGATTTGCATAATACCTTATATCATAAGTTTCTTGATGTCCTTGATGGTTTTGAGGGGTTAATGTTGGTGAAAAGAAAGCAGGAGTCTGATTAAAGTTTAAGCCCATTGAAGGATATGCGGTATCTGCCATGAGGTTGCTATGTTTTGCTCTAAACTGAGATAACTGAGACTGGTAGGTGGAGATACATGGGTAGGAGTTGTACTGGTTTTTGATAGACCCATTCTGAGGATCTATGAAGGTGCTCATGTTTTCATTGTTATTAATTTTTATCGCGTTATCTCCCATCCTAGATGTTTGTGCATGTGACATACCTCTCATCCCAAAGTTTTGTGGATGTGACGTACCTCCCATCCCGAACGTTGGATGTGACAAACCTCCCAGCCCAAATGTTTGTTGATGTGATGAACGTCCCATCTCAAACATTTGTTGAGGTGGCGTACCTCTCATTTCGGACATATGTGGATGTGAAATAGATGAACCTATGGGGATGTTGCTATTGTTATTGGCAATGCTTTTCACCGAACCTTCACCCATGTTGAGTGTTTGTGGATCTTTGGCTGTGAAGTTGTTGTCCCTGCAAAACATATATGTATGGATATAATATTAGCAAGACTTGTATAAGAAAAGGTGTGTTTTTTTCGCATAGAGATCGAGTAATACATGTAACAATAATTATATTCATGAGAAGATCTAGACTTAGGAAATGATTGCAACACTAAAGGAAGGATATTCATTGATCTTGAAGGAGCATGGAGTTGCATCATATGTGGGACAGATTTTCCTGTTGTTTTAACAACATTAAACACTTTAATATTTAGCCTATATACACACATGCATATATTATGTTGGTAGTTTCTATACAAAATTAAACACCCACAAGGTCAAGTGCATTTTAAGTATTATGGTGGTTTAGAAATCAGAAAAGAAAAGAGTTCAGTGGGGGAGAACCAAATATTAATATGGATGGGAACCTGGTGAATGAAAATTTTCAAATCTAAGTAGAATGCAATTAAGAAAATTGGTAACAAAGGAAGTATGATTAGATAGTTTATCATGGAACTAGAAGCAGAGAAAGATATATTATTTGTAATCTTTTAATTAGCTGAATTTAGACTTCAAAGTCAATTTTATTATTACTATAAGATTTAGTGTTCTATTGTTAGAAGTTAATCCTAATTGTGGTAATATGTGAAAGTTTACGGGGGGGGGGGGGGGGGGAATCATCAAGGGTCTAAAATAGGTTTGTTTTATTTAGTAAGTTTTAATTAGTCCTATTTAAGGTATTAGTATTTATGTTTTGGTTGTGAATGGGTTGTCATTCCAGCTATGTTTGAGTAGAGTTTTCATTAGTATCAAGGTTAGTATTAGTATAAATGAGGGTCATTTTCTTAGAGTTTAAAGTGTGGTTTTTATTCAATAAAAAGAAAAGAGTCGTGGGTGTGTTTTCTCACAAAATGTTGTTGTTTTTTGCTTTTCTTGATCTAGTTGTCTAACAATTGGTATCAGAGCTGCAATCAAGAGACTGCTACGATCCAGACTTGTGAAGAAAACCATCAAAGGCTGTTGAAGACAAGAAGAAGAATTGTCTGAACAAGATAGAAGAAAACGATCTGTGATAGATCAATTACGAAGACTGAAGACATATTTGAACCTGTGATTGGTTCATATAATTGTGGAGCGTTGATTGTGTGACACAATCAAGGCTAAGCAGAGAAGATTTGCGTGACGCAGCTGCAGTAGACGAAGATTGGTGCAATTCAAGTTGTATAGAGAAGGCAACCGTGTGAAGCAGCGAACGACGGTGAAGAAAACCTATGGTGTGATACTAGGAGAAGACGTTTAATCTGTGAAGGATTGAACCAACTTTGCTGTGAAAGCGGGTTCGAGAAGAACTAATAAGTGATTGATCAAAGTGGGAAAAAAGGTAATTCCGTGAAGAAATGAGAATCTAATCTGTGTGAAACAGACTACATTCTACTATTGTATCTGTGTGAAACAAACTATATTTTGTTGTTGTATTTGTGTGAAACAGACTACATTCTGCTACTGTATCTATGTGAAACAAATTGGTTTACGCTAATTTGCTGCTGAAGTTTGTGAATCAGAGGAGTTTTGCTACGGCTGCAGGAAGTGTTTGTGCAGAAAAGAGTCTTTTTTTGTAAAGAAAAAGGTGATCAGGTAGTTTAGAAAGAAGATAACAGAACGTGTAGGAGCAGTTGTTGTACCCCACCGAGAACCAAGCAATGTGACTTTACAATGTGCAAAATTGACCACAACAAACTACACTGAATGTTCAATTATGATGGAGACCATCTTAGGTGCGCATGGTTTGCGAGAGGCCATAGAACCTATGACAGGAAGTGTTATTGATGATAGAAGAAAGTACATGGCGAAGGCATTGATATTTCAGTCACTACCGGAGGATGTGTTATTTCAAGTGTCAAAGCATAAGGATCCAAAGAATGTTTGGGATGCATTACGGGTCAGATATGTGGGAGCTGAGAGGGTTCAAAAGGCTCGCTTGCAAACACTTAGAAGTGAGTTGGAAGCAATGAAGATGACTGAAACAGAGACTATTGATGAATTTGCAGGTAAGATTAGCGGGCTACAATCAAAGTATAAAAGTCTTGGATCTTCACTTGACGATGAGATAGTGGTGAGAAAGTTCTTGAATTCTATGCCAAAGAAATATTTGCCAATCGTTGCTTTAATTGAGCAATACTCGGAGATTGAGAAAATGAAATTTGAGGAAGTGGTGGGTCGATTTAAAGCTTATGAGGAGCGGGTAAAATCCCAAGATGGAATTGAAGACAAGCAAAGTAAATTGATGCTCACTTGTAATGATGAACATCCTAAAGCAAGAATGGTAGTGATTATCAATAAGGTTGTGGATGGGTTAATCAGGATGGAAGAGATCGTGGTAGAGGCCGAAGTTTAGGAAGAGGAAGGGGTCGTGAAATCGACCCGGTTCAAGAAATGTTCAACGGGAGACAATGCGAGAATGGGACAAGTCATGGGTTCAATGCTATCGATGTGAAGAGTTTGGACACTTTGCATACGAATGTCCAAAGTCAAAACCAAAGCATGAGGAGGCCAACTTAGTTTGTGAAGATGATGAGCCACTCTACTCTAGAGAAGGAAGGCCACATTAGGATTAAGGGGGTGATTGTTAGAAGTTAATCCTAATTTTGGTCATATGTGAAAGTTTAGGGGGGGGGGGGGGGGGGGAATCATCAAGAGTCTAAATATAGGTTTGTTTTATTTAGTAAGTTTTAATTAGTCCTATTTAAGATATTAGTATTTATGTTTTGGTTTTGAATAGGTTGTCATTCCAGCTGTGTTTGAGTGGAGTTTTCACTAAGGTTAGTATTAGTATAAATGAGGGTCTTGTCTTAGAGTTTAAAGTGTGGTTTTTATTCAATAAAAAGAAAAGAGTCGTGGGTGTGTTTTCCCACAAAATGCTGTTGTTTTTTGCTTTTCTTGATCCAGTTGTCTAACATCGTAAGTAAGGTAGTTTACAAGGGATAAATTTATACCATATTAACGAATTTTCTAAATATTCTATCAAAGTCAGTTAAAAAAATTTTGTTCCTCTTAACTATCTCAAGTTTCATAAGTGTTTCAGTCTAGTGAATTTTTGTAAATGTGAATACTTTATAAATGACCATAATGGAACATATAATGAGTGATTATTTCTTTTAAATTAACTTGAACTAAGAGGTAATAATAATCATAAGATTTATAAAAGACTGATCTAAGCTTTATAATTTTCAATGCAAGTCAAATTTATAGAAAATAATCCATACATAATAAGTAGAATCTATATTATTAATCTATTTGGGCTACTTAAGTTTAATAAAATTTAACATTTAAAAATAGATTTTACAATATTAGTACAATTAGTAAAATTTAAATAATATTATAGAAAAAAACAGTTGAATAACATTAGTGAAACACTTGATACACTTGATTAATATTGTAACGGCCATTTTAATTTTAAGAAAATGGTAACCTGCTAGAAAAAAAATATATTTCACAGATATTGAAATTAGCTTTTTAATATAAATAAAGCAAGAACTTATAATCAATTTTAAAAAATAAATTTTATTAACCACTAATGGTTATAAAATTTCAAATTATATCAAATAGACAAACTTAGTTACAATATGTGTAACTTTAATTAATATATAAAAAAAGTAATAAAAAACTCTTATGCTTCGTACCTTTTACATATAGCAATTCTCAGAGCATCCCAATTTGTTTTTTATTTTTATTTGAGTGAATATTCTATATTATGACGAATGGTTGTGAGTGATTATAGGTAAAAACAGAAAAAAAAAACTAAGAGCATTGTAATGTGTTTCCTTATAATTTTTTTAATAGATTTGAAAGTGGTTGTAAGTATATGATAAAGGAAATAAAATGATAAAGGTTGAAAATATATTATTTAATTGAAAAAATATTAATTTTTAGTGTATTTTTTTATAGACAAATGTACAAACATGCTTCGGAGGATAAGTGTTATCTTAATTGAGCTCATCTATCCGTTTCTCAGCCAGGACCGCACCCCCAACCCCTTCAGGAGGAAACTCATTGTTGAGAAAAATCATTAGTTCAACTCTGAGTAGTTTTTGTTCAGAGTGAGATTTGAACTCATAACATTTTATTTATTTACATGTAATGAGTATTTTACCTTAACCAGTTGGACAAAATATCATTGGTTTTTAGTGTAATTATAACTACATGAATGAGTGATAAATTTTAAATGCTCTTAAATATTATGCCTTTTGATTAATGCAAGTTATACTTAAATGATCTCTTTACTTTTATACCCCCTATCAAATATACTAAAAAAAGTAAATTTGTTTTGTATATTCAAAAATAAACATTACAATATATACAATAATATAAAGTAAATTAGATTGAAGTAAAAATATTACAAATGATTGTAGCATTATGCAAGGTGGCTATAGAATGAATTGATATACAGCATGCCACTATTACAGAATGTTTGTTGGAATTAATCTTATTTTTCGGAAGATTAATGGAGAGAAGATGACAAATTTATTGAACGATTAAATTACACCTGAATATTTAAGAACTGCAACTTTACTCGGTTTAGAACCAAATAATATTGCAAAACAATTTTACATAACCTTAAAAAACTGAAAGAAGATTATAAATTTGTACCTTGAAAACGGATAGTCATGATGCAAACCATATTTCCTTTTAACACAAATCTTTGTATGAGCGGTGAGATCGCTCTCGACAGCATATGCCTTGTTGCAGTGATCACACTTATGATTCCTTTCAGTACAATGTCTTCTTAAGTAGTGTTTTTTAAGACCACCAAAGTCCCCGATGGCACGAGAACGATTGTGGTGGACACAGGTGGGCTCAGGGCATAGATACACCTTTCGCGGCAACAGATCGTTTGCTGCCCTTTTCTTAAGGATGGAAGGAAGCTTGTGGACTCGTAGGTGAAGCGACAAGTTTTGCTTTCGCGGAAACCCTTTGTTACATATGTCACAAAGAAACCTGTTTGTATCAAGTAGAGTTGTGGGAGATACTTCTACAGCAAGAACTGCATTTGGGTCTTTTATTAATGAAACAAAATCCCAAATTAGTAAATAATATATGTAAAAGTAAACAACAGAATATGAAAGACACCCTTTTGAATATTTAATTTTTTGGGCTTAATTTTCACCCAATTACATAATTAAATATATATATATATATATATATATATTATATATATATATATAATATATATATATATATATATATATATATATAATAAAAAGATATATAGTTAATTTATTTTTGTTAAGAGTTTTCCATTTGATACTTCTACTGGAAGATCTACATTTGGGTCTTTGATCAATGAAACAAAATTCCGAAATGGTAAATAACATATGTAAAAATAAACAACAAAATTTATAGGATACCATATTAAATCTTTCTATTTTTAGGCTTAATTTTCATCCAAGTCAAAAAAGTTTTATATAATATAATTAAAAACAATGCAAAGATGGTTGATTTCTTTTTGTTAATTAAACCTTTTTTTCGGTTCTTATCTAATATTTTGCAAAATAATATGGTAAAAAATAATTAATTAAAGAACTTGCATGAGGCTTGTGGTTGATTAATTTGGTTGTTGGGAGCCATAAGATGATCATCTTGAGCAAGAACTAATGACGTCGGCAACGTGAGATTCAACTCTTGTAGAGAGTTTGTCATAAGCTCCATGGTACGATTTGGTGTTTCGGTGGTGCCAATGAACAAGAAAGACGAAGAAGGCGATCCTGAATTCATCCTTAATTTGAGTCTTCTTCTATATTGACTGATCTAGCATAACTTCTTGATGTAAGAAACTTAACACCAAAACACACACACACACATGTACACAAAGTAAATATGAAGGCTTTAATTAGAAATAGAGCTAACACATGTGGTTATTTTATGTATTTACCATTGCGTTAAGATCAACAGAATTACACCAGCATCTTATTACATCTCTATGTGGGATCCACGACGCGTGTAAGTCATGTGAAATTTTTTCATCTTGATCATGCTTTTTCTCCGCTCTCTTTCTATAGTCTCTTTTACAACTTAGTTTTACATAAAACTAAATTAAAAAAGGTCTCCATCATGAAGAATATGGTCAAATCAACACTTGACAATAATAATGGACAAGAGCTATGTCTTAATATATTAAAAATTACTATTATTAGAAGCATTTGAATTAATAACATGCATAGCATAATGAATGAAATAGGGTGTAGCGGGTGCATGATAGATTTAGCTCCCGCTTTACGCGAGATCCAGTGATGAATTTTATGATCTGATACACGTAGTTTTACACTACACATTTGTATAGCATTTCGTTTCACACGGCTTAAATTCATAACCTTATGATTTCATTTTACCAATCTTATCAATTGCTTTCAGACTAAAAAACATTTAAATATGATGATTATACGAATAAAAATGGTGTACAAAGTTAATTGAATACAAGATTCTCCCCTAACTTGAATCATGTTTCTCCACCAGCACCAAATAAATGAGAATGAGGAATTAGAATTTATTTGACTATAATGGTGCTCACCGACTACTACTACATAATATGAATTCAATTCAATTAGAATTAAAACTTATGTGTCCGTCACGTTAATTATTATAAAAATTACACAATAAACATGAGTTTTTTATTTTTAAAACAAGTACAATATTGTTACATAAAAATATTATAATTTTGTATGTTTTTAAGCTCATATCTCGTCATTATGTATTTAGTCTGGTTTTGTGTCTTTTTGTTAGTTATTATGTATCCTAGAATACTATTGTGTTTTTCTAAATAGATAATTTAAAAAAAATTAATGATGTAGTAACATTGTTGTGTATCTCTAATAGTCTCATTGTATTTTTTTAATCATTGTAGTATCTTAATATTATTAGTTTTAAAAAATACATTTATAAAATAATATTACTGTGTACTTATAATTATAAAACACAATAATAGATAACAACTACATATAATCTATAAAAATACAATAACTAAAATAACATATTGTGTTATATTTAATGCTATAAGTTTTGAAAATACGTTGGTGCAAACATATCATTGTGTATATGTAATTGTGAAACACAATGATTGATAACAAATTTATATAATGTATAGAAACGATAACAAAAAATATCCTAACATATTTTAAAACGTAAAGCACAATGATAAATACATATAATAAATAAATACTCTCATCTTTAAAACAATATAAAGTCACATGGCAAACTCACAATTCTTTTTAGACTTTTTGAATATTATATACTTTTTTACTATAATTTACCCATATATTTATTAAATATTATTTATCAAATTCATAAAAATAAAAATTACACATGTAATTATGTCAAAATTCAGGGGTTGGATGTCTCACAACACGAACAAGAGTTTGTGTTCACGCCTTTGACCAAAGGCACGTTCAATACACTAATTAATATCTTCAACACTAGATGAGTCACCACCAGTCTCGCTAGAGGAACTCACATGCTCCTCTTTAATTCGTTCCTACACAAAACATATTGAGTATTTTATTATATAAAAATGCGGCAAAATAACTACCGTAGAATAAACAATTAACCAACCATTTAAGATTAAATTATAACGATACTAACATTATAACACTAATAGCAACAAATACTACAATGCTAACAATATTATCAAACACTAACACATAATTTCAATCAACTTACATAAATAATTTAAGTATATTAAAGTATGTTTAGGTCACATTGATCTATTTAAACAAACACTTGACTAAAAGTTTATTATAGTGTGTTCGGGTCATGTTGACATGTTTAATCTAACACATGAATAGTTCTTAAAGTGTATTAAAGTGTCTTCGAGATGTTTTGTCCCGTTTAAACAAACACTTGAATCATTTAAGTATATTAATGTGGTGGGTCATTTTTTCAGTTTAAACAAACAATTGAAAATATAGAAAGTATTCGGGCCATTTTAACATGTTTGAACTAACACTTGAATAATTCAAGTGTCTTAAGGTGTGTTCCGGTCATTTTGAATTGTTTAAACAAATATTTGAATAACTTAAGTGTATTAAAGTATGTTCGGGTCATTTTGACCCGTTTAAACAAACCTTGAATAGTTAAAGTTTATATGGGTCATTTTGACCCGTTTGAACTAACACATGAATAATTCAAGTGTATTAAAATGTGTCGGGTCATTTTAACCCATTTAAACAAACACTTGAATGATTCAAATGTAGTAAAGTGTGTTCAGGTTATTTTAACCCATTTAACTCAAATGTCATTGCTATATATAGTTTAAAAAAAGAACGCATCGTTTAGTTAAAGGATTAAAAAATGTCATGTCTTGATTACACATAGTCAGAAAAAGGTACTTTTTTTACACTTTTATAAAACCAAAAACTGAGAAAATGTGAATACTCTATATCGACGACATGTTGTCGTCACAAAGTAGTGCCACATGTGTTAGAAAATATTTATCTATAATAATTTATTTATACTCACAACCGCTCATCTTTGAAATGTTTCATAAAAATCACTTATTTTTTCAATTATCCCGCCAAATCTATACTGATGATAAATCATCGGTATGAACTTTACAAGTCAAAAGGGTGAAATGTACCAACGCCATATCGTCTCTATAAAATCACCAATACCAACTGTATGTTGTTGATATAGGTGTCTTGGCGGTGTTAAATTAAATTGTTGTAGCGTCTCTACCATCACCTATTAAATGAGGTTGACATCAATCATTGAAAGATAAATCATATATAGTTTTCTTCGTCCAGTGACAATAAAAATAATTCTAATGATTTAATGCCACTTTAATTATGTATTCATTGCTTTATGATATCATCATTATTTTTAATTATTATAAAAACTTGAACATAAAATCTTTTTCCCATCGTAAGCCTTCTACTATTAGTATTTTGTTTATTATAATTGAACTTTGTCAAAGATATTCTAGCAGTATTACGTTAGAAATGTTGTTGATGGTCAAATATTATCGTTTACTTACGGTAAGTTTAAAATGTCTCATGACCTAGTCGGTTAGTGGCCGATGTTAACAATGTAACGTAACTCTCACATCACACAATTGCTCGCCGTATTGCATTTCTCGGGACGTGTAATGACAAATCATGAAAACGATCACAACTAAGAAATTTACTTGTTTATACCCAATGACTAGCTATAAATCTCTAGTAACATATATACCTATTTCTAGTTTTTCAACCAATTGCCTCCTCCATCGAAAAAAATGTTATATAATGAACGTTATAGGTTGTTAATTTGTATTATAGAGTTAAAATCAACCAAAAATTCATCATCGTCAAAATAACAAGTAGCTAGACATTTTTTATTATTAATATATAAATAGGTCTTGGTTTAATAAAACAGGTGAGTGTTTTAAGTTCAAGTCTCATTTAAAACAAAAAAATATTTTTAATATTATATATATATATACATATATATATATACATACATACATACATATGCCTACATATATACATATATATACATATAGATACATATAGATACATATATAGATATATACATATATATACATATATATATACACATATATACACATATATACATATTACATACATATATATATATATATGAGAATGTGTTAACACCAACATTACAATGATGATAAAGTGAAACAGATGGTTATGTTGGGTTTCGACGGTTATATATGCCGAGAAAAACATGTAGCATGCACGCTACCTATGTCTCACTTCCGCCATTCTGTTCTCGCCACATGATGAGTCATAAACCTAATGATACTACTATGTAACGGGTACGTCACTTGCGAGTGTTAAACGTTGCAACCTCTGACAATAATATATCAGGCGTTTATTTTCTTGTCTCCATACTAGAAAAAATTAAAAAAATACAACAAACAAAGTTGTTGTAAATTTGTCACAAAACGTGTTTTGCAACAAGTTTATAATGGACCTTGTTTTGTCGCAAAAACCCTTGTGGCAAATATTTGCTACAAATGTTTAACAGATTTTACAATATGTTTGCAACAAGAACTTTATGACAAGAAAACAACAATATTTTGACGTAATTTTGCAATAGATTTCCGACAACAAGTTTGCTACAAGATTTTGCGACTGAATTCTAACAATATTCTAACAAAAATCTACAACACATATGCGAGGAAAGAATTTTAATATTATCATGTTTTTGTTTGTGACAAAACTGCAACAATGTCTATTTTATTTTGCAACAAAATAAGCTTTTAGTAAAAAAAACAATTTTAAAACAATTCAATAAACCATTCAACCGCAATCTAAATCCGATTACATAAATCCACACACATGTTGTTTACATAATTCAAAACTAAACTATGTTTGGCGATTGCCAGAATTGTTACTAAATTATTTAAAAAAGTTCTTTTTCGCATCTCGTCACGCATTTATTGTTGCATCTCTCCTCTCATATTTGTTGTTATGTTTTTTCTAGTATGTTTTGTTTCATCTCACTAACTTGTTGCATCTTTTTCTCGTATTTGTTGTCAAAATTACGTGTACACATATAAAAATAATTATGTTGATTCTAAACACAAACATATTAAAATACATGGACACCATATAAACAAACTTTTACATTGATACCTTTATACAAATTAAAATAGAATTCTAACTCGATTTTATCTAAATACTAATTCGAAATTCTATATTAAAATACATTGAATTAAAGTCAAAAAGTTTAAACTAAAAAAGGTAAACATTACTTGTTTGTATATCTAGTACATAGTTTATATAAGACATGTATGTATTTAATCATTTTAGTAACATAAATCTTACGGATTGAGATGACAGAGAACAAGAAGTCAACTTGTCTAAAGTGTTTATGTAGCCTGTACAACATAGAATCTCTACTAATCCCACTTAACTAGGGTTCATTGATAACTTCTGTAAGTGCAACTTGTATATTAATTAACTGGGTGATAGTTCATAAATTTAAACCTATCACCATTTTCACAAATAGTTGATCTAAGCATTACAAACCAAACGCGAGCAACTATTAATTTTGTGGTCTAGAACACCTTCGATGCCAGATCATTGATTTTTACTTGGTACACCCGGTTTTAAATTTATAAAGCTAATTTGCTACAGTTACAATCAATAAAACAAATTAGGAGAATGTGACGTAATCGAGATTAATTAACAAGGGTAAATGATATGCAATCACGTGTGTGGCACTAAAGAAACGATATAAGAATCCTAATATGTGACGACCCTAAAAATAAAGTTAGGCAAAATTAAATTATGAATAAATTATATTATGTGTTCTTATATATATAAATTATGAATGTTTATGAGCTCATATATGTAAAATTGTACATATGCATGTTTACATACATGTCTTACGTATGCATGTGCCATCTTTTGATGAATACATATGTGTATTATGTGTTTATATGTATTATGTGTTTATGTGTATATATGTGTTGCTCGATCGCATGCATGCACAACTTTTTACGTATGCATGTATCCAAACTCATAAGTTTTAAATACCAAACACTATGTAATCAAATGTTGCAACTTTGTAACATCAAATCATTCACCAAATGATACAAAACACAACCCAAACAAACACCTCAATACAAGATAACAACAAAGAAACTTGACATAAATCTTATTCACTTAAACCTCAAACTTAAGCATTATGAAAACTCATGTCACGGTTCATTAGGCATTTAAGCAAACCGATTAAACACTCTAAGCTTTAGTTAAACCTTGTAATAATGGCATGGTGACTCACTTAACTCCTTGAAAGCCACATAGCCCCACCATGACACCAACCCACCCCCTTATACCGCCACCTAATCGGATCACCCCTCAAGTCGCCACCTTAACAAACTATGATAACCAACTAATGCAAGCTAGGTGTCAAGTCATTACTCTAGCCTAGAGTTCATCATGACCAACTCCACTATTTGATATATCGGCCGATGGCTTGGAAACACAAGACAAACACAAACACTAAATCTCTCTCAAACTCTCGGCTTCACCTTGTTCTCTTGGTTATCACTTCTGTCACACCCCAACCTTGACGGCGGAAACGTCGAGGAGTGAGAGTTAAGATCGTTCACAGCCACATAACGCTATTATTAACCCAAATATATTTTATCATAAAATTCAATTGTATCATTACAAACATAAGACCCAAAGAAATAAAACCATAACATAAAAGATAACAAGTCTTTTTAATTCACTTATTTATCTAGGTCCATTCCTAGATATGTAGCTTCAATGTGTAGGAATCAAACTTGGACGTTTTCTGAAACATGTTAAAAATAAAGGGTCAACAATAATGTTGGTGAGCATTCCATAGTTTTAAGTACATAGATTATATAAAAGATGGCAATTCAAGTCATAAATTAATGAATAAAGTGATTAGGGATGTTATGAACAATGCAACAATCAAACCTCGACAAAGTTTTACAAGTCTCAAACGTTTACAAGATTATACGATCAGCTAAGTGTACTTGGATCAACCAAAGCAGGCTTGTCTTGCCCATAGATCTATGACTTCGCTGGGCTAGCAATAGTTAATGATTGTACATGTAACGCCATAACATGGTAACCACAAAAGTTCAACTAACAACAACTTTGCATGATGAATTACCATAAAGATTACAAGTCTCAAATAAGTTTACAAGTGCAATGATAATAAATTAACATGTTTCACCCCAAAGTGTGAAAATAAGCAAAAAGGGGTATGGAAATACTCACATGATCAAATAATATATATTTGATGATTAATATGAATAATAATAAGCAACGTTTCAACGTAGTCTTTCACAATGCACCTAAAACAAATATATATTTACAAGGTTACAATTTAATAATATATTTAATGGTTAAACGAGACTAGGGTTTCAATTTGGTATTTGAGGGTTTTAATATTTAGATGATGCTAGTTAGTGAGATCTTATTTTAGTCCAAGAACAATATCATGTAAAGAATTTTAAAGAAATAAAAGCCTTTATAACAATTTTGTAATTTAACCTATAAAATATATAATTTCTATGGTAACCATGATTAATCCATAAATATAAAATATCTAGTGTCCAAATAATCATTAAATGATTCAAAAGAAAATACTATATAAAGTTTATTTTTACATGATTAAACTAGGAAAAATATTTGTTAAAATTTTATTTTATAAGAAAATTGTTAAGGTAATTGTGGAAATAAATTTATAGAAAATAATAGGATAGCTTTAGAAATAACCAAAGTTTACAAAACATTTTTTTATAATTTTCAGAAAATTTTATATACTTTTTTAAAGGCTGAAAAGCCAAAAAAATTATATTGGAGGTCGCCGGGTTCGAACCCGGGACCTCTAGTACAGAATGTAAGTGGGTAACCAGTGAACCAAGGCTCTCAGCCGCGGTTAAAAGCCTGTTTTAAAACCTAAAAACACCAAGCACCAAATCCCCCCAAATCGCCCCAAATCGCCCCAAATCGCATGAACCCTAGGTTCAATCGTCCCCCAAATTGAAGCATCAAATGATGTTTTTAAACAACCCATTGTTAGGTTTTTATTCCCCTCCCAAAACCGAGTATATACATGACTCTAATTACCTGGTTGGGGATGAATCCGATGGTGAACAAGACGAAGAACAAAATGCGACCACGTGGCACGGGTTTGATGTTCAAATGATGATGATAATCAAATTCGATGTATAGGTAGTTTCTAATGACCTCAAGGATGAAAATCCCTATGTTAATTTCGAATTTTGAAGCTCTGAAAATGGGGTTCGAATAGTTGCAGGTTCACGATGAAAGGGTTGTTTGGGTCGAGTTGTTTATGTGTTTTCAGGAGAAATTGGAACCAATAATCGTTTAGGAATGACTAGATAATTGATTAGGTTCGTTTAATTAGGTTATTATTTGAGTTTAATGCTTCGAACGACTATGAGTTTAATGACGATTTTGGTTATGCATCGTTTGGGTTTGTAACCGGTGTTAGAGACCAATTATAGTAGTTTATTGAGTTCGAATCGAGTTCCCGAATGGTTTAGATTGGATTGGGGGTTACAATTCGATGTATTTTGACGATTTTAAGGTCGCCGGACTCCGGCCGGAAGGTGGCCGGAGTTGCGGCCGGAAAATCGGGTAAGGGAGGGGTATTGGTTTGGGTTTCAAATTTTTACAACATTGGTCCCTCAACTTTCAATCCTTATTATTTTATGCCCAAAGCTTCTTTTAAGTCTCAAAATTATCAAATTAACCTCTTAACTTGCCTAAACCCAAGTTATAAACATCTTTTAACTTTAATAACTTCTATAAAATTATTATTATTATTATTATATTATTATTATTATATTATTATTATTATTAATAACATAATTATTACTCTTACAAAATTTATTATTGTTATTATTTTTATGATTATTATTATGTTCAATTTAATAGATAAATTATAATCTTTTTGCATTAAAGAATTAGTGACTAACTAGGAGATAAACACAATTATCCCAAAGGTTTCATGAAAAGTATTAATGGTCCATATAAGAATAAACGAGGTTAACTATTAGTTAACCAAAAATACAAGTTGTTACAGTCTCCCCAACTTAAAAGAATTTCGTCCCGAAATTAAGAATAAACTAGGCGAACAAATACGGGTATTTCTCCTTCATATGATCCTCACGCTCCCAAGTGAACTCAGCTCCACACTTATTCTCCCAACGAACCTTGACAATTGGTGTAGTTGTGGTTCTAGTTTTCTTCATGATGCGATCCATAATTTCAGCAGGTTTCTCCACAAAATGCAATGACTCGTCGACCTGGATGTCTTCCAATGGGACATGCAGACCCTCGTCGCCCAAACACTTTCTCAAATTTGAGACATGGAATACAGAATGAACTCCACTAAGGTCGGAAGGTAGTTCCGGTTTATAAGCCACTTTCCCAATCCTTCTCAGGATTTTGAAAGGTCCTACAAATCTTGGAGCTAGTTTACCCTTCTTTCCAAAGCGAACAACACCTTTCCACGGTGAAACCTTAAGAAGAACCATGTCACCAACTTGGAACTCCAATGGTTTACGACGCTTATCAGCGTAACTCTTTTGTCGACTTCTTGCCACTTCAAGGTTCTGCGGATAATAGAAACTTTATCGGTCGTCTCTTGTATAAGTTCAGCACCAGTGATGAAGTTTTCACCAATGTCGGTCCAACAGATCGGTGAACGACATTTACGACCATAAAATGCTTCAAACGGTGCCATCTTGATACTCGAGTGATAACTATTGTTTTACGAAAATTCCGCGAGCGGTAGATGCGTATCCCAATCGCCACCAAAATCAAGAACACAAAGACGTAGTAAATCCTCGAGGGTTTGGATTGTTCGTTCGGTTTGACCATCGGTTTGAGGATGGTAAGCCGTACTTAAATCCAATTGAGTACCCAAAGTCCTTGCATCGAAGACCAAACGTGCGAAGTGAAACGAGCATCTCGATCGGAAATAATGTGCAACGGCACGCATGACGACTCACAATTTCGTCAACATAGATTCGAGCCAACCTTGAAACCTTGTACGTATCTCGTATGGGTATGAAATGTGCTGTCTTGGTCAAACGGTCAACAATGACCTATATGCTATCATGACCACGAGGTGTACGAGGTAACTTGGTTACGAAATCCATGGATATATGTTCCCATTTCCACATAGGGATTTCAGGTTGCTCAAGTAAACCACTTGGTCGTTGATGTTCGGTTTTGACCCTTGCACACGTGAGACATTTGGAAACATAAGTCGCGATATCTTTCTTCATTCCAGGCCACCAATATTGACCACGCAGGTCCATGTACATCTTAACGGAGCCAGGATTAACGGAATATCGGGTTTGATGAGCTTCGTTCATAATGAAGTGCCGAAGGTTGTCACGATTGGGGATCCAAAGTCGATTCAAGAAGTACCACATGCCGTTCGGTGTTGTCTCCAATTGTGACCGAACATTAGACATCAAATCTTCATCTTTTCCTTCGTCGGTTAGTGCCGCTTGTTGAGCCTCGCGAATGCATAACTCGAGATCACTATCGATCCTTATGTTTTGAAGCATGATAGTAGCCTCGTTGACATCCACATGAATCTCGGTATCAAATTCTCCTAACGTATCAAACCATTGCCTTCGATCTCGAATTTCTTGAAGCGAGACAATCTTGTTGTGGACCTTGCGACTTAGCGCGTCGGCTACAACATTCGCCTTTCCCGGGTGATAGCGAATGTCGCAGTCGTAGTCGCTAATCAACTCAATCCAACGTCTTTGTCTTATGTTGAGATCCTTTTGATTGAACACGTGTTGGAGACTCTTATGATCGGTGTAGACTATGCATTACGTCCCATATAAATAGTGTCGTCAAATCTTCAATGCGAAAACCATAGCACCAAGTTCAAGATCATGAGTTGTGTAGTTCACTTCATGAACCTTCAATTGCCTCGACGCGTATGCTATAACTTTACCTCATTGCATGAGGACAAAACCAAGACCTTGATTAGAAGCGTCACAATATACAGTAAAGTCGTCATTACCAGCGGGAAGTGTGAGAATAGGAGCGTTACACAACTTGCGTTTCAATGTCTCGAAAGCCTCTTCTTGCTCGGGTCCCCAGTCAAAGAGTCGATTCTTTTGGGTTAGCGCCGTTAACGGTTTAGCAATCTTCGAGAAATTTGCTATGAACCTACAGTAATATCCCGCTAAACCCAGAAAGGAACGAACCTCGGTTGGGGTTGTGGGAACACACCAATTCCTCACAGCTTCAATTTTAGCAGGATCCACGTGAATTCCTTGGCTATTCACCACATGCCCTAAGAATTGAACTTCTTCCAACCAAAATTCACACTTGGAAAACTTAGCGTACAATTGCTCTTTCTTCAAAAGTTCAAGAACTTGACGCAAGTGTGCCTCATGATCGACTTTCGTCTTGGAATAGATAAGAATGTCATCAATGAACACGATTACGAACTTATCCAAATATGGTTTACATACTCGATTCATGAGATCCATGAACACAGCAGGCGCCTTGGTCAGGCCAAAAGGCATGACCATGAACTCGTAATGTCCATATCGAGTACGGAAAGCGGTCTTTGGAATGTCATCATCATGAACACGTAATTGATGATATCCAGAACATAGATCGATCTTTGAGAATTGAGTTGCTCCTTGAAGTTGATCGAAGAGGTCATCGATTCGAGGAAGAGGGTATCGGTTTTTGATAGTAAGCTTGTTGAGTTCGCGGTAATCGATGCACATACGAAATGAACCATCCTTTTTCTTCACAAATAGTACAGGTGCGCCCCATGGTGATGAACTAGGGCGAATAAAACCCTTATCGGTCAACTCTTGCAGTTGACTAGCGAGTTCTTGCATTTCAGAAGGTGCAAGGCGATAAGG
This sequence comes from Flaveria trinervia, assembly GCA_025506515.1. NCBI lineage: Eukaryota > Viridiplantae > Streptophyta > Magnoliopsida > Asterales > Asteraceae > Flaveria > Flaveria trinervia. Next base: position 3,157,485 of record CM046446.1, read on the forward strand.
CGATTTAGCCACAGGTTTGCACCAGGGATTAAATCAATCTTGAACTCAACTTCTCGCACGGGAGGTAACCCTTTAAGATCTTCGAGAAAAACTTCGGGAAAGTCTCGCACAACAGGAATGTCCTTCAACTCCTTACCCTTGGCTTTCGTATTAACTACATATGCCATGAAAGCCATGTAGTTTTTACTTAAGCACTTGCGGGCCTTGATGCAAGACATGAGTTTGAGTCTTTGAGATGATTTCTCCCCAAAGACCCTTAAGGTATCACCAGTCGGTAAAGGAATCCAGATACACTTCTCAAAGCATAAAATTTCCGCACGTTGCTTGGCTAACCAATCCATAACAATGATAACATCAAAGCTTCCCAGATGCATAGGAATAAGGTCGACGAAGAACTCGTGTTCGTTAAGGCTCAAGGTGCAGTCACGTATTATGATGTCAACGAAAATAGATTTTCCATCGGCGACCTCGACCGTGAAAGATCTCTCCAGATTAGCACGCGGTTTAGAAAGTATAGGCTCGAATTCCAAGGACACGAAACTCCTATCGGCACCCGAATCAAACGATACAGAAGCATAATGACTATTTACAAGATACATACCTGTTTGGTAAGAATCCATTATTGGTATGATGAACACAGATAGGAAATTTTATAAGACAAGAGACGATTTAAGAAGAGTTCAACGACGTACCATTTACCACGTCGTTGTTGGCTTGAGCTTGGTTAGCATTGATGTTGAAAGCCCTTCCACGAGCCGGTGGCACAGTTCCCGAATTACGAGGACATTGTGGACGAATATGACCGGGCTCACCACAGTTATAGCAGGTTCGGTTGGTAAGCATGGCAGTGTTGTTTGGCGCACGAAAGTAAGTAGTTACCAAGTGTCCATACTTCCTACATAATGAGCAAACTCGGCATGGAGAGTTGCTTGAATGATGGTACTTGCACGTGTTACACATAGGATGTGGACCAGTATAAGCATTAGCCATGGGGGCTTGATTTGCAACCACCATTTGTTTTTGAGGAGCATTTGGTGCGGTCACAGCGTAGTTGCGTGTCGGGGTGAACTTACGCTTCTTGTTTTGAGAAGATGACTCAGCCTTTACCTCCTTTGTTGCCTCGGGTGTCACCTTCGCCATAGCCTTGGAACCCTTTTCCGACATCGTGACAGCTCTTATATGATTCTCGGTGAGCTGTGCAGTGATAGTGATGGCTTCCTCCAAAGTTGTGGGCCTACTACCCACCACAACATCTTGAATTTGAGGTGGCACCCCCTTGATAAATTTCTCGATGTTACGGAGCACGGTGTCCACCATGTGTGGTAGAAGCATACTCAACTCATGATGTCGGGTGGAATAAGCCAAATGGTTACCACCATCTTGTTTGAGATTCTAAAACTCCTCCTCCAGCTTTTGCAACTTGCTTCTTGGGCAAAACTTTTGGATCATAATATCTTTGAATTCCTCCCAGGGCATCGCCATTGCAACCTCAGTTCCACGGTTTCTCTTTTCACTATTCCACCAAGTTAGCGCTCGTTGTTGAAGAACACTTGTGGCATTGCGAACCTTGAGCTCGTCGAGGCACTCGCTAATAATAAATGTGTTCTCCATACTTTCAAACCACTCGAGAAGTCCAGTGGCTCCTTCTTTTCCACTAAAACTAGTGGGTTTGCACGAGTTGAAGTGTTTGAAAGTGCAAGTACGATTGTTCCCTTGTTGATTATTCCCGTTTTGATTGTTGCTATTGTCTCCATTAGCACCACTATTGTTCCCATTGGTGTTGTTGTTGCTATTAGCCATTAGTGTGCTATTAAGTTCAGCAACCATAGTCGGAAGAACGGCCGCCATTTGTCGGGCATCATGGCAGCTAGCTTACGGTCGGAACTTCCACGCTTTCCATGGTGACGAGACATGTTGGAATATGCAAAATGAGTTAGACACGAGGAATAGAAATACAAGGATTATAATTTAACAAGGATAAGGCAAGACTTATAAGGCACTTGGAATGGTTCCATTTGGTAACGCATTACCACTTGGAAACGTTGACACGTCAAGGTAAGTTGACCCATTCGCCTTAGAAGTTTGTGCATGTTGACCATAGTTTATCACTCATCCCGGAATCCCCAGGTAAGCATAACTAGTCCTGTAGGATTTATGCGATATGCTTGCCTTAGCCCGAGGGCCTGTTGCCAGGAAATCCAGAATACAGGTGTCTATGTATCACACAAATTTCTTAGGTTCATGATATCAAAACCTTGATGAGATTTATATAGATTAGACATAACGTCTAAAGATCCAAATCATAACATAAGTATAAGATTCCACGTGTCGACGAGAATAGGTTAAGAGATTTCATGTTCGGGGAGAGTCAAGAGTCAAAGCTAAGTTTAGGGAGACAAGTAACAATGTTTAGGCAATCCTATGCTAAGGCATCAAATTGCACATAAGTGGGCATAACATTATGTAGCTTGCAAGTAAGATCATATTTCTATAAGGTTCATGCATACTATAGTCTAGGTCACCATTTCTAATAACCTAAATCCCTATAGTTATGGACTCTGATACCAATCTGTCACACCCCAACCTTGACGGCGGAAACGTCGAGGAGTGAGAGTTAAGATCGTTCACAGCCACATAACGCTATTATTAACCCAAATATAATTTTATCATAAAATTCAATTATATCATTACAAACATAAGACCCAAAGAAATAAAACCATAACATAAAAGATAACAAGTCTTTTTAATTCACTTATTTATCTAGGTCCATTCCTAGATATGTAGCTTCAATGTGTAGGAATCAAACTTGGACGTTTCCTGAAACATGTTAAAAATAAAGGGTCAACAATAATGTTGGTGAGCATTCCATAGTTTTAAGTACATAGATTATAAACTTTTGGGGGAAAAAGCATACTATTGATTTTTGATGATTGATGCAAATTTTGAGTTATACTATCATTTATGTTACAACCATTAATTCGGATGTAGAACCGTTAGATAATATAGGTAGCGCTACTTAGGAAATAATTTCCTGCACCAACAGGATGAGTGTTGTGATGTTATATTATCTGATTTATGAATTATGTTATGACAGTATGGTTGATCTGATTATTAAGTAGGTTTGGTTGTATTTTGATGCATCAATAATATTTTATGTAAGATAAACCTATGAACTCACCAACATTATGTTGACTATTTTGAGTATGCTTTTTCAGGAATTCATCATGTCTAACAGCTTAATGTTCTCTTTTGATGTGTATAACGGCTGGGGAGAAGTTATGGGGAAAATCTGTGTGAATCTAACTGTGAATATGTATGATCTCAGCATAGCGTGGACGCTCATTTCCACCGTTACTAAAGATGTAACAGTTAGAAAATATGTTGTAATAGGATTATAATTAGATCAAATTTGACTATCATGATTTAATGTAATCCTAACCTTATTATTATCTTATGTAGTATGTTATGTTATGTTTAAATATATCTTGCTATGCTATCTGATACTTTGTTAATCAATGAGTTCTGTACAAACAAGTCACACCCAAATAATCATTTCACGCTTTCGCCGGGATGTGACATAATACTCACATTTTTATGACTTACTAATATAAAAGGACTTGGGTTAGAAAATATTAATTAAAACATGACTAAATTAGGAACTAAATCTTTACAAATTTGATTTGCCATGTGTTACTGATATTAATTATTTCAAAAGATAAACAGTGCAAATACTTTATCTGCTTTACATAGTAGAAAATATTAATTAAAGCATGCTTTACTCTTAGAACAAAGTTGTGTTACTATAAATAATTAAAACAACTTAAGAACAAAGAATGAAAGACAAGATAATCACTTAAACCCATATAAACATTCAGATTTAGAAAATTCTAATACTTGGATATAAATGAAAACCTAATCTAAAAGGACCATATAAGAAATTTAGCCACGAATGATAAGAAAAGCAACTATCCTAGTCAAGGGCTAAATCTCATCGTTAAGTCTACTAGATCATGAGCGGATGTATACACGTGTAGTACTAATCTTGCTTAGATAAGGGATGGGAAATGATTAAATAGTGTGTTAAAGATTTAGACTTTTGAGTTAAATCTCATCGTGAAGTCTACTAGATCATGAGCTGATGAGCAGATGTATATATAGTGTAGGGTGCATTTTTCTTATAAAAGGTATGGGAAAGGGTTATATAGTGTGTTAAAGTTTTTAAACTTTTAAGTTATTATCCTCATTAAGTCTATTGGATCATCATGAGCAGATGTATATAGTGAATGTTGCTTAGAAAAGGGATGGGAAAGGGTTCTATAACTTGTTAAAGTTTTTAAACCTTTGAGTTGTGTTATGTTTATCCAAGTGGTGCTTTATATTTATGGGGGAAAAACTAGGGTTTGAAAGTTATTAGGAACACATACAAATGTCAACTTGTACATTAAATATTTAGATAACGACAGAACGTGTTGTTTGGTACTAACATAATGTCACACATTACGTCACTAATATTTCACGTAAGCGTGTGAATCTAATGATTATTTGAATAATTATCCAATGACCCGATACTCATGTTTTCTAATTTACGTCACTTCTTTGTTCTCCATGCACTAACTGTTTTATTAACAAATTCCAATCTTTTAGCCGCGATGAGAACTTTATACAAAGGAACAATTTATATCAAATTAGCATGCATTGGCAAGAAAAGGTGTATTATGATGTATTGAGCACAAAATGGTTTAACAGATACTAACCTATCATTTATCTATGGGAACCTTAATACTAGTGTAGATAAATGTGTACTAAGGAACGGTATGTCAACTGCAAAATAAGCATAAGACAAACTTGAGGTTGTGGTAGGCTAACAAAAGTATGAGATGATATTTATGACATATATATTTATGATAAAAGAATTAAAATACGACCCTCGAACTATTAACACAACAAAAGGCTGCCTTCTGTTAGGAAAGTATTTTAGAAAAGATTTCAAACGAGTTTTGAGTCTTTATAGTACATAAGAAAAATATTTGAAACAGATTTACGTAATACATAGAAGCATTACAAGAAAATCGACCTATAGTGACGACAAATGTTATTGTTATAGACCCTCGTGTTGCCAGTGTCGGCTATGGCAATAACATGTCATCACATATAATTAATCACACAAGCGAAAAATATCATCGGTGCAAACATCGTCGCTATAGGCTATCTGTTCCGACGACGGATCATCACTAAAGACTCCTAGCAAGTATATATTCTAAAACTAAAAAACATCTTTATTTAAATGATTTTCAGTCTATAGCAATGACATATCACGGGGTAGACAACTTTAAATTTTATTTCCACTAGCTTTTAGCGTTTGTAATTTGTAATATATTTTTTATTTTTTTAGATTTTCCAATTATTGATTTAAACTAGTTATATACCGATCGCGTGTTGTAACGACATCGTACATGGCGTGATAAAGTATAGATTAGCAATCGATTCGACTTGCCTATGCGCTAAATTCAATCGAACCGTAAGGTAACTTTAATTTATATTGTCGAACAAAAACATATTATACTCGAACCACATCTTTTTCAGACAAATTTATATCGAAACATAGACCAAATTAAAGAGTACCTAAAAAACGTGTAGATTCATTTTCCAAACTATACTTATGTTGAAACAAAGAGTAACTCAAATTTATACATTCGAACGAAACCGTTTTATATTCGACGCAACTCATTTTTAACAAAACTTATGTTAAAACGTAGATAAATGTCGAAATGTAGATAATCTCAAAGCGTATATAAAAATATGAACGAAAACATTTTATATTTAACCCATTTATACAAACACATACCTAATATTTCGAATATTAAATAATAAATTTTTAATAAAAAATTGTATTGGCAAAACTTAAAAAACCATCAGATTTTAAATTAAATAACAAACTAGTATTAACACCCCGTGTTGCGGCGGGGGCATAAAAACATGAAAAGGATAACGGCAAAACGTTGTTGTGAAGTTTCTTGTTGAGAGGTTGATAATATACGTAACTTTATATAAGAAAATGAAACAATTATATTGTTGATAACATTAAAAAATTTGAATAAAAACAAAATTGTATGAATATGTTCTTTGCGGTGGGCCCATTCATAATACTTGAAAGTTTATATAGAAAAAATGAATCTACTAAAAAAGTTGACTTTCAAACGAAAATAAAAATAAGCGTGTCATAATTGCAAAACCTTCACGGTTAATGATATTAATGTTGATCATGCTTTATACGTTTGTGCTTCAGTTACTTGTATATCTGATATAATAATATTGCTTTAAATGAAATTTACATTGAAACGTACATAACAATAAGAGCGTTGTGAAGACAATTTGTAACTTTATAAAATATAAATATTAAAACTTATAAGATGAATAAACAAACTAAAAAAATTAATGAATGTATAAAAAAAAACTTATAAGTATAAGTGACATACAACCAAACCTATAAGGGGGTAAAAAGAAAAAGAAAACCTTAAGCTAAAAGACAAAAAAACATGAATGTGACATTTGTACATGATGCTTTGGGGATTCTCATTATGTTTTTAAAGGTATTGTAATGTAATATAACATATACACAATATAATTCAATAGAAAAATATTATTATTACTATTTAATTGTTATTATATAATAATTTAACAAACAAATATTTATATCATTATTTAACTATGCTTTTAACTATGCTTTTAACTGTTCATTTTATCTTTGTTTGGTATAAGGGTAATAACAAAGATATAAAATTCATGCAAATTTTATATAGTCTGGTAATGTAAATTGTTATATAAATACAAGGGTAGTAACAAAACTATAAAATTCATGCAAGCTCAATTCGATTCTAATACAAAAATCCATAGCATATAAATACCAAAATTTTTTGTTAGTACTATTAAATTTTACTCTGGTAGTATAAATTGTTAGATAAAAAACAAGTCCCCCCTAAAAATTTAATTGCGCCCTTGCCTCCTACGAAAGTATTCAAGATCCGCCATTGATAATACTAGATGATCATATATGGGACTTGAATATCCTGGAACATGAACTCGTGACCCTGCCATTATGGATTTTCTTAGCTTAGGTGTTGATCTAAACACATATACACATAAATACAAAAAAACACCTACTTATACATACAACAGACACATACATATACATAAATATAAACACACACATACACATACATATACACACCAATTCATACAATATTAAACCCGTAAGAAGAATAATATAATGAACAAGAGCAAAAGGGTTTAGAACTTACTAACACAAATATGACTTG